>ML994640.1:0-367771 GCA_010093925.1 Zopfia rhizophila CBS 207.26
AGCTATAATTATAAGCAGCTCTTTATAAGATATATATTTAGTATTCTAGCTACTACTATTATTAATATATATAACTACTATTAAATTATATTTTATCTGTTTTATTATTCTCTCTACTTATTATGCTACTTTAACTAGCTAAGTTCTAGTTATTTCTACTCTAGTCTTTATCTATTTTACTACTTTTATTAATTAGGTCTTTACTTATTTTATTACTATAACTTTAGTCTCTATTATTACTATTATTTTAATTAGCATCCTGTGTCTTCGCAAAGTCGGGGAGACTAATATTAAATTTTAAGTCTAAACTATATAAGATAGGGTTATTATTATGCTTATGCTATTAATAAATCTACTTTATAACTATACTAACATTAAAAGAAGCTATTAGGTAGTTATAGTGTTTCTTTTTCTTTAACTACTTAAGATTAATAAATACTTTATTATCTTTACATTATTTAATAATCTTATAGTATATAGTATTTGTGAAGAATTTATTTCTAATATAGTAACTTATAATTACTAAGGTATTACTAATAATAATTAGACCTACTTATAGTCTAGTAATTATTAATAAATTTCTAGCCGCATTTTAGACAAACTTTAGTAGACTAGTGATAATAGTATTATAGATTAGAAATTTAACTTAACCACCTTAAATACTATTAATAGTAAAGGCCTGAATTTGGTCGACTTTTGGCACAATTTCCCGCTATATAGTACTAGATAGCTAATTATAATACTATTCTACTAAAGTATATAGTCCCGCAGTATAGATGGTAAGCTATACTATATATAAAATAATAAGACTAATTTATACTAGCTTAATACTAAAGTTAATTAATATTATTATAATATAAAATACGTGCCGCGTATGATTTATATTATAAATAAACTTACTAAATTCATTTACCTATGTTATGCTCTTAGTAGATAGGAATATAATAATATAATTATAATAAAGTCTCTCCTTAAAGAAAACAGCTGCTAACTTAAATGTGTCTTTATTTTTAATATTAGAACTAATATAAAACTAGCCGTATAGTAGGACAGCATTCATAAGGTATATAATATCTTTAATAAACTAATATTATAGCTAGAACCATATAGTATCTGCACTAGCTAACAATAAACGGCTATATAAAAATACTAACTTTTATTAGTGGAAAAAGACGTTAGTATTTAGACTAAGCGTAGACTTAAGCTAATATATATTACTAAAAAAAATCTAAGGTATAGAATCTCTTTTTTAAATATATATACCTTCTATACTGTTTACGTAAGGCCTACTCTATATAAGTCTATTAAAACTACCTAATTCAGATACTTTACTAGCTTTATTATAGAAGATAGAATATAAAATACTAATAGTATATACGCGCGTTTATAAAATGACGTTAGAAATCATAAAAATAGTATTTACTTTCTTTATTAGATTTGTAATTATTATATTAGATAAGAGCATTAAAGCTATTTTATTATTACTTATTATTTTTTCTTTTATTATAAGCTAGTTAAAATGCTAACGGAACTTAGCATATTTAGCTAGATTATAGTCTATAATAGGATATAGGTTTTTATTACTATTAGAGACACCTATAAGATATAGTAATTACTAATTTTTTAATAAATCTATAAGCTTAAAGCGCTTATTAAAACTAGTAGCTTTACTAGCTTTAAACGTACGGTAAATTAGTAGGGCTATACTTAATATATAGATATCACTATTAACAAGATAATCATTATACGTATTATTATTATTATTAATATATTTAGAAGTATTATTAATGCTAGCTGTGGTTTACTATGTGATAGTATTCTATTTAAATACTTTAGTCTTAGTTACGCGCATGTGCTGGTGAATAATAATAGAAAACTTTAAAGCCTTATTTTATAACTAAAGTATCTCATAATCAGCTATAAGAACAGTGTTAATATTCTTAGCTAGTATATTAAGTTAATAATTAAGAGATAAGAGTATTTAGATTCTACAGGAATCCTAATACAGCGCTTTAAGTTAGTATTAGTATTATATTAATATAATTAGTAGTATTAATTTACCGGTGCTTTCTAGACTTTAAATTAGTAAAATATTACTAGTTATATACTTAAGTGCCGTACAGGCTTATTTCTATTTATTATTTAAAAATAGTAAAATAAATTAGTAGATATCTTTAATTATAATAACACCATACTTATTAATATCACAGGAGAAGTAGTTAATGTATAGAAGATTAAAAAAGTTATTAGCTATAATAATCTAGCGCTTAATTAAAAAGACGCTGATTTTTTATTATATTTATTATAAAGTGTTAATCTCTTAAGCTATTTTAATTTTAAGAATATGTTTATATATATAATATTCTATATCTTAAGACTTAATTAGCGCATTACTTAGTTTCTTAATAGTTGTAAACTAATAGCTATTTAAGATATATTTCTGCTTAATATTAGAGAGCATAGCAAACATCCTATTTATATAAAATTAAAAAATAAAATAAAAGTAGTTATAGCTAGAGCTAAATAGTATTATATTAATAATAATACTCTTTTAGTCAGCAGTACTATCTGAGTCTTCTTTAAGAAAAATTATATTAATAATTAAGTCTATATAAAGACTAAGCTCCGGAGCTATTTAAATAGCCATAAAAAAAACTCTATTACTACTTTCAGGAAAAGTAATAAGACGGATAAGAGTAAGTATATAAAAGTTTTAGTTAAAACCTTTTATACTAGTAACCGCTAAGTAGAAGCTGACAGTAAAATATTTAATAAAATAGTTAAACTAATATCTTATTATAATCTAGTAGAATGGCTAGGTATTTACTAGAAGTTATATACTTAGCTAAATGTTAATAGTACGCCTGTTCTACTAATAGAGCAGAGAATTCTTATATTCTTACTTATTTAAATTAGTATTTAAGTTACTAATAAGACCATCAATCCACTTAGTACTAAGTATAAAAAAGTAAATAATAATCTTTAAGTAAGCTAGTAGTATGTTTTAAGTATAATAAATCTATTAAGTATATAGTTTAAGATCACTATTAACGAAAAAGTGTTTACTAAGTAGAGTGTATATACTACTATCAGACTTATTAAAAGCAAAGATAAAGTTAATATAGTATAACTATAATATTATAGTATTTTATAGGAAAATGTGCTTAAGATGTTTAAGTATTATTAAGCATAATAAGTACTAAATATTTAGAGAAGTAGTATTAATAGTATTTATATTAATAATACTATTAATATTCGCGTTTATGAATTAAATAAGTACTATTTTATATATACAGCCGCTACGCGTCTTACTACTCTCATAAAACACTATAAACTTAATATTATATAAAGTAATATATTTATTAACGATCTGCGTCACGAACTATACTGTAAGTTAATTCTTATTTAGTAAGTTAAGTATATTATATGGTTTATTTATCTTAGTGTTATTATTACTACCCTAGGATTTAATATCCTCTACCTAGTTATCTAATACTTAATGTAAATTAACTAAACTAAAAGATTATTAGGACTATAAGCTATTGTCTATTTTAATACTATTTAAAGAAATATTACTAGAGCCTTATTTAGTATCTATAAATTCTAAAAGAGTAGTAGCTATATTAGAGATAATAGTATCTATTATATTAGCTATATCTAAGGTAATTATAATAACTATTATAGGTAAAGCCTTAGACCTACTTATGTAATTATTAATAACATATTCTATACTTCCATAATTCTTATAGAATTAACTATAATAAGTTATAATATAGTTAATTAAGCTGTAGTTTAGGTACATACGTGTTAGTTAACAGTGCTTTTATACTAGTTTAAAATAGTCCTATTTCTTATAACTCTTTATACTATAGTTATAGTAGGTGTTTTAAGTATAGTCACGCTTAAAGTAGCTAGTTTTATTATAATTATAATAGATTTATAAGACTTATTTCTTAAGGTATATAGCGCACATATAGCCCGTTAAGCCGTAAATATAGCATTTTAGGGCGTTAACTGTAGATATATAAAGGCTACTAAGCTTAAGAAACTAGGCGTTACTAGGCTAGGGATTATTATTAATAAGTAAACTAATATTAGTAACATCTATAGCTAGAGAATACTTAAAAACTATAACTTTTTTCATAAACTTCTTATAGTCGCTGATATAGTTAATATTATAGTTAATAAAATAATCTATAAAAAGATCTATCCTTAATGGTAGAATATGTGTTAAGTAAGTTGTCTATAATATTCTCTTAGCATACTTAAGTCTCTTACTAGATATATAGTATAAAAACTAATTTGTTTAATCTATAAGCTAATAAGTCTTCACATCTACAGACTTAGCTAGTGTAGATTTAAGTAGTAAGTATAGTATAACTATTTAGCCTATATCAGTAATATTATTAAGCGAAGGTAAGTAAAGTTTATAATAGAAAGTAAAGTTAGTAAATAAAAAAGCCTAAAATTAATTTATAACTTAAAGTCTTAGCATGACTATATATAGTAATATAATATATATTAAAACTAGTAGTAACTAACACGCTAATACTTACTACCTATAGTATAATATAGGTTTATAAGGACTACCCTACTTAATCTGTTTTATAGTATAGATTAGGTAATAGTTTAGTATTATTAGGCTCTTATAGTTTATAATATAAGCATATAATATAGAAGATAAAAGACTTAAGAAAAAAGAGATTTAAGTAAATAATTTTAAGCCTTAGTATACTTTATATAGTACTTAAAGTAAATTAAAACTTAGTAGCATATTAAGCGCGCTACACTATTAAATAAGATATTATAAAAAATATTACTTACTTTCATATAATATTATACGTCACATACGTCTTAATAGAATAGAATAGATAATATAAACGGTTAATAAATACATGCTAATAGTATATACTTACTACTATAAATTATAATAAAATACTAATTTATACAGGATTTCGTAATAGAGAGTATTTTATATAGGTTTAGGGTATATACTAATTATTACTTTCTACACATATACCTCTGTCGTACCTATGTATTCTTATTACCATATAAGATACTATATATAGTAAGTAAGAGATATATAATAACTAGAAAAATTAATACTTTTTTCTAGTTACTTAAAGGCTTAGTAGAGGCTGGAAATCCCCTATTACATAAAACAACAACATAAAATAAAGATCTTTAGTAGTATAGAAATAAATAAAATATATTACTTCTTATAATAAGTACTAATAAATAGCTACTAGTTACTTTATATTACTATATATTTTATATATAAATATTAATGGCTTTATGGATATTAATAGCACATATCTTAACTAACTCTATACAATAATAATAATACTAGTAATGTTCTGTATATTATGTTAAAATGAGTAGTTATTTTTTTACTAGAACTCTACCTAATTACAGCCATTCTCATTATTTTATTATAGTTAGAAAGTTTAAATACTAGTGTATATATTTATTAAAAATATATAAGTTAAATGCAGGTGTATATAGATTATGCCTAAACTTACTTATATTAAAAACTATAAGAGTCTAGTAGTACTAGACTATTGTCTAGCCTATATTATAAAACAAGCTAGATAAGGTAGTCCTTATAAATTATAAAATTATAATATAATTTTATTAGTATACCGTAATATACCGCACACTACTATAAGAGAAAACTAGAGACTTAAACTCTAATTTATAAGATTAGTAAATAACTGCCTAATAATAGCAGTAGTTATAATAATAAGAAAATAGTAAGAAGTATTAATTACTATAAATAGCTTATTATATATCTCTTTTATAGAAGTCACCAGTATATGTGTCTAGATTATAGGTATTATTATAAATTAAAGTAAATTTACTATATCTTTTCACTACGTCTTTTCACTATATCTTTATACCTTACTATATATTTATTTCTAATAATTTATTTTAATACTTAATACCAACGCCGTTCTGATTGAACCATTAACTAATAACTATATCCTTTAATTTAATATCTATTAACATACTTTTATGTATTCTATTATTATATATACGTTACTAATAAAGTACTATAATAATAGCTAGTTTATAGGTAAAATTACTAGAGTGGTACGAAGTATACCTAAAACTAAGTAAAAATATAAAATTCTCTAAAGACTTCAGATTAAGTCCTTAGTAGTATAGTAGCCTAAAACAGAAAATTATAAGAATTATACTTAAGATAAAACTTAAGAATATAACTTATTATAATAACTTAGATAATATAAAATGTAAATATGTTATAGAATTTTGTGCTAAAATACCAGAATTTAGCAACACACTAAAAAAGTAGAAAATATATATAATTATAAAAATAATAGAAATTGCACATATAAACAATATAAGGAGAATATAAGGTAGTTTTTAATTTATATAGATATAGACTTTAATATTTATATTTCTATCTATAAACCTGCTACTACTTAAACCTAGTTACTAAACTTAAATAATATTATTCTATTAGCAGAGTGTACCCTAACAGACGAACTTAATTAAGTAGTTACTATATAATATTTTATTTTACTTAATTAATTAGGTAGTATGTGTACTTATTAGTAAGAAAAATATCTTAATTAAAATCTAAAATATACGTAGGGATGACACATTAGAAGTAATTAAAATACTTAAGATTTTATATATCTTATTTAGAAGTAGACAAATTGCTTTATTAAAAAAGCTAAAAAAGAAATTAAAGATTTATAAAAAGTTTTATTATATAGATATACCTAAAAATAGTATATATTTAGTACTGTAAAAGTATGAGTATTTTGTTATTTAAAGCAACGCTAACCTAAACACAGCTTTTAACTAAATAGTAAGAAATAGTATATAAACTATAATACTTATAATACTATTATTATTTCTAAACATTTATTTTATAAATGCTATTAAGAAGTAACTTTTTATTCCTATAATATAGTCTACACCCTAAACCTATAAAGGAAGTGGTAGAAAGTATAAAATAGTAACACATATTAATAGTAATAATAGTAATAATAAACTACTTTTATATAAATAGAAGGTAAAACGGACAGTCTTATACTATTTACTATTAAAGAATAATAGAGAAGAGAAGGTTTACTCTAATAAATATTCTAAGAATAGATTTATATTAACTAATAGTAATATAGATAATAATAAGGTAGACGATAATAGTATATACACGCTTAGTAATTTTAATTCTAGTTTTAGTAGTAAAGAAGAGGATAACACCTTAGATAATAGAGATAATAATAATAATAAAGTAGATAGTAATAACAAAGAGTATAATATTCTAGATAATAATTTTAATTACCAGAATATTGACACGGATAAGTTATATGAGCTTAATAAGCAAAAATTTTCGTATCTCTTTATTAAGCTAGTTTAGATAATTTAAATAGCCTTTTTATTTATATATAAGAAGTAGACTTAGAGCTTATCTATAGGTACTTTCTACTTATTAATCTTAAAACACTTATAGAGATAGATCTAATTAAGATTCTAAACTAGAGTTTTAATATTAACTTTAAAATTAGCTCATACTAGCTAGTATTTATAGTTTAGGTATTTATATAAGAGAGAACTATAGTAGAAGGTAGCATTAATATAAACTTACTTAACTTAAAAATAATAATAATATTAATTGCCCTTTATCTTATAAACTATTTTTATTATTAGAATATAATAAATGTAGAGTGAGCTAGAGCATATTAGAACTAGTCCCTCTATTTATTTAAATTATAGCTACTTAATATAATATACCTGAGCATAAAACTATAGCTACTTATATATTACTATAAGTAATATAATAAAAATCTTTACTCTATTAAGCTATAGTAAGATATTATAGTTATTATTATACCTAACCCTAGTCTACATAGTTTCTAGAATGATATTAGACGTATGCTGAAAAATAGCGCGATTATATAGTACTCTTTCCTACTTTAGATTATAATCTATATACCTAGTTTTAATATTAATAAGCTCTTTAGTAAATTAATACTAGATAAATTAGCAAAGATCTATAAGAACATTAACTAGTCTAATAAAAAACAATATAAAAAAGAGAATTAAATATTTGTAGTTAGTAAGAATGCATAAACATACCTATAAAGTAAAGTTATATTCATAGGACTATATACTAAAAAGTATAATGCTATATTAATAAAAGCACTATAATACTTTACCTACTTTATAATAGTTATAATATAAGGTTATATTAAGTTATAACTAAAAGATAAGTTAACCTGTACATAACAGACTACTTAGTTATACTCTAGAAAAAAGGACTTTATAGTTAGACACATTTATCAGCTTATTATATAAATTAAACGTATATTCTAAAACAAGTACTATCTAAATATAAATAGTAATATTATAATGGACTTTATTAAAGACGCTGTTAAGAAATATTATAGGGCGTATAATTATAACCCTATTATATAAAGTGTATTTAGTATACCTAATAATAGTAATCTAATATAGGTACTAAGATTTATTATAACTGGACTAAAGCGTGACTAATAGCCTTAAACTAAGAAAAAAAATTTATTTAGGATTCTACGTAAGCTTATAGATGATAATGTTAAGATAAAAATAAAAAAGTTTAGTTATCTCTATAAGAAGACGAAAACTAATTTATATGCTATAATATAGGACCCTAAATATAGTAAACTGGCCGCATTTATCTGCAGAGTAATACTAATATTTCAAATACATAAAGAAAAATCAATATATTAGTTTAATAGTAAGCTAGTTATTTTAAAAGTTAATATTCTTAAGCTTAACACTATATATATTAAGCCCACTCAGAATAAAGCAGCTATTATTAGAAGACTAGAGGAAAAAGTTAAGATAGAAAACAAGCATAAATATACTAAGCTTATAGATAAATAGAAAGTAAGCAGAAAAGACTTAGGTTTAGAACTTAGTAGGCTTAGTATTACTATCTTAGAGTTCTATTATACCGCAAGAGTGGTAGTAACTATAGCTTAGATAATTAAGTACTAAAATAATAACACGTCTTTAGTTATAAAAAGTTAATAAAGTTACTTAACTACAGACATGCTTATTAGAGAGTGGGTTAATAAACTATAGAGTATATCTTTTACTATAATACTTAATAACTAGTTTAAACCTAACACGAAGTTTAAGGCCGCTCTTACTATATATACTAATATCAAGAAACAGAAGAGAAGAGACGGGTTATAGTATAAGGTTCTTATTATAACTCATAACCCTTTTATATTAGCTGCTTAGAAAAATAGACTCTATTATATATATAGCAATAGATCTGTTCTTTATTATATAACTAGTATAAATAATAATAAGAGAAATAAAGCTCTATAACTATTTGAAAATAATAACTTTAGATAGATTTTATTTTATACTTTTGTATTAGTTACACTAGCGCTGAATGTACAGTATATAAACTATATTATTATAGTAAAACCAAGCTATAAGTATACAGAGATTAAGTAAATATTTACTAGAATAAACTAGTAAGAATAGATAGAACTATATTATTATAGTTATATCTTAGTCAACAGTAAGTCTAGCATTAAATAAAGAATAGTAAAGTCAACGGAATTTACTAAGATAGTATAAAAGTTAGTATATAGTAATAAAAAAAACATAAATATAGCAACAGCACTAGACAAATATAAACTTATATTTCTAGAAATATAGGTAGTCTATATATTCCACTAAGCATTTCAGAAATTTAATTTAAAGAAATTATTATAAAAAGAAGTAATAAGATAATAGTTATATTTTATATAATACTATTATTAATATATTATAACTACCATAAGTTACCTATACACCACTTAGGCAATATATATTCCAGTAAATTATATATAGTAGAGTAGTATATATAATAATAAAGTAAATTAAAAACTCTATAGCCTTATATTAGTTTAATATAACCTTACTATATATATTAGCTACTATCTGTACTCCACTAAGGTTTATATATATTACGGTATTTTATAGCATTTTATAGCATCTTACTATATACTTATACTTAAAGTTATAATTAGCTGTAGTTTATAGTAGAGTTATGAATAAAATCACGTTTAGTAACTAAATACTACTAAATACTTAAATAAAGTTATAATTAGCTGTAGTTTATAGTAGAGTTATAAGTAGAGTCACGTTTAGCAGCTAAATACTAGTAAATACTTAAATAAAGTTATAATTAGCTGTACTTTATAGCAGAGTTATAAGAGGAGTCACGTTTAGCAGTTAAATACTACTAAATACTTAAAAATACCAGAAATGCTAGAATAGCGCGAATAAAAAATTTTTAGCCACAAATTTTTTTCCTAACGTATTTAATAATTTTCTATTTATAGTAAATTTATTTATAGTTACTTTTAAAAAGTATAATTAGTTTTTAATATATTAAAAAATACTTTTATGTATTTTAATATTTTATAAATATTTTATATAAAACTTTTTAAATTTTCTAAAATTAATAAGTAAAAAAACTAAAACAACTTTAATTAAATTTTTTAAAATATTATTTTTAATATTAGTTTTATGTCTCAGTTTTTATTTTTTACTTAAACTATATTATTAAGTAATAGTTTTATTTTTGAAAAAAAAAGAATTAAAATTTAGTAAAGTAGTATTACTTAATTTTATTAATTTTATTAAGTTTTAGTTATTTATAATTTTTTTTATATATTTATTATATAATATAAAATACTTATTATACTTTATAATTTAATTGAATAAAATATTTTAATTTTAATAGTTTTTTGAATAACTTTTTGGCTTTTATTTTTACTACATCATTATTATTATTATTATTATTATTATTATTATTATTATTATTATTATTATTATTATTATTATTATTATTATTATTATTATTATTATTATTATTATTATTATTATTATTATTATTATTATTATTATTATTATTATTATTATTATTATTATTATTATTATTATTATTATTATTACTATTAAAATTTAATTTATTATTATATTTTAAATTTAAAAAATAATTAATTATAAAGTTTAATATAAATAAGTTTTTTTTATTTATATAAATATTTAAGTTAATACTTTTGTTATTTTGTTTTTTATTATTATACTTTTATTTTATTAACTTTAAATAATTATTATTACTTAACTATTTTTTTATTATTAAATATATTTAAATTATTTAGCTAACGTTACTTATATTTGCTTAGTTATTTTTTAAAATTAAAAGTATACTTTTACTAGTATTTTAAAATCCATGAAGTTTTAGTATTTAGTATTTAATTTATAAAAGCTTTTTTTTAATAAATAATATTATATACACACTTTAAATAAGTTTTATTTAATAAAAATATATTATAAATAATTTTAATACATTTACTTATATTTATATTAATATATATTATAAAAATATTATATCTAATTTTTTATAATAATTTTATAGTTAATAAAATTTCTAATTTTAATATTTTATTCTATTTTATTTATATATTTTATAATTATATAAAAAATATGATTATAAGTTTTAATTAATTATCTACTAGTTTTTTATTATTAAATATTACAAGTATTGTTTTAAATTTAATTTATATAATTAACAAAAATTAAAATACTATTTATTTATATTATTTATATATACATAATTTTATGTAAATAGTATAAAAATATTAGCTACTTAAGTTTTATATTTTTAGTATTAATAATTACTTTATATTATTATAATTTATTAATATATAAATACAATTTTTATATAAAATATAAATATATATTTACTAAATATTAATAATATTTAGTAAAACAAAAACTTGATTTTATATTTATTAAACTATTAATTACTTTAATATTAAAAAAAGTTTACTTTAAATACAATTTTAAATAATTTAAAATTATTTACTTTTATTTTATATAAATTTAGTATTATTTAATATTATTTATTAACTATATATGTATTTTTTATATGATAACTATTATTTTTATTAATTAAATTAATAACTAATTTAATAGTTTTTAGTTTAATATTACTTATATCTTTAAAAGTTAAAATTAACTAATTAATATGTAATTAATATTTTTTTAAAAATAATAATTTATTTTTTATAATATTATAAGTAAATTTATATACTTATTAAGTATATGCTAGTAAGTAAAAAGTTAATTTTAATAAAATTAATTACTTTATTATATAAAAAAAAGGTAGTTTTAAAATTTTATATTATTATTATTAAATTACTACTTATTTTACCTTTTTTAATAAGTTTATAAAATTTAATTTCTTTTTAATTAAAAATATAAAAAAAAAATAAAAAAAAAAGTAATACTCTAAATAGTATTTATAATATATTAATAAAAGATGCTACTAAACTGTATTATATTAATACTTTAGTTTTCTTAATTAAAAAAAGTATTTAAATACTTTTAACTAATTTTTTTACTATTTTTATTATTTCTACTATTTTTACTATTTTTACTATTTTTACTATTTTTACTATTTTTACTATTTTTACTATTTTTACTATTTTTACTATTTTTATTATTTTTACTATTTTTACTACTTTTACTACTTTTACTATTGCTATTTATTATTTTTGTAAAATAATATATTTATTTTTATTTATTTTTAAGTTTTTGTGTATGTATTTATTTTAAGTTATATTTATAATATACTTAAAAGTATATAACTAGAAAATTACTTTATTTATTTTTTTAATAAAAATGTTAATAAAATATAACTTTATTTTAAAACCTAAATTTTTTTTAATTACTACTATAAATAGTTAAAAAAGTATAATTTAATATTATTATAAAAGTATTTAAAGTTGTTATAACTATATACTTAAGTTACTAAATATTTTAAAAAAAAATCTACTTTTATAATTCTAAAATATAAGTTATTTATATACTATATGTATATACTATACTATATAATATAATAAAAAAAGAAAAATACTAAAATATAGTAACTATATTTTTTAATTTTTACTAAAACTTACTTTTTTAATAATTTTTTTATTATTATTACACTATTATACTAATATTATGTACTTATGTGTATAATTTTATATTTATTTTAGTAATTTATTAATATAATATTAATAAAGTATTAAGAATAAATTCTATAATTAAAAGCTTTAAATTTTTTAATAAGTGCATATTAAGGGCAGCTTAAAAGAACTATTAGGCATTATAAAAATTAAGAATATTTATTTATTAATTAATATTCTTAAGCTTAGGGGGCTATATCAAGCCGCTAATAACACACTATTAAGTTATAAATAATTATTAAGATTAAGGCCTTATAATGAAGATTTTTTTATACTAAGCTATTATTATAATGCGCTAATAATATAACTATGTAACACTAGCTATATAGTCTAACTAATTATATAAAAAAACACTAGAATATAAAAACTACCTAACTTAAAGCTATCCTAGTGGATAGATAAGGTACTTTTAGTTCTAACTAGCTTTAAAATTATATTAGTACTTTATAACATGTATGGTTTTTTTTATTAGCGTAATAAGAATATAAACAAAGCCTAAGTATTACTACTAAAAGTAAAGAAAATTATTAACTAATAGAGTTATAAGGTAGCTAATAGATCTATTAAGTTAAAATTTAAGTAACTAAGCTATTCTAGTAAGTTAAATTAATACTAATATTAAAACACTTTCTTAAAGATAGTGTACTGTATCTAGATATATATATAATAGAATTAGAATAAATTAGTAGATAATATAATTAGAGGCTTTACGCTAGTTAGATAAAGCCTTTAAGTTATTTACTTATAAGATATAAACGGCTTATAAAAGGAGATTTTTATAGATAATAGAAAACTAGCTCTAGAGTAGCACCTAAGTAGCTAGTAAATTATAATATTATATTATAACTAAGAAGGTAGTAATAAAAGGCGTAGGTAATATACTCTCTACTTATACTAAAAGTACTAGAGACTAAACTAGGCTAATAATCTATTCATAACATAAAAGTAACTTAGTTTATATTTAGATTATACTAGAGAGTATGGTTTTTATCTCTAGTAGGGTATTACTAGTATAAAGTCTATATATAAAGTTACTACCTAAAGAGATAGTATAGTAGCTGAAGAGAATAAATACGTATATTAGTAGACTAAGAAAATAAAACTTAAAGAGCTAAAATAAACTTAACTTATACTTAAGCTAACTATAAATATATATATAATATAGATATTACCTTTCTCTTTAATTTTTTTAAGAAAGCTAGAGTGAACTTGACTGTTACGGACAGTAATAATAAAGTAGCTATACCTAAAGAGCTAAGGGAATTAACTATAATAGCTAATAAAACTTTAGAATAAAAACGTATGTTTAAGCTGGAAAGGAAGAATTATAAGTAAACATAAAATATACTAGCACAGGCTAAGATACGAGCTAAGAAGTAAGAACAGAAATATAAAACTATACTATAGAATTAGAAGCAGTCGTGCACGTGACTAAGAGAGGCTTAGTAAATAAGTACTAATAAAAGAGATAATACTAAGACTAGACTTATCTTTATTATCTTCTCTAGTAGTATCTAATATACTACCGGTAGATATATAATATACGTATAAAGAGTTTCCTATAAATATAAGACATGGAACGGCTTAGGGATATTTATAATTTTTTATAGTTACTCTAAAATTAAGATCTTCTCTCTAAGTTGAGACTTAAACTTAAGTGAATTAATTTAATAATTATTTTATTAAATCTATTATATACCCTCTTTCTATCTTGTGATAAAGCACAAACTTTATTCTATTAAACCTAAGGCTATTTATTTTAGATATAGAAAGAACTAAAAGCTTATTAAGTAATTAGTTAGGGTAAAGTTACTAACGTAAAACGTACCGTTAAGTTAAAGCAACTCATAATATTATAACTACCCTTTTAAAGTATAAAAGAGGACGTTGGATTAATTCTAATAACAAATTTCTAATTATAGTCTATAATAACCTACTATAAGGACGAATAGGAACTTTATTCGTTAAAAGAAAGTAGTAGTAAAGAAGAAGTTATAGTAGGACCTTTATCTACTACTAGAAATACATTAGAAGAAAGTAAGAGTATATAATAAATTATTTAAAAATAAAAAATAGCTATTATAAAGTTACGTAATACTCTAGTTAACCTGTAATAATAAGTAGTAGTAGGTAAAACTAGTAAAAAAAAAAACAGCTAAAATATAACCTTCTATAAAATTTAATAGTAATAGAGATAAACTAAAAATCTTTATAGCTATAATAGACCTTTACTATTAGTTTAATTAATCTTTATTCATAACTAACTAAGATTAGATCTTGGTAGCTAGTATAAATATAATAGAAAGAGCTATAAAATAGTTTAAACTACTTATAAAGAATTATCTAGCTAAAGAAGATTTTAATCTAGGATCAGCAGGATTCATGAACTATAATAATAATATTAAAAAAACCTTTAAAAACTATAAGAGCTTCAAAAAGGAAATAATTATAGTCTTTAAAAAAATTAATAAAGAAATAGAGGTAATTTAGAAGTTCTAACGGCTTAAATAATACACATTAACAGCTAACTATATAGCAGAATTTAAGTAAATCTAATTTTAACTAGACTAGATAGATTAACCTCTGGTTATAATATACTATATAGGACTAAAAAATAGGATTAAGAATAAAATTTCCTAAGAAAAATAACCTAGCACACTTCTAAGAATCATTAAACAAGTGGTGATAATTAATAACTATTAGTACTAAAGAAAATAAGAAAAAAAAAATAACACTAGGCTAGTAATCTATACACTATAAAAAAATAGAAAGGATAATTAAACCTATAATGTAATAGAAATCAACTAAGTATCAGTTAAGAACATATAAATTAATAAACGAAAATAAGATAAGTAAATTAAGAAATAAATAGATTAATACATATATAGAGTATGTCTTAGTTACAGAAAGAAAGAACACTTTATTAAAGACTATAAATAATAAAAAGTAGATGTTAAATAGGCTTATATTTAAACTAAGGCGCTAATTAAAATTACTATAGTCTAAATAAAACTAGCTAAAAACTAGATAACTAAAGAGACTATTATATAATAAATCTAGAAAAAGTAATACTAAATCTATAAAAGATATATATACCTTAGATAAGAATATAAAATACTATATTAGTAGGTCAAGGATCATTTAGTAGGACAGGCTAATAATATAATTACTATTATATAAGAAATTACTATCAAACAACACTAAGCTAGCTTTATAAAAGAGGTTAACTAATTTTATAAGATAATTTAACAGAAAAAAGGACCCTTTAGAGCAGAGAATTAGAAATTCAGATAATAACAGGATTAAAAGATAATAAAAGGTAAAAAGCTAATATCTATAATAATTAGATAATAAGTAAGCTAGAAATACTACTAGATTTATAGATTAGAATACTATATAAGGAAATACTATATCACTAAGCACTAGGAAGTTATTCTAAGAGATAGGATATATAAGTACTAATAAGTATTACAGATAGCCGGTAATAAGCAGTATAAAAAACTTAGTAAACAAAAACTAGCTATATAAATAAATAAAATTCATAAATAAGAACTAATACTACTTATAAGTTATGTAACCTATTACCACCCTGTTAGATATCTAGAGTTAGGATAAGACTAGAATAGAAAACTAGAGAAAGAACTTATTCTATTTATTTTATAAATATAAGATAAAGAAGCCGCTGAGAGAACTATATAAAAGAAGTGCTAGATATATAGAAAAAAGATATATACTAAATAAGAATATAAATAGGCAGCCCATACTATACGAGTTAAAAAACTAATAATAAGATAAATACTAAAATAAATAGTATAGAAATAAGAACTTAACACATAGTAAGAACTGATCTACACGGATTCTAAAGAAGAACTTTAGGACTTAAAAACTAAAAAATATAAACAGTTAGATTAGGATAAGTGCTAACTAGGATGCTAATATTACTAAACTAAACACCACTAAAATAGATAATTAGCTACAGAATTACATGCTAAACTAATAACTAAGAAATATTTCTTAAAATAAAAGTACTAAGATTATAGGAAAGAAGTAAGAAATAAGTATAAGATATTATTATAGAACTAATACTAACTCCAGTAATACCTTATTCACAGACTAAAAGAGAAAATACCAAAGAAATAACTACTACTTAGGAGTTAATAATTAATAAAAAACTAGAAAACTAGTAAGTAATAACTATGCTACTAGAGAACTAATCTAAAGTTAAAACATAAAAGTTATTACTTAACTATATATAATTTAGATAAAGATATGAAAATAAGCTATATATAGATATATATATTAATAGCTTTTAGACACAAGCGCTCGTAGATAGCAGGGCTAGTAAAACACTTATATTAAATAAATAAATATAAAAATACTATATCTTAACTAGAGTTCTAAAAGAACCTATAAGAGTAGTATATATAGATAATAGTCCAGTAACATTTAGAGAAGGTCTAATTAATTTTAAAATAAAGAATATAACTATTAAAGTAGCAGATTACACAGATAACTACTATATTAAAATTATAAATCTAGATAGTAAGGATTTTATATTAGGATAGGACTAGCTAGTATAATAGAATTTACTAATTAACTAGAGAATAAAGTCTATAGGAATTAGAAAGAACTACTATAGATAAATACAAGCTATAATATAGATAAAGAAAATAACTTTTTATAATACCACGTTTATTATACTAAACAAATACAAGAGGGAATTCAGAAAATAGTTCTTTAAAAAAGCTAAAGATTAATTACTAGAATACTAAGACTAAGACTATAAGATTATACTTAAAGAGAGAATGGATCTAAAACTAGGACTATTATATCAGCTATCTATTAATTAGCAAGAGAAGTTACAACAATATCTAAATAAAAACTTAAAAAAAGGATATATACAGAAAAGCAAAAGTACTATAGCATTACTAATACTTTTTATACTAAAAAAAAATAGTAAATTAAGGTTATATGTTAACTATAGACATTTTAATGAAGCCATAGTAAAAAATCGTTACCCTATATCTTTAATATTAGAACTTATAAATAAACTTAGAGGAGCTAAATGGTTTAGTCTTTTTAATATTAAAAATAGATACTATAAAATATAAATAGCTAAAGGACACGAATAGATGACTACACTAAAAATAAGATATAAATTATTTAAATACTTAGTTATACTATTTAGACTCACGAACGCATTAGCAACATTCTAGATAATTATTAACTATATACTAAGGGAATATCTAGATGTATTTATAATAGTATATTTTAATAATATACTTATATACACGAACGGGACGCTAGAAGAATATGTTAAGTATACTAGAAAAATACTACAAAAGCTCAAAAAACACAATCTATATATTTAAACAGAGAAATATATGTTCTATAGAAAAGAAATTAAATTCTTAAGGTATTTAATATCCTGAGATAGAATAGTAGTTAACTTGGATAAGGCTAAGGATATTTTATCATGGCCTATACTAATAAACATAAAAGAAGTTTATTTTTTTTTTAGATTTATAGGCTTTTGCTGATAATTTATTAAGAACTATTTAAAAATCACAGCACCCTTAACGGAATTACTTAAAAAGAACTGATAATTTAAGTGGGAAGCTAAGAAAAATAAAGCTTTTATAATTCTAAAAAAGATATTCTAGAAACTACTAATATTAAAAATGTTTAACTTATGACTTTAAATAGAGATATATATAGATATATTAAATAGAGCTACAGGAGCCATCCTATTATAAGTATAAAATAATAGGCATAAATATCTAGTAAACTTTCTATCTCATAAACTTACAACTGCTGAGTTAAACTATGATATTTATAATAAAAAACTATTAGTAATAGTTTAAGTATTTGAAAAATAGAAACATTACTTGGAAGAAGCTAAGTACTAAATTGTTATATATTTAGATCACAAGAATCTGACGGCATTTATAATAATGAAGAAGTTAAATTAATAATAAATCAGATAATAGAAATTAGTTTCCATATTCGATTTTTAAATACTTTATAAAGTAGGAAAAGAAAATATAGTAGCTAACGTACTTAGCTAATAAGCAGACCATATAAGAGATATACCAGAAATCCATAATATAATACTTAAATAAAGATAGGATAGATCTTTGGGAAGCTTATAAATTAATGTCAAACACATAGTCATTATCGAAAACACCTAGGAAAAATAAATAAGGGAATTCAACAATAGACGACTACTATAGAATCTAGACCAAGGGACAATTTATATACCAGATGAATTACAAACTAAATTAATTAAAGACCAACATTCAGCGGAAATGCACGGATATCAGGGAATTAAAAAAACTGTAGAATAAATCAACAGACACTTCTGGATTCCGGGAATCTAGAGTAAGGTCAGGAAAATTCTTTCAGAATACATCGATTGCAAAAAGAATAAAGCATCAAGACATAAAGAGTACGGACTCATGCAACCTATACCTTCACTAAATCTACTATAGGAATCAGTCATAATGGACTTTATCACGGGAATACCGACAATCACCACCTAAAGAGGTCAATGGTACGACATGATACTGGTTATTGTTGACAGACTGACGAAGTACGCTTACTTTGAACCAACCCATACGGAAATTAAAGCAGATAAACTAGCTACATTGCTAATCAAAGTTTTGATTGCATGACATGGAATGCCACGGGAATTCATCACAGACAGAGACAAATTATTCACGTTAACATTCTGGAAGACGTTTGTAGGGCAACTAGGGGCAGAACACCGCCTCTTGACAGCATTTCACCTACAAACGGATGGACAAACAGAATAGACAAACCAAACGTTAGAATAATACCTACGGATGTATGTTAATGAACTACAAGATAACTGGATTGACTTACTACTAATGGCTGAGTTTGTATACAACTCTGTAAAGTCATCAACAACAGGAAAATCACCATTCTATGCGAACTATGGTTATGAGCCTACGGCTTATCAAGAACCATAGAAACTGGATAAGGTATTAGAACCTGTAAGAAGGAAAGTTAAGGACTTATAACTACTTTATAAGGATATCACATAGAAAATCACTTATAAAGGCAATCTTAGCAAACAAATTAAGGACAAATTTAAGATTAAGGGACTAATCTTTAAGGAGGGGGATAAGGTTTTCTTAAAAAAGGAAAATTTAGAAATAAAACAACTATCATAAAAACTAGATCACGTCAAATTAGGACCATTTAAGGTTAAATAATAAACAGGACCTGTGAATTACGAACTATAATTACCTAAAGACATAAGAATTTACCTAGTTTTCTATATCTCTAAACTAGAACCAGCACCATAGAATGCCAAACTATAGACAAAACTTAAACTTAAGGAAGATACTATTAAGTACGAAGTTTAATAGATTTTAGACTACTAATGGTTTAGGCGTTAGTGGAAGTATTTAGTTAAATAAAAAAATTACAGACCTAAGGATAATACCTAGGAGCTAGTTAGGAACTTAAAGAGTAGTTTAAAGCTAATTAACTAATATTACCAGAAGAAGTAGTAAAGGCTTACTCTAAGACTAAATCTAAGACATAAAGAGAATACAGAACGTTCTATTTAAAACCAGAAAAGGAAGTAACATTAGATACTGCAGGTTATAATATACTAGATTAACTCTAATAAATTTACTTTTTCTTTATTATATAAACTTTATTAACTGAGGTAAGTTCACGCTGGAATATCTCCTTCTTCTAAGAATTTATTTAGGCTAGTTTGTAATAGATCTGATGCTTATAAGCTCTTAACTCTTTCTTATAACAATAATAATTAAGGAGATTATCTTAGGCTTTTTTTAGTTAATAGTAAAGACACTTCTTATTATAGTCTAACTAGTTCTACTTAAGCTAAGTTATAACTAAATTATACTTTATATTATAGTTAATATACTTAGAGTAACGCTTAGAGAAGAGATGGATTAAATAGTAATAACTATTATCACAGCAGCAAGAATAAGGTAATGGTATGTAATAGAATTTATTATAGATTTAAGAAACTAAACAGTAAGCACGTATTAGAGATAACTTAGAACGTGTTATCACTAAAGAGCTAGGTAGGAAAAAAAGAGAGTTAAAAGTCTTATAATTTAAAACACTAAGTAGAAGACCTACTACCTTTATACTACTTATAGAAAAAAGAAACTATCTTCTAGGATAAAGACTTAAAAGAGGGGGATAGTATTACGGACGGTAATAATAAAATAGTTATACTTAAAGAGCTAAGAGAATTAACTATAATAGCTAATAAAGCTCTAGAATAGAAACGTATGTTTAAGCTAGAAAGAAAGAATTATAAGCAAATATAGGATACACTAGCATAGGCTAAAGTACAAGCTAAAAAGTAAGAATAGAAATATAGAATTATACTATAGGATTAGAAGTAGTCGTGCACATAACTAAAAGAGACTTAATAAATAAGTACTAATAAGAAAGATAATACTAAGACTAGACTTATCTTTATTATCTTCTCTAGCAGTATCTAATATACTGCCGGTAGGTATATAATGTACGTATAAAGAGTTTCCTATAAATATAAAACATAAAACGGCTTAGGGATATTTATGATTTTTTATAGTTACTCTAAAATTAAAATCTTCTCTCTAAGTTAAGACTTGAACTTAAGTGAATTAGTTTAATAATTATTTTATTAAATCTATTATATACTCTCTCCCTATTTTGTGATAAAGTATAAACTCTATTCTATTAAACCTAAAGCTATTTACTCTAGATACGGAAAGAACTAAAAGCTTATTAAGTAATTAGTTAGGGTAGAATTACTAATATAAAACATATTATTAAGTTAAAGCAACTTATAACACTAACTTATACTTATACTAGCTATATATATAGACATAGTATAAATATTATCTTTATTTTTAATTTCTAAAAATACTATTAAAGGCCTACTTAAGGTATAAACTTCTAGAATATAACTACTAAGAGTTTTTTTATATATAGTGATAGACTATTTATGTAACTAGAAATAGCCTAAAAATAGTACTATAAAAAGCTTAGTTAATTCTCTACTATTTAGACCTAGTATAACTAGATCTATTAAATTTAATATAAATAATATAAACATTAAAAACTTAAATAAGACCTTAGAGGTAAGAATATTTATTTATTTATTAATATTTTTAAGCCTAAAGGGCTACATCAAGCCGCTGATAACATACTATTAAGTTATAAATAGTTATTAAGATTAAGGTCTTATAATAAAGATTTTTTCATACTAAGCTATTATTATGATGTGCTAATAATATAACTATATAATACTAACTATATAACCTAACTAATTATATAAAGGGATACTAGAATATAAAAACTACTTAACTTAAAGCTGTTCTAGCAGATAGATAGAGTACTTTTAGTTTTAACTAGCTTTAAAATTATATTAGCATTTTATAATATATATAGCTTTTTTTATTAGTATAATAAGAGTATAAACAAAGCTTAAGTATTACTACTAAAAGTAAAGAAAGTTATTAACTAATAGGGTCACAGGGTAGCTAATAGATTTATTAAGTTAAAATATAAATAATTAAGCTACTCTAATAAGTTAAATTAATACTAATATTAAAATACCTTTTTAAAGATAGTATACTATATCTAGATATATATATAGTAAAACTAGAATAGATTAGTAAGTAATATAATTAGGGGCTTTACGCTAGTTAAGTAAAGTCTTTAAATTATTTACCTATAAGATATAAATAGTTTATAAAAGGAGATTTTTATAGGTAATAGAAAACTAGTTTTAAAATAACACCTAAGCAGCTAGCAAGCTATAGTATTATATTATAACTAAAAAAATAGTAATAAAAAGTATAGATAATACGCTCTCTACTTATACTAGAAGTATTAGAAACTAAATCAAGCTAGTAACCTATCTATAGTATAAAAGTAATCTAGTTTATATTTAAATTATACTAGAGAGTATACTTTTTACCTTTAGTAGAATATTATTAATATAAATCCTACGTATAAAGTTACTACCTAAAGAAATAATATAGTAGCTAAAGAGAACAGATATGTATATTAGTAAACTAAGAGAGTAAAATTTAAAGAGCTAGAGTAAACCTAACTTATACTTAAGCTAGCTATAAATATATATATAGCATAAATATTACTTTTCTTTCTAACTTTTTAAAAAAAGCTAGAGTGAACCTGACTCGTACTTAAGCTAACTATATATATAGATATAGTATAGATATTATTTTTCTTTTTAACTTCTAAAAGTACTACTAGAGGCCTGCTTAAAATATAAACTTCTAGAATATAATTATTAAAAGTCCTCTTATATATAGTAATAGACTACTTATATAACTAGAGATAGTTTAAAAGTAGTATTATAAAAAGCTTAATTAACTCTCTACTATCTAGACCTAGCGTAATTAGATCTATTAAGTTTAATATAAATAGTATAAACATTAGAAAACTAGATAAAACCCTAGAGGCTAAATACGCTAGGACTTAAAATCCTAAAGAAAAATTATTTTTTAAAGATTTTAAGAGTTCTATTTAAGATAAAAATTAATAAAAAAAGAAACGTAGATAACTTTGAGCTAATATATACTATATATAAAGCCACTAAACAGCTAGTACTAAATATAGCTATTATCTAAATCTAATAGCTATATAACTCTAAAGTATAGGAGATATACCGTAGAAACACTAAAAGCAGCTAAGAAGAGCTAAAAAAAATCTATAGAACTCTAATTATTAGAGTACCCACACAGGCGATTTAATAGAAGATTATAAAGAGTAAACTAGTTATTAACTTCCAGCTCTTTAAAGCAAGGCTATTTAATAATAGTATAATTATTAAATAATATTTTTAATATAGCTAATAAGACTATACCTAAAGTGTATATAAAAAAATATAGTATAGACATTACGTAAGCCTATATAACATAATAGAATATTTTTAAGAAAGAGTATTTTATATAAACTATAAAAAAGCCTATAAAGTATAGTAATAAAAAAAGTATAAGATATTTTAGAGCTATTTAAAAAAGATTTAGGTAAAAAAAATTATCTTTTTTAAGTAAACGCTTTATATCCGTACTATAGAGAAAAAATAAGCAGAATAATTAAACCCTATATAGAATAACTTTACTATTATAATAAGGAAAAAAGAAAAATAAATTATCTTATTAGATAATTTATATAAAGAACTATTACTAAAAAGAGGACTAAGTAGACTCTTTTATATAAAAGTTATAAATAGAGATATTTTATAAGTAAGATTTATACTAAACACAGGCAACATACACCTAGCTTAAGTAAAAATAAATAATAATTCTAATACTAATATAAAAGACTCTATACCTACTTTAAATAAGTAAACTTACTATTATCTAATATAACTATAAAAACGTAAATTAAGGTGTATATTATCTTTTCTTTAATAGAATAATATAAGTAAAGTATTAAGTACTTATAATCTAAAAACTAGCGTATAATAAATATACTAAATTAATATACTACTTATATAGATATGCTCTAGCATATGAAGAAAGCCTTATAATAAAAATATACTTTATAATTAGCTAAAACGTTAATACTGTGTATTAAAGATGTAAATAATATAGCTTATTTATTATAATACTCTAGCTTAGCCTAAAGGGGCTAGAGACTACTATTATTAATATCTATAATTTATATAGAAACTACTAATAGATTAGAACCTAGCTAGAGGTAGATAAAGCTATTAAAAAAGCAGAAAAAAAAGTCATACTTTTTAGAGACTTTAATATACCCTATTTAATATAAGAGAAAAGTTATATTATAAGTAAAACATAAATAAAATACCTATTTCTTAAAATAAAAGTATAAGGTCTTTAACTTACTATACTATAAGATAAATTAACTTAGAAAAGGGGATAAAAAAAGAGCGTTATTAACCTCACATTTCTATTAAACACAATATATAAAAAAGTTAGTTTCTATAAAACGGAAGATAAATAGACTCTAATAAGAGATTATATACTAATATAAATCTAAATAGATACTGCTAGTTATTTATAAGAGAAAAATAAACACTACACGCTTAAAAAACTAGATATAAAAGAATTCCTTTAAGATATTAAAATTTTTAAGTAGATAACGGCCCTAAAACCTTTAGAAGCTTTCTAGAAAGGAATTATATATACTTTTAAGTTTTACTATCCACACGCGAGACTTAGCCTATAAGTGTGTAAAATATAATTACTAAAAGTAACTTAATTTTATTTTACAAATATTAGGCAAATAAAGCACTAGTATTATAACTATAAAAAGAATTATAATTACTAGAGCTATAAGGTGCTGTCCAACCAGCTTTAGAAGAAAATAAAAAAAATAAAAAAAAATAACTAAAAATAATTTATATAAGAATTTATAGTAGACTTTATAAATCTATATAATAAAAAGTTATAAACCCTTTTAAGGTGGAGTAAAAAGAATATTAATATAATAAAAAATAATCTTTATTTTTTTAATTTTAGAAGCTTTATTAGCGACTACCTTACTAAAAATAATGCTATAAAAATTAATATTTTAGCTAGAAAGTTCTTCTTAAATATAAATAAAGTAGATTTTAAAAATATTAATAATAAAACACAGCTAAAGCACACTTAAATTAATATTAATCTATATATATTTAAGGAGGTAATAAGTAATCTAATTATAAAATTTCTAAATAAAAAAGCCCCAGGCTTTAATAATATACTAAATAAGATTCTAAAAATTATATTTCTATTAATAGCTTAGAAGCATGCACAGGCGGTTTACTAGTATTTTAAAAGTAAAATAATACTAATTTACTTTAAAGAATTAATTATAATTACTTTATATAAAGAAGGTAAAAAGAATTACTTTTTTTTAAAAAGCTATTAATTAATCACATTAGAAAACACCCTAGCTAAGATAATTAAAAAATAAGTAGTAGACTTAATAGTAGTAACTACTAAGAAATATAAATTACTTTTATAAAACTAAATAAAAGTAAGAAAGAAGCGCTTAATATTTTTAGTAATTAATATATTTATTTTTAGCATTCAGACAGCGTAGAGAGTATGTCTAGGTTATATTATCTTAATACTAAGCTTAAATCTAGCTAAAGTTTTTAACAACGTCTCTTATAAACGCCTGCTATATATTCTAAGGAAAAAAAAGCTACTAAAATAAATAATTTACTTTATATAAAGCTTTTTAACTGCTTAACAAACGCATATTACATTCCTTAAATATTAAAATAAGTAGATTTAAATATAAATAGGCATCCTATAGAGATTTTCACTTTTATTAATTTTATTTCTCTTCTTTATATTAGAGCTTCTAGAGGAGTTTTAGTGATTAAATAGTAATACACTAATATTTAGCTTTATTAATAATATAAATTTTATCTTATAA
This sequence comes from Zopfia rhizophila CBS 207.26, assembly GCA_010093925.1. NCBI lineage: Eukaryota > Fungi > Ascomycota > Dothideomycetes > Zopfiaceae > Zopfia > Zopfia rhizophila. The sequence continues at coordinate 26,469 of ML994640.1, forward strand.
GAAAATTCTACTACTGAGAACTACTAACGCCTAATAGCTGTATATAATTAATATATAGTATAAGTAAAACACTACAGAGCTATATTTATACTAGAGAAATACTAGCTTATATATTTTACTAGAAAAAAACGCTATAATAGCATAAACTTAGTGTTAATTATATAAATTACTAGTTATAAAGCTACTCTCTAAAGCTTAAGTATGTATATACTTAGAGTCTAAATAGACTTAAAGTTTTAATAAAAAGAATATATCTATAAAGCAGTAGAGAAGAGCATAGTAGTTTTTAAAACTATATTATAAATTACTATATTAATATAAGGCCTGTTTATGAGATGCTTATATCTTCTATATATAATAATTATTTACTTAATAATACTCTATAGTACCTAAATATAGGGAACTATGTTATGAATAGTAATAAGAGAATAATTATAACTAAAGAGCTAAAGAAACTAGCAAGAATAGCTAATAAAGCTTTTAAATAAAAATATATATTTAAGCTTAAAAGAAAGAATTATAAGTAGATATAAAATATATTAGCGCAGACTAAAGCGCGGGCTAAGAAGTAAAAATAAAAATATAAAACTATATTAATAAATTAGAAATAATTATCTACGTAATTAGATAAGGCTTAGTAGTTAGAAGTGTTAGAGAAAGCTAAAGGCTCTAATATTTCTAGCAGCTTTTAGTAGTATTTAATATACTATTAACAGATATATAATATACGCACGGAGGATTTATTATAAGTATAAGGTATTAAATAGCTTATAGCTACTTTTAATTCTTTATAATTACTCTAAAATTAAGATTTATATCTTAAGTGAAATAGTTTAATACTATTCTGTTAAATTTTATTTTATTATATTACTTCTTTCTATCTTTACTAAGTTAACTAATTTCTACTAAGTCTAATAAGCTATCCGATCCGGAAGTAAGAGAACTAATTAACTATTATAATAATTAATTAGATAGCTTATTACTAGTACTTTAATTTATAATTAGTAAGTTTATAACTTGTAATATTATAATTATTATACCTTAAAAGAGTAGAAGAAGTAGTTAGATAAATTCTAATATAATACTATCTAAATAAAAGGTCTATAATAATTTACTATAAGAATAAATAAAAACTTTATTTATCAGAAGAAAGCAGTAGTAAAGAAGAAGTTATAATAGAATTTTTATTTATAACTAGAAGTACATCAGGAGGACAGAAGAATACATAATAAATTATCTAAAAATAAAAAATAGTTATTATAAAGTTACGTGATGCTTTAGTTAATCTATAATAATAAGTAGCTACAGACAGGACTGTAAAAAAGAAAATAGTAAAGATTTAATCTCTAGCTAAGTTTAATAGTAACTAAAATAAACTTAAGATCTTTATAGTAGCTATAAACCTTTACTATTATTTTAACTAATATTTATTTATAACTAACTAAGATTAGATTCTGGTAGCTGGTATAAATATAATAGGAAGAGCTATAAGATAGTTTAAATTACTTACTAGAAATTACTTAACTAACAGAGATCCTAACCTGGGAGTAGCAGAACTTATAAATTATAATAATAATATTAAATAAGCCTTTAAGGATTATAACAGCTTTAAAAAAGAAATAATTATAGTTTTTAGAAAAATTAATAAGGAAATGGAAGTAATCTAGAAGTTATAATAGCTTAAGTAATAAACGTTAGTAGCTAATTACATAACGGAATTTAAATAAATCTAATTATAATTTAATTAAGCAGACTAACTATTAGTTATGATATATTATAAAGGACTAAAAGACAGAATTAAGGATAAAATCTCTAGAGAAAAATAGCTAAGTATCTTATTAGAAATTATTAAATAAGTAGTAACTATTAATAATTACTAGTACTAATAAGAACAAAAAAAAAAGACATGAGAATAATTAATAATTTATATACTAAAAGAAAATAAGAAAAATACCCAAACATATAACATAATAGATATTAATATAAAAAAGACTTATGTTAATAAATAGTAAGGTAAGTAAATTAAGGAATAAATAGAACACTACGCTCAAAAGACATGTCTAGGCTATAAAAAATAAAAACATTTCATTAAAGACTATAGATAATAACAAGTAGACGTTAAGAAAGCTTATATCTAAATTTAGGCATTTAAAGAAATTAAAGTTACTATAGTTTAAGTGGAACAAGCGAAGGACATAATAGCAAAAGAAATAATTATAAAAAGAATTTAGAAAAAATAATACTAAATATATAAAGGCCACATATATCTCAGGTAAGAATACAAAATTCTGTATTAATAAGTTAAGAATTATTTAGCAAAACAGCCTAATAATATAATTATTATAATATAAAAAACAGTAGTTTAATAATATAACGCAGAAACTAAGAAGGAAATATAAAAATTCTATAGGATTATAAAACAAGAAAGTAGACTATTTCACAAAGAAGATTAGAAATTTAGATAAAGAAGAAATTAAGAGATAATAAAAGGTAAGAAATTAATATCTATAATAATTATATAACACATACACTAAAAGTATTATTAGATATATAGATTAGAGTACTATTTAAAAGAATATTATATTACTAAGTACTAAGAGATTACTTTAGGAAATAGAATATACAAATACTAATAAGTATTATAGTTAGTAGGAAATAAGTAATATAAAAGACTCAGTAAGTAAACACTAGCTATATAGATAAATAAAATCTATTAATAAAAATTTATACTAGTTATAAGCCATGTAACATACTATTATCCTGTTAGATATCTAGAATTAGGATAGAACTAGAATAGGAAAAAGAAAATAGTTATTTTACTAATATTATAGATACAAGACAACGACGCTATAAACAGAGTAATAAAAAAAAACTATTAGATATATATAGTATTAGATTATATAAAAAGAGACTATATATAAAGTAAATACGTAATACGTGTTAAAGGACTAAGAATAAAGAAAATATTATAATAACTAGTAAATAAAAAGGAATTTAACTTATAGTAAGAACTAGTCTATATAGACTTAAAGAATAAAGCACAAGACCTAAATTCAGATATACATAAAAAACTAGGATAGAATAAATGCTAGCTAGGATACTAATTACACTAAACTAAATACTATTAAAAAGAATAGTTAATTATAGAACTGCATAAGAAACTTACCTATTAAGAATATTTCTTAGAATAGAAATACTAGGATTATGAAGAATAAGTAAAGAATATATATAAAATACTTAATAAAAAAGCATATATACTTTAGAGATGCCTAATTTATAGACCTAAAAAAGAAACACTAAAGAAATAACTGCTACTTAGGAATTAGCTATAGATAAAAAACTAAAAGGCTAGTAGAATATAACTAAACTATTAAAAAGTTAAGAACTAAAAGTTAGACAGAACATATTAATTATATACATATAATTAAACTAGAGAAAATATAAAAACAAGTTATATGTAAATATATATATTAATAGTAACTAGATACTAGCACTTATAGACAGTAGGACTAGCAAAACACTTATATTAAATAAATAAATATAGAAATACTAGATATTAATTAGAGTTTTAGATAAACCTATATAAGTAAGATATATAAATAATAGTCTAATAATATTCAGAAAAAGTCTAATTAATCTTGAAATAAGAAATATAACTATTAAAGTAGCAGGTTACACGGATAATTGCTATATTAAGATTATAAATTTAAATAATAAAGATTTTATCTAAAGATAAGATTAGCTAGCATGATAAAATCTAATAATTAACTGAAAAATAAAGTCTATAGAAACCAGAAAGGACTACTATAGATAAATAAAAGCTATAATATAAATAAAGAAAATAACTCTTTATAATACTACGTTTATTATACTAAATGAATATTAAGAGAAATTTAGAAAATAGTTCTTTAAAAAAACTAAAGACTAACTACTAAAATACTAGGACTAGGACCATAAAATCACGCTTAAAGAGGGAATAGATTTAAAACTAGAACTATTATATTAAGTACCCATATATTAATAAGAAGAGTTACTAAAATTTCTATAGAAAAATTAATAAAAGAGATATATATAAACTAGCTAAAGTAAAATAGCTTTACTAATACTCTTTATACTAAAAAAGAATAGAAAACTAAGGCTATGTATTAACTACAGACATCTTAATAAAGCTATAGTAAAAAATTATTATTCTATACTATTAATATTAGAACTTATAGATAAACTCAGAGGAGCTAAGTGATTCAGCCTTTTTAATATTAAAAATAGATACTATTAAATATAAATAGCTAAAGGACATAAATAGATAATAGTATTTAAAATAAGATATAGATTATTTAAATACTTAGTTATACTAATAGAACTCACCAACGCACTAGCAATATTTCAGATAATTATTAACTATATACTAAGGAAGTATCTAAATATATTCGTAATAGCATATCTTAATAACGTGCTAGTATATATAAATAGAATATTAGAAAAACATGTTAAACATACCAAGAGGGTATTACAGAAACTTAAAAAACATAAGTTATAAATTTAAACGGAAAAATGTGTGTTCCATAGAACAGAAGTTAAGTTCTTAAAATACTTAGTATTCTAAGACGGAATAGTAGTTAATTCTAATAAAATAAAAGATATACTATCTTAGCTTACACTAATAAACACTAAAGAAGTTTATTCTTTTCTTAGATTTATAGGATTCTGCTAATAATTTATTAAGGACTACTCAAAAATCACAGCACTTTTAACGGAATTATTAAAGAAAGATTAATTATTTAAGTGGGAATAACGCAAGGAAAATGCCTTCATAATACTAAAAAAGATATTCTAATAACTACTAATATTAAAGATGTTTAATCTATAACTTTAGATAGAAATATATATAGATATATTAGACAGAACTATAGGAGCTATTCTGCTATAAGTATAAAATAATAAATATAGACATCTAGTAGACTTTCTATCGCATAAACTTATAACTACTAAATTAAACTACGATATTTATAATAAAGAACTATTGGTAATAGTTTAAGTATTTGAAAAATAGAGATACTACTTAGAAGAAACTAAATACTAAATTATTATATATTTAGATCATAAGAATCTAACAGCATTCATAATAACGAAAAAGTTAAATTAATAATAAGTTAGATAATAGAAATTAGTTTCTATATTCGACTTTTAAATACTTTATAAATTAGGAAAAGAAAATATAGTGGCTGACGCACTTAGTTAATAAGCAGACTATATAAAAAACATACTAGAAATTTATAATATAATACTTAAATAGAGAACAGACAGATCTCTAGGAAGCTTATAAATAGATATTAAGGCTATAATCATCATTAAAAACACATAATAAAAACAAATTAGAGAATATAACTATAGATAACTATAATAGCATAAAACCGAAACTATTTTTATACTAGAAGTATTATAGACTAAACTTATTAAGGACTAACATTTAGCTAAAATATATAAACATTAAGGAATTAAAAAAACTATAGAAGAAGTCAACAAACATTTTTAGATTCCAGGAATATAGAAAAAGGTCAGAACTATTCTTTTTAAATGTATTAACTATAAAAGAAATAAAGTATTAAGATATAAGAAATATGGATTTATATAACTAATTCCTTTACCAGACCTACTATAGGAGTTAGTTATAATAGATTTTATTATAAGAATACTAATAATAACTACCTTCAGAGGCTAATGGTATAATATGATACTAGTTATTATAAATAAACTTATAAAATACGCATACTTTAAACTAACGCACATAGAGATTAAAGTAGATAAATTAGTAACTATACTTATTAGACTATTAATTACATAACATGGACTGCTATAAGAATTTATTATAGACAGAGACAAATTATTCACGTCAATATTCTAGAAAACGTTTATTAGAAAACTAGGGGCTGAATAACGCCTCTTAACAGCATTTCACTTATAAATAAATAGATAAACAGAACGGACAAATCAGACATTAGAATAATATCTATAAATGTATGTTAATGAATAGCAAGATAATTGGATTAACTTACTACTAATAGCTAAGTTTGTATATAACTCTGTAAAGTCATTAACTACAGGAAAATCACTATTCTTTACGAACTATAGCTATGAGCCGACGGCTTATCGAGAACCACAGAAACTAGACAAGATATTAGAGTCTATAAGAATAAGAGTTAAGGAACTATAATAATTTCATTAAGAAATTGCACAGAAAATCACCTATAAAGGCAATCTTAGTAAATAAGTTAAGGATAAATCTAAGATTAAGGGACTAACCTTTAAAAAGGGAGATAAGATTTTCCTATTATGAAAAAATTTGAAAATAAAACAACCATTAAAAAAACTGGATCACATTAAATTAGGACCATTTAAGGTTAAATAATAAATAGGACCTGTAAATTACAAACTATAACTACCTAAGGATACAAGGATTTACCTGGTTTTTCATATTTTAAAATTAGAACCAGCACCACGGAATGCCAAATTATAGATAAAACTCAAACTCAAAGAAGACACAACTGAGTATGAAGTCTAATAAGTTCTGAACTATCAACGGTTTAGCCGTTAGTGGAAATACTTAGTTAAATAGAAAGATTACAGACCTAAGGATGATATGTGGGAGCTAATCAGAAACCTAAGGAACAGTTTAAAGCTAATTAACCAGTACTATCAGACAAACTAATAAAGGCTGTATCTCATAGAAAGGACGACTACAGCGCGTTCCAATACAAGCCAAAGGAAAGAGAAGGCGAGGTAGGCTAGGAAGAAGCCAGCACTGTAGATTGCAGTGTGTGAGTTTCTCAACCCCAGGAACAAGCTTCTACCTCCTCAAGAGCTTGGACCTTACGAATTGAGGCCATCTCTCGATTAAACATCTCCTTTTCTTTGGAATCCACTTTCGCAAGTTCGCGACGAAGCCGGAGGGCACAAGAACGAGCCTCCAGAGCATCTTCCTCAGCTTTTTCAAGCTGACAACAGAGTTTATTCTTATTACGATTAAGGCAATCCTACTCTGGTTGCGAAATAACTAGATCGCATTTCACATTACGATCGTTACAGGCTGAGCAATAACCGGAACTTAAGTTCATAAGGCAATTATCGCCTTAATGGGAACAGTTCGAGCAGGGTGTCAGCATGTGACGGGGTTTGTTACAGATCTAAGAAGCTAGGCAGCAAGCACGTATTAGAGACGACTTAAGACGTGTCATCATTAGGAAGCTGAGCAGGGAGAAAAGAGAGTCAAGGGTCTTATAGTCTAGAACACTAGGCAGAAAACCTGCTGCCTTTATACTACTTATGGAAAGAAGAAACTATCTTCCAAGACGAAGATTTAGAAGAGGGAGATAATATTACGAACAGTAACAAGAGAGCAACTACAACTAAAGAGCTAAAGGAACTAGCGACAACAGCCAATAAAGCTCTTAAATGGAAACGTATGTTCGAGCTTGAAAGAAAGAATTGTAAGTAGACACGGGACGCATTAGCGCAGGCCAAGGCGCGGGCTAAGAAGCAAGGATAAAGATACGGAACCATACCAGTAGATTAGGAACGGTCATCCACGTGATCGGACAAGGCTTGGCAGCTAGAGGTATTAGAGGAAGCTAGAGGCTCTAACATCTCTAGCAGCCTCTAGCAGTATCTAATATACTGTCAACAGGTATACAATATACGCATGGAGGATTCACTATAAGTATGAGGCATTAGATAGCTCACGGCTACTTTTAATTCTTCATAGTTACTCTAAAATTAAGATTCATATCTTAAGTGAAATAGTTTAATACTATTCTGTTAAATCTTATCTTATTATATTACTTCTTTTTATCTTTATTAAGTTAACTAACTTCTACTAAGTTTAACAAGCTATCTGATCCGGAAGTAAGGGAACTAATTAACTATTATAATAATTAGTTAGATAGCTTATTACTAGTACTTTAATTTACAATTAGTAAGTCCGTAACTTGTAATAAACTAGTAATAATAGTAATTTAATAGTAAAAAATCTTATTTAGCTGCTCTAAAAGACCTAAAACTAGTATTTCCATAAAATAATAAAAGTATATAAAAAAATACTAATAGTAGCTATTAAGAGAAAGATAGTAGTTTTATTAATTATACTTTATATAAATACTATAGCTTTCTAGAGGACTCTAGATACTAGCTAGAATTTAATAAAAAAAATAATAATAAGTACTCTAGATAATATCTAGGCATTACTAGTAAGTTAATAGTAGACTATAATATAACTACTAACTCTACTAGAAAAGCTTTAAAACTAGGTAAAAGAATATAAGAAAGAAGTCCTAGCCTATTCTATAAAAGAAAACTCTAGAAATTACTAATACTAACAGGGACAGAAATATATAGGAGAATTATAAGTATATTTTATTAATAGCTATTAATACTACTAGCGCACAGCCACCCTTATCTTAAAGTAAATAAATATAAAGTAATAATACTAATAATAAAGTGTAGTAAAAGAACAGATAGTGTTTACTTAGTGTATTTTATAGAAAATATCTATAATCTTACTCTATAAAGGACTCTAAAAGATAGAAGCTATTATCCTGCTTTTATTATACATAAAAGTCCTTAGCCTTAACACCTAGCTAGTAAAAATAGGGGTTCTAAATAAATTCCTATAGTGTAACTATAGTTAGCTAGTATAAACTATATACTATACTCTTTTTTACTACCTTAAGCTAGAGAGAACTAAACTAATAGTATTATTTCTATTAAAATAACTAGAAAGAATATTAAGCTAGAGAGATAGTACTTAAGCAGTAGTAAAATAATTTATAAAAACGAAATTACTTACTTAGTTTTAAGTAGTAAAAGTAATTAATACTAAGAAAATAAACAACTTCCGCCCATTCTAGAGCATAGACAATTAATAGGAGACAGAAAAAGAAAGTAAAAAGAAAAGAAGAAGATAAGATCATCCATAAAACGTAAGTATAATAGCTAAAATTATAAACTATATAAAAAGTAAAAAGATAAAGAAGAAATATTATAATAATAAAATACTAGCGCCCCTCTAGCGTGGCATGTTAATAAGTTTTCTTATTAATAAGTTTTTTCTATAAAAGAAATTAGCCTATATAGACCCATTAGGGGGACCGAATCAGGCAGTAAATAGAAATAATAATAATAATAAAGTATTAATAGTAATTATTAGGTTTTTAAACTTTATTATATAAAAGTATAAAAGCTAATTTTATAAAACTTTTAATTAATAATATAAAATAATATTTAAATTTTATTTACTATAACGTGTTTCAGGGGTGAGCGGAACACCCGGGTAAGTGGAACACTTTAAAATTCACCAAAAAATCAAAAATTCCCACCTTAATATCATAACAACTACTTAATAATAAATTCTAAAAATTGAAATTTAAGCTTTTCCATATACATTGCAGCTACTATTAAAGTTGCATCAAAACTGGTTTAGTAGTTTTTAAGATATTAAACTTTAGAAGCTAAAACTAAGCTAACTTTCTATATCTTAAAAACTACTAAACTAATTTTAATGCAACTTTAATAGTAGCTGCAATGTATATGGAAAAGCTTAAATTTCAATTTTTAGAATTTATTATTAAGTGGTTGTTATGATATTAAGGTGGGAATTTTTGATTTTTTGGTGAATTTTAAAGTGTTCTACTCACCCGGGTGTTCCGCTCACCCATGAAACACGTTATTAATTATAATTTATTTAGTAAATAAAATAAGTTTAGTAGGCTTTAATACTTTATTAGAAAATATTAAAAAAATTTAATTATTACCTTTTTTTAAATATATATATATAAAATAAGTACCAATTATATATAAGTTTTTATTTAAATTAGTATTTTTTATTATTATTAGTAAGACTTTTTTTACTTTATAAAAATAGTATTTATGCGCTTAAAAATAGTAATATGTATATAAATATATATTTCTTAATTTTATATAATAATAAAAAAATTAATATTTTATAAAAATTAAATACTATAAATTATAACATAAATTAAAAATTTTAAATTTGATAAATTTATAAACTATTTATTAGAATACTAAAATTAACTTAAAAGCTAAATTACTAAATATAATAAAGTATATTACACACATAGTTTTAAAAAACTAGTATTAAAAAAATAGTATAAAAATAAAGTTGTATAAAAAAATAGTACTGAAAATATAGTATTAATAAAAAGTAGTATTAAAAAATTATATAAAAAATATTACAAAACTTATATAAGTTTTATGTTTAGTTTATTAGTTAATAAACTAGTTAAAAACATTTATTTTATTATTTTAATTATTATAATATAATTTATTAGAATAATTAGTAGTTTTAACTTAAATATAAAGTTAATTAAATATTTTACTTTAAAATTATAAATTAATATAATTATTAATAGAAATTAGTTAAAAGTTACTTTATTTAATATTTTAAATATTAACTAAATTATTTGTTTTATAGTAAATTATACCTTTAAAACTTATTTTTAAAAAGTATTTAAACATATATATAAATATAATTTAAGCTAAAATATATTAAAAAATAAATTTTTTTAAAATTTTTTTTAAATTATATAATATACAATTTAAAAAAAATGTATAATACTAATATTATTTTTATATATGTTCTAGTATAATTCAATTTATTATATTTTTAATAGTTTATTTTTTTAGTATATAAGTAATTTAATAAACTATTAATAATACTTAATATATATTTTTAAGTTTTAAAGTATTTTTAAAATTTTTTAATTTAAAATTACTATAACCCTTTTTTTAAAAATATATATTTTAAATACGTTAACTTTTTATTAAATAAAATTATTTATAAAAAATAAAGTATATTTTTAAAATATTTAACGTAAAATCTTTTCACATAAATATTATAATAACTAGTTAAAGTACTATAAATACTTTTTTAAAATATAGTTTATTACTAACATATTATTAATAAATTTATATATAAAATTTTAATTAAAGAACTTTTAAATTATATTACTAATTTATTATTAAGTATTTAGTAAAAAACTATAATTTTTTATAAATATAGGAATTTTTTTTATTTTTATACAAAATTATAAAAATTTTATAACAATTTTAATTAAGTATAAAAAACCAAAAACAAAGCTATTATATTAATTACTAAATATATAACGTATTTTATAAGTAAGTAGACTACTTTTACTAAAAATTATATTTTCTTTAATAACTTTATAAAAACTTAATATTATTTAACAAAGATTTAGAATTTGCTTTTTAAGTATTAAATATAACTAATATTAAATTTGCATTATAATAGTTTTATGTAATTATAAGTTATTAAGCTTAAAAGCTACTTTACTTTAAAATACTTTTTAGCTATTTATAGTTATAATATTACCTAATAATAAATTATAAAACTTAAATATAAAGTATTTAAAACTAAATTTATAAAGTATTAGAATTTTAAAGTTATTATATTAGTAGTTTTTAGAATATTAAAAAGTAGATACTAAAACTTTCTCTTATTTAGAGTTTTTAAAAATTTTCTTATTTTATTACTATAAAAACATAATTATTATAGTTTGATTTAAACTTTATAGAGAGGTTTTTAGAGTTCTTTTACAGCTTTTATATACTTATAACTTAAAGTAGTATATTACTTAGTCTTTACTACTAATACTATAATAATATAGTATATATGTTTTTTTAATATAGTAAGTATAAGTATAACTTATATTAAAGCTTTAGTAATTACATAAGCTTATATAATAACTTACTAACCTAATATTCTAATAATATAAAAATGTAATAAGGTAATAGTCTAACTAATTTATTACATAACTAATTTCAAAAAGTTACTTTAGAATAAGAAGATAAGTATAAAAAGAGAAACTATTTAAAAGCTAAAAAAAACGCTCTTTATATAGTAAATTCTTTATTTATAATTTACTAAATAATAAGCTCTACTAAGTGCTTTTAGTACTACTAAGTATTTATTAATACTTATTAGCCTTTTTAGTACTTATTACTTCTATAATCTTATATATAAAATATTATGTGTTTTTCTTACTATTAGCTTTATTAATTATCTTAATAATATTAGCTAAAAGTCTTATTTTTTGCTTAGTCTTTTAAAGTATTTGTTTTACCTTTAGCCTAGTTTTATATTCTTATGTATACTTTTTTACTAATAGCTAATAATACTTTTTTAATTAGTTTATTACCTTTTATTTATAATTATTACTTATAATAAACTCTTACTTATTACTAATATATTTGATAAGTGAGTAATGTAAATAAGCGAGTAACACACTCTATTAAGTTTTAATTATTTTATAAATAAATAACAACTCGACACTAATAGCTATCGCTATAATATTTGACTAGTAAATAGTTATTCTATTCTTTAGCCTTTTTATAAGTTCTTAAAGTATGCCTAGACTCTTTACAGCGTCTACAGCGCCTTTACTTTAATGTATTAACCTTTATATATCTTTTACTTTAGCGCGTTTTATTCTTAATCTGCGTATTAATATTAGCTTAAGTAATTATCTTTAAGCTCTTTTCTTTTATTAGCGTTTCTTACTTCTGAATCCGCTTTTTTTATTGCTTTCTATATTATATTATAGCTTTATTTACTTTCTAAAACTTAGTAACTTCTAAGCATAGTAACATAGCTTTATGCATTATTAGCTTAGTATCTTTTACAAGCTAATAAATTAACTTAAAAATGTATATAAGTAAGCTATTTTAATGCTACTAAATCTAATTATAAATTAAAACATTTTAAGACCCTAATTTAGTAGTAGTTTTGGGTGTTTTTAATTTCTAAATGATATTTTCTTCTATAGGTGGAGATAGCATCTAAAGCTAAATATTAAGCTTTAAGAGTATAGTATTTAGATTAAATGGAACTAAGCTAGCGCCTTAGAAACCTGCGCGAATATTACTTTCTATAATTATCTCTTAATAGGCTGCTTTAAACGCTGGTAGAAACTTAAGCTTTATAATATAATAAATATAGTTATAGATAAGATCCTTAACTTAGCGCCTATATACATTTTTTAAAGGTAAAAAACAGCTTATATTAAGTGGCTAAAGTAGGTATGATAAATAAGATAGTATATAAATTATAATAATTTACTTCTTTTTATAAAGCTGCTGAAATTCAAGCGAATTATGGCTTTTATAGCTATTAATTATTAGTAGACGATATATTCCTACTGTATAATACTTTATATACTTATTAAAGTGCTATAGTCACTAAATACTAAGCTTATTTATTATCTAGCTATTATTACTTAATAAAATAGGCTAATTTGATAGTATATTATTACTCTTATACCATACAGAAAGGTGGTACGTTCCTGTAAAGATAATAAATAGTAGAATTACTTATTCTTAAGTGTTAATACTCTAAATTACTATAACCTACTTATAATTACCTAGCTAGACTGCTTTATATTAATTATATTTATTAAAGTTTATAATAACCTTACTATTTAAAATAACCCCCATTTAAAAGCCAGTCTTATTAAAGTTATATATATCTTTTTTAGTAATATTATACTTTTCTTTTATACAGCGTACGTGCTTAAACTATGATTTAATAATCTTAAAATTCTTACATAAAGCTCTCTAGTAGTTATATCTTTAATTATATACTATTTTAATTTCTAAAGTTTGCTGTATAAAGTTTTTTAGCTACTTAATACTAACCTTACTATTAGAGCGTGTAGTAAGTAGTTAATTAGCTATATCTCTTATAGCACTAAGTCTAAAAAAAAATCCTTATAAATTTAAGTTAAGTATGTGTTAAATAATAACTAATTTCTCTAGCTTATTAAGTTTCTTTAAATTAGCTTTGTAATCGCGTCGAAAGGTAGTTCTAATAAGTTATTATTTTAGTATTAGTTTAGAGATATTATATACTATTATAGCCTATCACACGCTTTATAGTTAGCTTTTCTTAATTATAAAAATAGCTAAGAATAGCCTGCTTTTACTATAGATTAATTAAGTTTTAGTTCATTAATACATCACGCTTAAAAGTTAGTGGGTTGTGTTTTTTTAGTAAGATATATTACTCACTTATCCACATTACTCACTTATTAAATACGTTAATTATAATACTTGTTTTTTTTTTAAAATTTTTAGCTTAAAAGTTCCTCTTACTTTAAACTCTAAGTATAAGAAAAGTAAGTTTTTCTAGTAGTATTATACACATCTTTAGAATTTTTTTTCTCTTTTATTTCTAATAATACCTAAGGGTAAGTCGCTAACTATTTATAATTATTATTTTATAAAATTAATTTAGAATTATAATTATTTCATGCTAACTCTATGTAGTTTATGTAAGAAAAAGAATTTTTATTATTTTATAAATCTTTTATTTAGCTATTACTCTAAGTATATTTCTTAGTAGGAGTTTAATAAGTTTTTTACTAAGTATTAGTATTTTTATAATTAGCTAGAAACAGCTAAAAACATTATTTTAGAAACTAAAGTTTATAAATAATAGCTTTAGAAATAGCTTACTTTAGTTAATAATTATAAGTATAAGCTATTTACATATAAGCTTACTTTAATTAAGAAGATATAAAATCTAAAAAAAAAAAAAAAATCTCTAAATTATTGTAATTTGTAACGTTTTTATTTGTTGTTTTTACTAATTCTTTTTTATTAATTTTCTTTAATTAGAAAGGTGCACAGGCTTTTGTCTAAAATTTAATAATACTAAATTTTTTAAATAAAATTAATTAATTATTCTAGAATATTACTTTAAGTTTTCAATAAGTTTTTAGGTATTTTTCTTTATTTTTTTTGTTTTTTTATTTAACTAGGTATTTTTACTAATATCTAAATTATTATAGCTCTTAGATTTCTTTAACTTCATACTTTAACTAGTATAGCTTTATGTCTATATTATTTATTTATTTATTATTTTTATGTTAATTTAGGTAATAATATGCCATACAGACCTTCTACAGACTTAATTACATAAAGGAAAATTTATTACGGGGTATATAGCCTCTACTTTTAAAAAAAAACAATCTTTATTTCTTTTGTTTATTATGTATGGCTTATTTCCTTACTACTTATAGTACCTTTTATAAAGTAAAAGAAGTTTATAACTCTAACTATAGCATTCTACCTACTTATTATAGGCACTTTTTTATTTATTTTTCGCCTTATAGAGTAGTTCTATAGCTAGAGAGAACTATAGTAGAATATTTATTTTTATAAGTTAATATAAGAGCTTAGCTATACCTTCTACTAATTTTATAAAATACTAGAAATTAATTTTACTAGTTTTTATATCTTATAAAGCTATTTTTATACTTATAAACTAAGAGTAATATAAAATAATATATTTTATTATCTCTTGTCTACAGCTGCAGACGCATGTAGTGGTAGGAAAATTCTTTAGCTAGACTTTTATAAAAAATACTATAAGTCTAATTTATTTTATATAGACCTAAATAATAATTAAGCTTTCTACTTTATAAAAGTTTATATAGATTTTAAGGACTTTCTTTTCTAGAGCCTGTTAACATACTAGGCTTTAGTTATATTTTTAAGTAATCTACTCTTACTACTATTTACGTGTTATAGTGGTTTATAGTTTAATTAATATATTTTCTATATTTACTCCTACCTCTTTCTAGTCTTTAATAGGTTTATATACGTTTGTAAACTATTTTAAAGTCTAATCTATTAAGGGCTGTCTGGTTAGCTTAAGGTTGAGTAAAACTATAATAAATTTAATAAGAAGCTATAAGGGTTCTAAATAGGGTTTTAATAATAGCTCTAGTAAATACAGCATGATTATAAAAAGCCGTAATAAAACGAAGTATTATAAGATACCGATACTAACTAGGGCATCTTAAAATTATTAAGGAGAAATACTATAGGATATTATAGTTTACTATAAGGTATTATAAGATATTGTAGCTTGCTATAAGGTATTAAGACTTTACGTACTAAGGGTAACCTAACTAAGGCTTATATACTAAAGCTAACTAGTTAAGAGTTTAAGAGACTTAGCTTATTATAATATTTCTTTTCTAGAAGTTATATTAACCTACCGCTAGGATCTCAGCTTAAGTACTAATTAAATAGAGTAATTTATAATTATTATCTCTAGTATTACTTAACGCTATATTACGAAGGCTTTAGTATTAATAAATGCTAAAACAGGTTCTTAAGATGGCCTTTAGTAGCCTTTCTATTTAACTAGAAGTTAATATTAGAATCCGCGTTCCTAATAATGCTTCCTTTTATTTATAATCTTCTCTATAAAGTATTTAGTATCTCTATTAATAATAATTGGTTTTAGTTGTTGATTTATTAAAGATTAACTTAGCAGCAGGTCATTAGCTATTAGGCGAAGTCTATTTATATTAAATACTTTCTTAGTATTACTAGATATATCTAGCTTAATAGTATAAGTTCTAATAAGCCTAACTATAGTATACTTTAAGTTCTTCTAATTAAGCTTCTTACTTATCTGCGTGGTTCTTATGTGCGTTTTAAGAACAAGCTATATCTTATTACTAACTTATAGTTAGATAGTTTTCTTATACTTCTTATTCACCTATTTCTCTTACTTCTACTAATTATTTACTATTAATATATAAGCAAGATTAAATACCTTCTTTAGCTTATCTATAATTACTAGTATTTTCTTTTTATTTAACTTAAGAGTTTTGGTTATTTCATTAGTCAGCCGTAACTATAGCAGGTCTATATAGTATCTATGCTAGAGAAAGAAAAAACTTATCTTTATTACTACTACTTCTCTTACCTTAATAGCTATTATAGCTATTCTAATATGCTTAGCCTAGTCTTTCTGGTCTCACGCAATATACGCGCGTAGGTAAGCCTTAACTATAGAGTTTATTCTCTTTATTAACTTATTAGTCTGTAGATGCCACGCTGTTAATAGTCTCTAATTAATATTACATAGCTTATAAAGCATTGTCTAAAACTCGCTAATGAATTGAGTTTCTCTATTCAAGACGATAGCATTAGGTAACTAGTGATAAGCTACTACGAATCTGATAAAGGCGTTAACAACCATAGGAACCTTAATATCTAGCAAAGGGATAAGGACTACATCCTTGCTTAGTTGATCCGTAATAACCATTAGGTTCGTATAACCTTTGCTCTCAGGCAGTCTAACGATAAAGTCCATTAAGATTTCTTTCCAGATCCGTTCTGGCAGTGGTAGTGGTTTCAGCAGTCTATGAAGGCTATCTTACCATGGCTTGATTTATCCGCAGGTGTTGCAGTTCCTGATATATCAGCGGATATCATCTGACATGTTCGGCCAGAAGAAGTCTCAAGCAACTGCTCTATAGGTAGAATCTCTTCCTGGGTGACCCAAAGCAGGTGAGGTGTGTATCATGTGGATGATACCTGTTTATAGTGGTTCATCATCCGGGACCCATCGACGGCCTTGATATTAGAGGTCCATGTTGGTATCCACCGAGCATTTGGAGATAGATGCCTTCCAGCCTGTTTCAACGGGGAATCTTCGCTCACCATTAAGCACGGCCTGACGGGCTCTTAAGTATTCTTTATCCTTTATTTAAGCAGCTGTCCACCGTTCCTTGAAGGGCGGCTTATCCTGAGCCTCAGTGACATCAGTAGAGGCGGCGAAGTCGTCGACTCAAGTTGCTATAATTAGTACCAGGTCTTCATCCTCAGGATTATCTGAATTATTAATAGTGACTGGTCTTAATAACTGTATGTAGTGGTGTCACGTCTGCTTGTCTAACACGCCTTTAGGTATATCCTGCTCATGATAAGAAAGGGCATCAGCTCTCTCATTTAGCTTCCCAGGATGATAAGCGATAACCATCTGATATCTTCCTAAAATAAGAGACTATTTCATCTGACGGTCATTCAACTGGCGTGGTTTCATGAAGTATTCAAGGTTTTTATAATCTATAATAACTGTAAACTTCTTAACTGAACGGAGCTCAGCGTCTTATTCTTTAAGGCAGTTGATAACAGCAAGTAGTTCCTTATCGTGTATCTCATAGTTGGTCTTATAAGCGTTTATTTTCTTTAAGAAATATATAACCAGGTGAAGTAACCTATTATCGCTATACTGTAAGAGGACTCCAGAGGTCGACTATCCTGACAAATCTGTCTCAATAACGGTATCTTGATCCCAGTTGAACTGGGCCAGTACTGGTTCTGTAATAAAGATAGTTTTTAGCTTATTAAAAGCATTCTGCTGGTCCTTTCCCTAGCAGAAAGGCGCGTTTAATCCAGTTAATGCAGTTAAAAAAGTAACTAATCTAGAGTAGTCTTATATAAAGCGTTTATAGAAGTTCGTAAATCTAAGGAAGCTGTGTATACCTTTCTGTGAATGAGACACTTCTTATTCCTTAATAGCCTTAACCTTCTTAGGGTCCATACAGAGGCCTTTTCCTGCTTTAATAATGAAACCAAGGTACTTAGTAGAGGTAACATTAAACTTGTATTTACTAATATCTAAGGGGAGGCCCGTAGCTCCTATAGCATTAAGCACCTTATTTATATTCTTATAGTGCTGCTTAAGAAACCTATTTGTATAAATTAATACATCATCTAAATATGCTGAGTAGAAGTTATTAATGTATTCTTATAGTATTTAGTTAATATAGCGCTAAAACATGCTTAGCGCGTTTACCAGGCTAAAGGGGGTAACTAGCCATTTATATAAACTAAATTAGGTACAGAATACCGTTTTCTATTTATCTCTTTTACAGATATATATCTTATAGAAGGTAGTAGATATATTAATCTTTGTAAAATACTTAGTCTTAGCAATACTATTCAAAGTCTCCTGAATTAATAGTAGAGAATAATGATTCTTTTTGGTAATAATATTAAGAGCTTAATAGTCTACACAGAAGTAAAGACCTTTACTAGATTTCTTTATAAATAATACTGGTGAAGCAGCTAGTAAATTACTAACATAAATTTATTCTTTATCTAGTAGTAATATAAGGTGTTTGTGAAGAACGAGAAGCTCTTTTCTACTTATATTATAAAGAGATCCCTATAAGGTCGGCTTCTTTTTACTATTTTTATTTTTTTTTAGCTTAATTACGTAGTTGACACTAGGTTAATAAGGAGCTTACTTAAATATTATCTTAAAATTAAATATCTATACGTAATTCTTATAAGCTTTTAGGAGTAAAGCTTTATAGTTAATTTTAGCCTTTAATATTAATACCTTCTAGATATCAGCTATTAACGCTGTAAATACCTGGATAGTAAAATCTTTTTTTTTAGATTATCTTATCTATAAAGTATAGGATGCTGTACTAATTTCTTAAGATTTTAAGCCATCTTACTTAAGCTTACTATTACAAGCTTTAAGGCAAATCTATTATCTAGTTATGTATATATAGATAGATAGTTTATATAGTATAATTATAACCTTACGCTTATCCATCTATAGCCTGCTGAGTATAATATTAAATTTAAGATATTAATTTATAACATATCCTTATCTGTAGTCTTAGTATCTATTAATATTAAATTTAAAGTAGGCTACCTAGTTAATCTGGCTGCTTCCTTTAATCTTAATAACCTTTTAAAATACTATCTATATATACTATAGATAAGTCTTTTTAGTAAAAATTAGACTAACTATAGCGAAGATAAAGTTACTAGAGTTAATTATTATTAAAGCGTAATAATTTAAATTAACTAAAGCATTAACTATTAATATATTACTATATATTTTAGTTTCTTTAAATTAGTTCTAATTTTTATGTATTTTATGCTTATTTACTTTTAGCTTTTACTTATAACTTTTAGTAAAAACTACTTTTTTCCTAATTACTTATTCTTAGAGCTCTTATTAGGGGTATTATTATTTATAGACATCTCTTTAACTATAACCGTTTTACTATAGGTTGATTTACTAAAATAGCTTAAACTCTATTTTTCTTTTTCAGCTACTTTAGCTAAGGTGATTAATTAACTTTAGAATTTACTTAAGCTTATTATTTTCTTAATATAGTTACTGAAGTAGTGGTTTTTTTTGTTATAGCTAAAGTAAAGATACTTAGCTCTATAACGCTTATATTTATTATTATTAATAATATTTTTATTAGTATACTTTACTCTATTTATCTTATTTAGAGAAGAAGAAGAGCTGTTCTTTTTTAGCTAATTAGTAAATCTATTACTACTTAATTAGAAGCCAGTTTTCCATAATAACTTGCTATAGAGCTTATATTAGAATATATTATCTAATATCTTAATTACTCTCTGCTAAAAGGTAGTGTATAAGTTAATAGAGACTTTAATTAAATAGAACTAGATCTCGTCCTTTAGCCTATTCTAAAATAAGATTATTTTTATTATATTATTACTACTAAGGCTAGTATGAAGCTATTGTTTTTTAAAATTATATAGGTATTCTCTTACTTTACGCTTGTTTTATTTCATGTACGTGATCTTATTACGGGCTCTAGCTTCTATATAATAATCCTTAAAACAGGAGTCTAGAAATATTTATATATATATAATATCATAGCTACTCTTCTAACATAACTCTATAAAGAGAGTTATGATAGTATGAGCCTTATTCTTAAGACAACTATAAATATACTAATAGTGTAATTCTAGTATTAGGTAATTATCTCTATTAGCTATAAATTTACCTATAATAGCGAGATGCTATTCTAGATATTTTAATTTTATACTATTAAACCTTTAAGAGTCTAGAAGATATTTATGATGTTCTTTAGTTATCTTATTAATATTAAAAGCAGCTAGAACTGTTGCTAGCTATAGTAATAATACTTTAACTAATAAACTTAGTATAGACAGTATTACTATTCTTGGTACTAAAGAAAGAAGTAGAATTATTTCGCGGACTTAATCTACTATATTTAAAGCTTTTTTCTTACTGTATTTTTGCTCTTATACCTATTACTAAGCTCTAGCAAGAGCTTTCTTATGTTTTCTATTTACTATAATATCTTATATATAAAGCTTAAGAAGATAAGTTATATTAAGAGGTAAATATATCTCCTACCTTTTATACTAGATAGCTATACCTTAGTCTTCTATTATAATAATAGATTTACTAAAGTGATTTCTTTAACTATTTAAGTAGTATAATAATAGGACTATAAAGATACTACTATCTCTTCTTATATTAATATAGTAATAGGACTATAATTAGTACTACTATTTAAGCTATACTTATGCAGGACTACTATAGTTATAACTGCGTTATATTTCTTTTAATAATCTAAAATAAAATTTATCTTTAAGGTATTAATTAATAGTTTATCTAATAATAGCTAGCTATTAGCTTACTACTAAATAGACTTCTAAGAATAATAACTTAAGATACTACTTAAGGCTTAATATTCGTATTAAGTTTTTTTAATTTTAAAGACTAAGTATCTACGAGGCTTAGCACGGCGCATTAACTAAAGCTTTTCTCTTAAAACTAATTACTTAAAAAGCTTAATATAGTTTGTTAGTTAAGTCTTTATAGATAGCGTCTAAATAGCTAGCTAAATCTAGAATTAATAGCTTTTAAGAGTGTACAACAGGCAGGTGCGTTAGCACATTATTTAGTATTAAATTAAATTCTAAAAAGTTATAAAGAATCAGAAGTACGACACTCGCGTATTATAAGATAATTAAATTTAAATATTAAAGGCTACCTAGTTAGCTTAAGGTTGGATAAAACTATAATAAATTTAATAAAAAGCTATAAGGGCTCTAAATAGGGTTTTAATAATAACTCTAATAAATATAACATAATTATAGAAAGCCG
Source organism: Zopfia rhizophila CBS 207.26 (assembly GCA_010093925.1). Lineage (NCBI taxonomy): Eukaryota > Fungi > Ascomycota > Dothideomycetes > Zopfiaceae > Zopfia > Zopfia rhizophila. Next base: position 48,280 of record ML994640.1, read on the forward strand.
TAATAAGATGAAGTATTATGAGATATTAATACTAACTAGAGTACTTTAGAATCATTAAGAAGAGATACTACAGGATATTATAGTTTATTATAAGATACTATAAGATATTATAGCTTGCTATAAGGTATTAAGACTTTATGTACTAAGAGTAACCTAACTAAAGCTTATATACTAAAGCTAACTAGCTAAAGATTTAAGAGACTTAGTTTATTATATAATCTATATACTTTTTCTCTATTATACGTAAGTGGATAAGGCTTTACTATTTTTAAATTTTATTTTAAATCTTTATATAAGTTTGTATGATTTTTTATTTTATATTTAAAGTCTTTATACAGCACCTGTAGCTAGCAACTTTTATATTAAGAATAATCTATAATAAAGAAATAAAGGTCTTTATTTTAAGTATTATTATTAATATAGCTTAGTATACTCTAGTAATTATCTATAAGCATTCTATCTAGAATTTATAGAGTTAGTTTAAGTAGCTACTAATTTTTCTAGACTTATTTTAACTAAGCTAGTACTAGATTATAGTGCTAAAAATAAGTATTAAAATTATTATAATACTATAAATCTATTTTACTCATAAAAAGGTAGCTTCTTATATTAATATAGTAAGATAATAAAAAGCTTACTACTATTTTTCCATCTTTTAGAAAGTTTTTTAGACATATATACTTTAGTAAAAAGCTAGGTTAAACTAAATACTAAAATTTTAAATCTCTTTTATAGGCTCTTTCTTAGTGCCGTTAATGTTTACAGAGACTATTATATTAAAGTATCTTAGGTTTTATAATAAGTATATAAGTTTATACTTTTTTAGTATAAAAACTACTTCATAATAGGCTGCCTAGCTAACGTAATAGTTATAAATATACTTAAGAATATAGCAGTTAACTTCCGTTAAGGAACTATATATAAGGAGTATAGTATTATTAATAAAACTATTAATATATATATTTTTATAGATATTACCGCAAGCCTTATAAAGCTTTATAATATAAAATAAAAAAAGAATTAATAAAAAGAAAAAGTCTTATAGAATCTTAGCTAGCACATTAAAAAGCTCTATCTTATAATCTAGGAGAATAATTATTGTTTTTTAGTCTATTATAAATGCTTTAACTTAGTAGATAAATTGTTATAAGATTCTCTTTATCTATAAAACGTGTATAAGCTTTTTATAAACTATTTTATTAAATACTTTAAAGATATTAAGTGCTAAAAGAATCACAACAAAGCCCTTTTCTTCCCAGATAGTATAAACTTAGTTTATAAGAAGGTTAAGAGCTATATCTATAAATCTATACTATTTTATACTTATTTACTAAACTAAAAGCATGTTATATTACTCTACTAGTTACTTTAACTACTTTACTATAATTATCTCTATAATCTTTATAGTAGTGTTTAGAAGTATGATAGGTTATTATATTTTAAGAATTAAATAGTTATTTTTTTCTAAGCTTCCGCAGAGCCACTATATAAGTAATTTTAAATATTTATAGATAGTATACTAGGTTCTAGTATATTTAGATAATTTCTATTATAGCTATATAAAAGGGAAAGCCTATAGCTTTTAAAAAGCTATTTAGAATATTATTATAGTCTAGTATACTAAATATCTACTATTTAGCTATTATCTTTCTAATAGTTTTTAGAGTAATTTCTAGGAGCTATTTAACTTATAAAAAGTATATAAATTCTATAATATTTAAAAAGTCTATATTTAGCTTTACTAAAAAAAACTGCTTTTATAGAATATTTACTTTCTCTTTATAGCTCTAGACTGTCCTATTTTAGGTTTATAATAGAAAAAAATTAAAGAGTTTAGAAAAAATATAACTATAGTTTTTTATTTATACTACTAGCTTCCAGATACTGTCTCTTTTAACTACTGTTTTATAAATTTAATCTTAAAAGTACTATCTTTTAGTATTATAAATAATTCTTTTCTTTATTTATACTAGCTTATAAAGTATTTCTGTAAATTTATAGTGTCTTTAGGCTATTTTTTACTACTTTACTATTTTTATAACTTCTTAAGTCTATTATAGACAGCTAAAATCTAGTTTCGCTTTCCATAATAGTATAGTATATTAAATAAGGTTAACTAAAAAGGCCTAAAAGTATTTTATATATTAGTTAATTACTTTTAAAGTGCTAAGATATTCTTATAAACTAAAAAAATATTACATACTACTAAAAATCTTTTTAATTTTTTTTTTTTTTTTTTAGTTATAGGTTTTTATTAACTAGCTTAGAGGTTCATAGCAGCCTATAACTTTAAAAAGAAATAAAATAAATAAGTAGTCTAATCTGTAGTAGAGACTTTTATTAATACTATATTTAATAAGCTTTTCTTAAATACTTAAAGTAGTAAAAGTAAGATTAATTATACTAATAAAGCTTTATACAAACAACATAATAGTTTCTAGCAGGGTTAGAAAACTAAAGTTTATATTTATAATAATTTAAATAAAGTTATTTATTATTTTATATTATATTAGGCATCTTATGCCGTCCTATAGTAAATAGTAAAAGTTAAAGTCTTTTAAAAAAAGGTATTCACCAGGCTCTGTAAGTTACTTTTAAAGGTTAAAAATAAAAAACTTTAAGTTACACTAGTTTTTACTAGAGAGCTCTAAATAGATATTATGAATATAAAATATTTACTATTTAGTATAAACTATAAAAGTAGAGGAATCTAGCTTATAGTATTTTACTAATTATATATTTAGTAGAAGTTATTTACTAATAAGGAAGCAGACCCTACTATAAAAAGATAGAAAATATACTAGCTAGATTAGATACTTTATAGGGTAGTAAATAGTATATATATATTTATTCTACTATAGCTCCTAAATAGTAATAATATCTTACTAATTTTTAAGATTATAAATTAATAGGACTATAATTTTATCTTTACTTTTCTATATATTATATTAGGTAATACGTAGCGTATTTATTAGAGAGGGTTTATAAAAAAGAATTTAGTAATATTTTAATTACCTAGGCTTTTTATAAGCCTGTTTAGGGGTTACTTAGAACTACGCTTTTTTAAAAATAGTATTAGTAAGTTTACTTCTATCCTACTTTACTTTCTACTATCTTAAGAGAGTATAATTTTAATATTCTTTATATTTTTTCTATTCTAGTTTTACTTAGTTAGCTGTTATAGGTAGTTTATTAAACAGCTATAAATAAATATAATAAATTTATAAACTATAATAGTAAATCTTTAAAGTCTATTTATATAGACTTACTTAGCTTTTTCTATTTTCTTTTACTATAAATTACAGGCTACTGCCTATACTAGGTAGTTTTTTTTATAATTTATATAATAAGCTTTATCTTTCTAGTTATAGAGGTTATATTCATGGTTTAAGTATTCTAAGCTTATATAAAATCTATATTTTATTACTATTCTATAAAATCTAGCAGCATGGCTATATTTTTAGTAGTTAAAGTATTAGGTTATTTTATAGTCTCTATAATAAAGTTCACATAAAAGTAGTTTACTATAAAAAAAATAGACCTTTATTTATTAAGAAGTTAGCTTATTCTAGGCTAGTAAGGTTAATAATTAGAAAAGAAATAATTTTTTACTTTTAAATTACTTTTATAGGCTACTTTACTCTAAGGATTTTAATTTAGTTCTAGATATATTAGTTCTAGCTATAAAGTTCTTTAATAACTATTTTTTAGTCTAAATAGTTAATTATAGATAGCTAGAGGCTGTGTGTAATAACTATAAATTTCTTATAAATAAGTTTTATCTCTATATAAACCTTATAAAGCTAGTTATAGTCCTTTTTTTAACTATTTTTTCTTTATTTTAGTATCTATAATTAGCGTAAGGTCTTTACTAGAAAGTTTATAGTTTATAAAGATTTTATATACTACGCCTAGTCCTCTCTACGCGTTTATAACTTAGATAATTTTAATTATAGGCCTTCCACAATCTTATATAGAAATAGTAGTTTAGAAAATAATAACTTTATAATATAAACAGATTAGAATAGCTTTATGTGTAGATATAATAGTAATTAAAATAATATTATTAATTACTACAACAGCATAAAAGAAGGGGCTGTAGTTTATTTTTAAAATTATAATCTAAAAAATAAAAGTATAAAAGTAGTTTTTAATAGTTAAAAAATGTTTCTAAATACTTTTACAGTCTTTAGCTAAGTTAGGATATAATTAGAAAAAAACTATATAAAATTACTATTATATCTTATAGACTAGAGTGGTACTGTAGCTAGAAATAAAAATATTAATTTATTTTATTTCTTCCTATAAGCTAGCTATATAGCTGCTAGGCGTTATTTATAGTAATATAAATTAAGTTTATAGCTTTAAAGCTAGTTTTTAAGGGTCTAGTAGTTAATCTCTATACTATAATAATATCATCACAACTCCGTAAAATGTTTAGGCTAAGTTTTTTAGAGTATATTTAATAATAAGAAGCTAATTTACGCGTTCATTTCTTATAGTAATTAAAAATTTAAAAATAAAGTTAAATATTATATGTTTATATTTGTTACTATTAGTACATTAGATAGTACTAGTTTAAATAATAATATATAAATAACTAAATAAATTTTTATATTCTATAGTAGTTATAGTTTATAGTTAACTAATTTAATAACTTTATTAATTTTAAATAGTCTAATTTAAACATAATCTAGTTTTTTATTTAGTTATTTAGTTTTTAAATTTTTACGTAGTAGGAAAACTTTGTCTTTTTTTTAAAAAAATTAGTTTTTTAACTCTTAACTTATTAGCACTTTCTATAGTTTATAAGTTCTTTAAAATAATAATTTTATTAAAATTATTATATAAGTTCTGTAGCTATCTAGTTTTATCTTAAGTTTAATAAAATTTACTTTTTAGATTACGTAGTTTCTTATAAGTAGTTAGCTTATACTTATAATTAGTATAAAATAATAACATGTTAATTATAAATAATTTTATACTATTATAAATAAATTATACTAAAGGTAATAATTTAACTCAATTCTTTTAAAAGTAATTAATATATATTTTTAAATATTATTTTAAAGTCTAATTTATGTACTTTGTTTATTTATTTATTTAAAAATAAAAGCTTATTAAAAGCTTGTTTTTTAACCCTAATCTAGCTAACAAGGTTTTTTAAAAGTGTAATATAAATAATTTATTTTAATTAATAATAAACTCTTTTAGTAATTTGTTTTTTAAGACTACTATTTTTAAAACCCTATATACTAGTTTTTTTGCTAATAAATTTATAACCATTAAATTAAAATATACATACTTAGTTAATTAGTTATAATAATAAGTATTATATTATATTTTCTATCTATTTCTAGTTTCTTAAAAAATAGTAGTTCTATAATAAAGTCTATTAAAACTAACTACTATAGTTATTTTAGTATTTTTATTAGTTATAAAAGTTTATAAAGCTTATATTATACTAGTTTATTTTCTTATATTCTAGATATACTTTTATTACTTTCTTTACTTTTTCTTTTACTTTTTTAACGTGAAAATTTCTAGAGATTTTCTTTATAGTATTTTCTATTCTTTTATTACAGTTGGTATGCGCAAGCAATAAGCAAGCGGAAGCATAACCCAACTATATTAAACTAAAAAACAGAGTGCTGCTATAAAGGCTGAAGCTATATACTCCTATTAAGGCTAAACCTAAGCATGAGCTAGGCATGGGCTTGAGTATAAGCCAGGCATAAGCCTAAGCTTAAACCTTAGCTGTGACTACAGTACGTGCCGTCACATTACCCCCCTCTAAAGCTCAGTTTTTACGTACAATAGGGAGCTCAAAATTGAGCTGAGAATAGAAAGAATCAGAACAGTTTACCGGCCCTATAAAGAGAGTTTACGAACCAGGTCGCAATTATCATCGCTACTATTATTACTTATCTCATACTCGTGGTAGTCATATTCATCTGGTTCCCAAAGGGTTTGATGCTTGATTACTGGTGGCTTGGTAGCAGCTAGTATTTGTAGGAGCCTTGGGCAGCTCTAAACCCAGTGTGTTTATAAGCCACAGCGTATATAGCATCTAGCTTTCCTCTATTAGAGCCGTTACGACAGGGTAACTGACTGTGCTCTAGTTGTGTAGGCGGCGTGGGTAACCTTAGCGACGTTAATCATATTGATATTAAGCGCTTCTGCTGCAGAGAGGTCTATTTTCTCTGCTCTTGGCTAGGCAGGAGCTGAGTATGACGAGTATGTCACTAATCGTGTTACTAGGCGCTGAGTGGCCTGTAGGAATTCTGGGTATTTATCTGGTAACAGCAGTTGACTGTCCAGTGAGCGCTGGATTAAGGCGTTAAGACCTTAGCGGAATGTTGTAATTTTAACGGCGGCAGGCTAGTCTCTTCTCTTGGCTTCATGTAGGATCTGTTTAAAGCGTGTAATATAGGCAGGCAGCGGCTTATGCTCTTGTTGCTTGACTTTATACAGAGCCTGCTGTGCCTCACGGATCTTATTTGGGTTGGAATAGACTCGTTCCAGCTGTGTCGTGATATCATGCCAGTCCCATTGACCACATTCCTCAGCATCTGACAGCTGTGGAAGAACCATTGCCTGGATCTGTGGTTTAAGGTTATCCCACACGAAGTAGAACTTCGCTGTATCGTCTCCTATAGCCTGTCCATCAACGGCTATCTTGGCATTGATTGTAGGGAGCCAGGTCTTGAACCTATATGGCTTTCCGTCGAACTTGGTAGGCGTAGGAAGGACGGATCTAGGTCGTGAGAAGGTAGCAGAGGCGATGATAGTAAGAACAGCTCTTAGAGTCTAGTTTTCTGTGCGCAGGCTCTGGATCTCCTGGTGGAATTCAACTTATAGAGCCTGGATTTCAGCCTGGAGTTGCTGAATAGGGTCGTTTATCGTGAAAAGAAGAGAAGGGCGAAAAAAGAGAAACCGTGTGCGTGTGGAGCTAGGACGTAGTAGCCTTTGTTATGTTATCTAGCTAATCATGTGCGTGTACGTGTGCGTGTGCGTGTGTAGAATAAGGATATAAGAATACTTAACTAGCTTTATTCTCTAAAGACAGCTAAGGGTCGCCTCTGTCTTCATGTATTAACTAAGATAAGGTAGGTATAGCTCAGTGACCAAGACAGGTGCGTGTGTATAATAAGAATATAAGAATACTAAGCTACCTTTACTCTCTAAAGATAGCTAAGGAGTTTAATATAATGTTATAGTTAGCATACGTAAGTAATAAGCAAGTGGGAGCATAACCTAACTATATTAAACTAAGGAGTAGAGTGCTGCTATAAAGGCTGAAGCTATATACCCCTATTAAAACTAAGCCTAAGCATGAGCTAGGTATAGGCTTAAGTATAAGCTAAGTATAAGTTTAAGTTTAAATCTTAGCTATAACTACAGTACGCGCTGTCACATCTTTAGTATTTATATATAATAGTTTTATAATTTCTTTAATTAATTTCTTATACAGCTTTTTTAGCACATAAATAAGTCTATTTATATATATAAGTTTAAGATCTAGTTTCTTAAAGTTTTATTACTTAAAATTCTATGTTTTTGTTATTTAGTAATTCTTAATTCTTATAATTATTATAATTTTTAAGTAATTATAACTTATAGATTTATCTAATTCTACTATTAATACTATACTTAGTATTAGTTTATGTTATTTTATATAGTTTAGTTATTAGCTAAGTGTATTTACTGCTTTATTTTCTAATTCTTTTTAATAGAATATTTTAAAATTATAAATAGCTAGTATTTTTAACTAGTATATTTACTTTCTATTTAGCTTTTTTATAATAATAAAGCTTATTAAGTTCTTATAGTCTAAAAAGACTTCTATTTAATACTTAACTTTTTTTAAATACTATTATTACTATTACTATTATTACTACTATTATTATTACTACTATTATTACTATTACTATTACTATTACTATTATTATTATTATTATTACTATTATTATTACTACTATTACTATTACTACTATTACTATTACTATTACTACTACTATTACTATTACTATTACTACTACTACTACTACTATACTACTACTACTACTACTACTACTACTACTATTATTATTATTATTATTATTATTATTATTACTACTATTATTACTATTACTATTACTACTACTATTACTACTATTACTATTACTATTACTATTACTATTACTATTACTATTACTATTACTATTACTATTACTATTATTATTATTATTATTACTATTACTATTATTATTATTACTATTACTATTACTATTACTATTATTACTACTATTATTACTACTACTATTATTATTATTACTATTATTATTACTACTACTATTATTACTACTATTATTATTACTATTACTATTACTATTACTATTATTATTATTATTACTATTACTACTACTATTACTACTACTATTACTACTATTATTATTATTACTATTATTACTACTACTATTATTACTATTATTACTACTACTACTACTACTACTACTACTAATAACTTTTTATTATAAATATTATAATTTAACTTAGCTTTTATAAGTTTTTTTAATAAATAGTTTATAAAATAAAGATATTTATTATTATATTATTAACTATAGACTACTCTTATTATATAGTTAGATATATCTATTTTTAATATAATTAGTAATTTTAGGTTAAACATTTTTAATATTAGTATTTAAGTAAACTTATTCTTAAGTTTTTTAAATACTTATTATTATTTTTACTTTTAACTAAATCCATTATCTTTTTTAATTAACTCTGTTAAAAGTGTTATGATTTTTGAATACTATTCTATAAACTTTCTATAGAAATTTATAAATTCTAAAAAGGACTATATTTTTTTAACTATTATTAGTATTAGCTAGTTACGTATTTTTATTAATTTCTTTAAATCTACTAATATTTCTTCTCTTAAAATAATATATCTTAGAAACTCTGTTTTTATGACGTGGAATTTACATTTTTCTAGTTAAATAAGAAAGTTATATTCTTAAAGCTTTCTTAAGACCTTTTTAATATATACTTTATGTTTTTTAAGTATTCTCTTTATATATACTAGTATATTATTTAGGTACACTATTATGAATATGTTTAAATATTTATAAAGTATATAATTAATAACTATTTAGAAAGTTACTAGTATATTTATTAATTTAAATAGTATAATATAATACTTAAAGAGTTTATATCTTATTTTAAATACTATTAACTATTTATATTTCTTTTTAATTTAAATTCTGTAGTATCTTTTGTAGATATTAAATAGACTAAATTATTAAGCTCTTTAGAATTTATTTATTAGCTCTTAAATTAATAGTAATAGGTATTAATTTATTATTATAGTTTAGTTTAGTTATTTAAAATCCACATATAATTATAGTTTTCTATTCTTTTTAAGTATAAATAATATTAGTAAAGCCATTAGACTCTTACTTAATTATATGTAATCTTTTTTAAAAAATTTTTAATATACTATTTTAATTCTTCTTACTATACTCTTAATAGAGAATATATTAGTTCTAGTTTAAGCTTTTTCTTATCTTTAACTAGTATTTTATAGTCTTAAAGTTAATACTTTAAAAGTATATTCTTTTTATTCTTACTAAATGGATATGTAAATTCTTTGTATTCTTAAGATATTTAGGCTTTAGTAGTATTTAAGACTTATTTCTAAATTCATACTACTCTAATATCTTATAATTATTTCTTTTGTAATTATTATATAGCTTTGTATAAAACTTCTCCTATTTTAAAGTATTTTTATATTACGTTTAGTTTCTATATTTATAATACTTTTCTTACTAAATTATGCTATTAAATGGTTTTTTATTACTAATTTATTATTAGATTATATAATAAGAGTTAATCTTATTCTAGAATTATATCTAGCTTTTTTATATCTAGAATATTAATATAGTAGATATTTCTATAGCCTATTACTTTTAGCTTTATTATTATAGTCTTTAAGTTAATTAAACCTTTTTTAAAGGTTATTATACTATTGTCTACTTATCTTACTTTTACTAAATACGCTTTTTCCTAGTATAATACGTTATTTCATTTAATTTATTAATTTAAAATAAATGTTCTATTTACTCTACTATTTACTAGTACTTTTAGAAATTTTCTATTTACTTTTATACTAAAATAAAAATATAGTTTTTACTATGCTTATTATAGTCTAAAAGTTTTAATAATTATATTATTAGCTTAAGCTTTTTACTAGTAGCTATTTATTTTTTTAATATAGAATTATATATACTATATTCTTAATTCTATTTCTTTAAGTTAAAGTGCTCTCTTTTAATGTATATAAGATAATAATTATAATAGTATACTAAATATAATACTTTATTATACTTTATTTTTACTTTATTTTCATGTACTAAATATTTCCATTTTAGAATTTTTTTTTTATAAAAGAGTTCTTAATACTATAGGTTGTTTTAGTACTATTCTATTTTTTTCTTTTTTTTCTATAATATTTATAGTCTAGTGTATATACCTTCTAGTATTACTATTTATATTAATAGTCTTGCTAATTATTTTTATTTTTTATGTTAACTATAGTGTTTAGGGCTTTTAGAATTTATTTATTTAGTTTCTATTTTCTTACTTCTTTTCTATCTACTTTCTGTTCTTTTAGTATTTCTATTTATATTAAATATATTACTTATATGCATGTTTTTTCTATATAGTTAACTAACTTATAAATCTAATATTTCTAATTCTTTAATTATTAAAAGATATTAGTATTTCTAATTTATATAGTAGGTAAAGGTATTTTTGCTTTATTATATTTATTATCTTTACTCTTTAGCTTAGTTTTTTATTTTTTTTTAAGTTAATTATTTTTCTTATATTTAGAGAACATACAGCTTCCCCTATTAAATTTTTTATAAAAAACTAAAATATTACTTACTTTATAAGGCTATTATGCTGTAGAAATACGACTTTAGTAATTTAGTTCTTTAATTTATAAAACTTTTTTTCTAGTATTATTTCCTAATGCCTAGTTTTATATATAAATTCTAAATATTAGTTTAATTTATAAATTTAGTATTTATCTCTATTTAGCTACTACTAAATAGCTATTATTATAATTTTAAAAGTCTTATATATTAAAAGTTAAATTTCCTAAAATAGTTGTCTTTTTTTATTAATTTTTTAAAATATAAGGTTTTCTACTTTTATGTTTACTACATAGTGTTATTTTTTTACTACTTTTTATAATACTTTTTTTAATTATTACTAGCTACTTATAAGTTTGTGCTTTGTCTTTTAATACTATTTTTTATAATTTTTTCTATAGTATCTATTAGATTCATAAATCTAATATTAATTATTATTAAGTTTTTTATTAATAACTTTAATTAATAAAGTTTTTTTTTATTATAAATTCTATTTTATAAGCTTAGATCTTATTCTAACTATTATAATTCTTTGTTTTTTATTTAAATATTTTTTTATAAAGCGTTTAATGTTGCTATATTTTAGATATATTTTCTTATTAAGTTACTTTTTATATTCTTAAGTTATAAGCTACTTTTTTAGCTTTTTTTATAGTTTAGACCTTTTTATTTAAACTCTATTAACATTTATTTTATTATATACCTAATTTTATTATGTTAATATTTCCCTTTCTTTATAGTTATTACTTGACTCTTTTTATGTTTTAGTTTTTACTTATACTATTAATTATCTATACATATAACAGACTTTATAAAAGTATAAAAGTTATTTAGTTAATTTCTTTTAGCTAGCTTATTTTTAACTTAATTTTTAACTCTAGTATAATAAGCTGCTATTAATAGTATATTATTTTAATCAATTTCCAACTATAACTATTAGAATTCTATAGTATATACTAAAACTAATTTTATTTATTTAAGGTTTTGTATTTTACGTTCTATAGTTTATTTTTTATTAATTTCTTTAAAGACTATTATGATCTATATTTTAAAGTTATTATAACTTTTAAATACTATTTTTATTTTATTAGTTTTTTTAATTCCTTTAGTTTCTTTATCTATATAATTTCTAGCTAAAGGCTTGAACTAATTTATAATTCTACTTTTTATATTTATACTAGCTATAAAAATTCTATTCTAATTTTTAGAAAAAGTATTTTTATTAAAGTAGGTATATAATTTTATTTTTATTAAAAAGCCTTTAAAGTATTCACGTGTTTTGTTAAATTTTTTTAATAATTATACCTTAATACTAGATATATAAACTTTAATATTAGCTTAGTTTTTTAATTTTATAACTATTTATTATAGCCTTTTAATTTGTACTTATTATTACTGTATAATTTAGACTATAGATAATATTAGTACTAAAACTAAACTACTTAAATCTATTATTATTATATATAAGTTATATATAATAACCTGTAAGTACTTATAGTATTATAATTTAATTTAAGTTTTATAAAAAAGTTTTTAGAATTTTTTTATAGCTTTTATATATTTATAATTTATAGTAGTATATTACCTAGTTTTTATTGTTAATACTTATTATAGCTTAATGTGTATTTAATAAAAACGCTAGATAAATAAGTATTATATTTCTAAGCTAATACTATATATAGTAGTTGTGATGATGGGCTTAGTCTTCACGCGTTATTATATAAATATAGGTTAACAGAATAAGTTAGCTCTATTTTAGCTATACTAAGATAAGAAGAGAAGAGATATAAAGGGAGCTCGCCTCTAAATAAGGCGGTGTATAGCCTAAGCGTAAGCTAGTTATACTCTAAGCTCTATACTAGGTTATAGCTAGCGTAGCTAGTTATAATATTATGTAGCCTATAATAAATAGAGTAAGTAGTACTGTTATATTACCCCCTCTCTAAGAGAGGCTTATCCCTAAGTCTTTAGGTTATAGTCTTTTTCTTACTAGTCTCTATACTACTCTTATTTTTAAAACTGCTTTATTATTCTCCTCTATTATGTTTAGACCCTCCTCTGCTTCGTATATTTTTAACTAGGCGTCTAGTTATGCCGGTAGTTCTACTTTCTCTAGATAGGCCTTATAGTAGTCTCTTACCTTATATAGGGCGCTTATAAAACCTTAGGCATTATACTAGGTAGGATCTAGGTCATAAGCTAGCCAGGATACTTTATACTATAATTAGCTATAGAATAGATAGCTATTAAGAATTTCCTATACTAGCTACTTAAGATACCTGTTAATCTTAATAGGCGGTTCCTTAGATTCAATTTAGCTAGATAGTAAGTAAGTAGAAGCTTTCTATAGATAGTCTACGTAGAAAATATTAAGCATACGTATATATAATAGCAGCTTAAGGCGATAGAAATATCTCTTTATACCTATAATAGAATAGGGTCTATATATTTACTAGTTAAGCTTTTAGCTAAGTTAGCTAGTAGTAAAGCCTTTAGGTATAATATATATCTTATTTTCTATAGAGAAGTCTAGCTTACAGCGCTTCTTATTAGCCTATTAAATCTATTACTTTTATACTTAAGTAATCCCTTATTAAGCTATCTTTATAGCTAGCTTTATTATATTATAGTGAGCTTTAGCGTAGCTCTACGCTTCCTTACGTGATATTTATTTATAAACTATAGTAAATACCTTTATATATTCCTCCTAGTCCTAGTAATAGATTAGCTAGTGGCTAAACTCAATTTAATAAGGTAATAAGTTTATAGTCTTATATAGTAGAATTGCTTGGGTCTAGTCTATATAGAGTAGTAGATTTAACTAGTTATTCTAATAATAGTTAACAAATAAGCATAGGCGCTAGTTAATGTACTAGTTTAAAACCTTAGTGTTTCTATTAGTTTAGAAGTAATATAGTGTTAAGAGCTTTTACTTAATTCCTATTAGTCAACATAGCTCATTTATAAATACTAAAATAAACTAAGGACTATAATTAGAGATTATTAACTTAAGCAGGCTAAATACTTACTAGATATAATAATAGTATATATCAGCTACCTAAGCAGCTATAGTGGTCTTATAGTAAGATAGTAAAAAATAATACTTACTTAGCTAGTCTATAATAACAAAAATACAGTCATATCCTTTCTTATTTAGAAAGAAGAACTTAAAGTCTATAGAGACGTCTTACTATGCTCGCTTAGAGATTAGTAGTAATTTAAGTAAGTTTAGAGTTTTATTATAAGATATATAGCTCTATCTATAAGCTTTATATATAGCTATATAATTATCTACATCTTTACTTATACAGCTCTAGTAGTAGCGGTTATAAAATAACTTATTTATTTTTCTCTTACTTAGATAAGCAGTTACCTAGGTAGCATAAATAGCTTAAATAAGATAGATTTTTAAGAAGTGTATAGTAAAGACTACTAGCTTGTCATAGTATATAAAAAGGCCTTAACTAAGTTTTTATGCTAGGTAGTTACTAGAGAAAGTGTACTCTTAAAATAGCTATAAACTCTCATAGCTACAGTTCACCTCAATAATGTAATTAATTAGTAAGTAAAGGTTATTTAAGAGTAGTAAGACTATAAAAGTATTAGTAGTAGCTATTTTAATTATATTAGTAACTAGTATACCTCTTACTAACAGCGCAGCTAGGTTATTACTTATGGTCTTAATAAAGCTAATATTAATTTACTCTACTAAAAGAAAGGCACGTGTTTAGACTACTTTATTCTTATTTTTTTAGGTCTTTAGTTTCTCTTGCTTGCGCGAGAGCGCGTTGGCTATTATATTAACTATACTAAAGTAATAAATAAGCGTTAGGTAATAGTTTATTATATTTATTATCTAGTATATCTAGTAGGGAGTAAGCTCTTGCTTTATAGAAAAGTACTCTAGCGCGTAATAGTTAGTTAGGGCACTAAATAACTTAATAGTTTATAAGCTTATAAGCTGCAAGCGCTATTCTCAGAGGCTATAGATTATAGCTAATATTTTTTTATTATATATATCATAGTTTATCTGGGGCTTACTTATAGTCTTAGAGTAGAAAACTATAGATTATTAAAGACTATTCTCTTAGAGCTATAATAGCACTTTTATAATAACTTTATTACTTACGTCTATCTCCATACGCGTTTGATGATAGAGTAAGTAGTAAACTAAAATATTATCTAATAGTATTAAATTCTTAGCTTACTAAAAGGCTACTAGCTCGCGTTTACTAAAGGTATACTATATACTTTTCTTAAGTAGCTTAGTAAGCAGTTAGATAATACGTTTATAGTTTCTTAGAAAAGCTTTATAGAAGTTACAGAATTCTAGGAAGGATTATAGGCTTTTAATTAATGTAGGTACTAGCTATTCCTATATAGTAGTAATCTTCTCAGGGTCCTTTTAAATCCCTTCTGTGCTAATAATAAGGCCTAGGAACTTTATTCTAGTAATAGTAAACTCACTTTTCTTAATATCTACCTAGAGACTAATATTTTAAAGATGTTTTAGTACTTAAGTAACATGCTCCTCATGCTACAGCAGGTCTTTAGAATAGATTAAAATATTATTAAAGTAAACAGTATAGAAGTCATTAAGTAGGCTATAAAGTATTTTATTAATATAGTACTAGAATATAATAGGGCTATTATAGAGACCAAATAGTAGCACATAATACTTATAGTTTCTATACTAAGTATAGAATATAGTTAAATCCTCTATATCCTTATTCAGACGTATATAATAGAAGGCTTATTATATATTAAGCTTAGTAAATATTCTTACACGCGCTAGCTGGGTAAGGGTCTTCTAAATCAACAAAATTAAATAGATATCTTTTTTTATAATAGTATTAAGCTTATAGTAGTTAACATAAAAGCGCTACTTTTCTTTAGGTTTCTTAGTAAATAGTACTAGGAAAGCATATAAAGCATTACTATAAATAATAACTCCTTATTAAAAGTAGTTATTTAAATAGGTCTTAACTAGCTATAGCTGCTTAAGAGATATGCTATATAGTAGACTTAATATTAACATATTTTTAGTTATTAATTTAATATTATAGTCAATACCTTCACGATGCGGGGGTAGTATGTTTAAGTTTTTCTTTAAGAAATAGACCTAAGTTATGCTAGCGTAGCTAAGGTAAAATAGTTTTTACTTAATAAGCTATTAAAGTTCCTCTTCTCCTATAAGATTCTTATTTAATTAATAGGGCCCTTCTAGCAAAGCCTTTACTAAGAGATTTCTAGAATCTTAGGAAGAGAGCTTTAGGTCTGGTAGACTAAGTTTATCTCTATAGTCCTAAATAAGCTTATCTACTTTATAAATGCTAGTATACTCTAGTATAGTTTTCTTTTATTATACGTATATTATAAAGGTAATAGCTTTTATAGTATTAATCTTAAGGCCTGCTTTAGAAAGATCTTTATATAAGATAGGCTAAGAATAGAGAGTTTACTTACTTAGCTCTAGCTACTATTATAAATAAAGCTGTTTTTTTATTTTTTTAAAGTTTTTTTACTATATTATACGCTGGGGCGAGCGCTGAGGTAGCTTATAGGTATACTATAAAATCACTATATTTATTAGCTCATCACGTTAGTTAGTATTAGCTTAGTGTAAGGGGTTAATTTTAGTTAATAAATTTTATATTAGAATAATAATATTATGCTTATAGTTAATTAGCTTATTATCTGGTTATT
Organism: Zopfia rhizophila CBS 207.26; assembly: GCA_010093925.1. Taxonomy (NCBI): domain Eukaryota; kingdom Fungi; phylum Ascomycota; class Dothideomycetes; family Zopfiaceae; genus Zopfia; species Zopfia rhizophila. Next base: position 64,908 of record ML994640.1, read on the forward strand.
TAAGTGCTTACTTTTTATAGTTAATTAAAGCACCTACATCTTTAAAAAGCTTACGGCTAATTATAAGATTATAGCAGCTAATATTATAGAAAATAAAATAAATTAGTAGGCGGTAGTTATTTAGTACTAGATCTACCTAAAAGTACTTATCTACTTATCTGTTTAGTCTGTTATTGTAGCTAGCTAGAGAGATAGATTTTATCTAATAAGTCTTTACCTTAAGCCCTTTCTTAATAGCGTGTATATACTTTAGGTGTACTAGAATAAAACTACTAGCTCTAATATTAAGAAAGCTACTTAGCTTAATAGCTAGTCTACTAGTAGAAATATAACAGGATAGGATAAAAGCAGGTCTACTAAATAGTAGTTAGTAAGAGTTAAATTAGCTAGTAGCTTTAAAGAGTAACCCTAAAAAGAAAACTTCCTTTAAGATAAGTCTTTTTCTAATAGTTTCTTTATAGTAAGCTAAAACTCCTTATTATTACTAGTATCCTAGAGCGTATAGAGTTCTTTATTAGTATCTATAAGCTTAATTACTTTAGCTATAGCTTAAGTAAGTAGTTAATAGTCTTTTATAAAGTAACTAGATTTCCCGCAATTATAGTAACTAGCTAGCTTAGGGATGGGTATTAGTAAAATAGTAGTAATTACTACGTAAATTAAGCACTTAGTTTTTAGATAAGATTACTAAGTTAGTAGTAGCTAAGTTCTTTTAGTTTTTTTATTAATCTACTTAGTAGCTTTTCTGGCGCTAAGAGCTAGCTCTCTAGTAAAGTCTTAAACTAAGTTTATATACTTATTATACTAGTTATAGTACTGCTATTAATAGATGCCTATCTGCGTACATAAAGCGTTTAGAAGCTTCTTATGAAATTCTTCTACCTATTAGTTTATAGGTAGGCTGTGTTCTTAAGCTAGGTAAAAAAAGTCACTTTAGAATATAATAAAGTTAGTAGGGTCTCTAAGGTAGAGCTTTTAGAAATTACATTAAGTATTAAGTCTCTTATATAGGTTATTATACGTCCTTTCTAGGTAATTTATTATATACTAGTAGCTAACTAGCTGCTTACTCTCTCTTACTATATATATTAGTATTAAAAGATACTAGTTAGCAGGACCCTCCATATATGTATATATATAAGAAATAATATTCTTCTAAGTAGCTTACTTGCTAGTTCTAGTGAACTAGTTTTAGTTAATGTATACCTTATCCTTTAGGACATCTCTCTATTAATTAAAGATAACATCCTTACTGTTCTTAAGTATTAGTAAATTAGGAAATTAGGCTAAGCAGCTATTACTTTAATGGCTGCCTATAATAGACATAACTAGTAAAATAGCTAGTACATAAGGTAATACTTAAGGAGTTTAGTTACTAAAATCTTTTATATTAGAACTATCGTTAGGTCCTATAGCTATATAGCTAGCCTAATTCTAAAAAGTCTATAGCAGAGCTGTGAAGCGTATTTTCTTTACTAGTGTTAATAATAGCACTAGGCTAGCCTTTACAGAGAGAAAGGAGTATATATTATGCATAAATTTCTTTATCTATATCTTTAGTGTTTTAATTTTATTCTCTTAATCTGCTACACGCTTAAGCGTGTTATTTAATAGCTAATAAAGCTTAGCAAGCTTATCTCTAGCCTTATTAAGCTTAGTTTTAAACATGTTAAGCGCTTTTCCTAGCGTATTAATATAATTATAATATATAAGTACTTTAAGATAGCTATGCTCTAGCTCGCTAGCGATTATCACTTAATTAAGAGTCATTAGAGTAGAAAGCGTAATCTCTATTTTCTAAGGCTTATAGGTGTTGGTTCCTTAGGTAGTGCTTTTAGTAGTAGCTATAAAAAGTTTCTTATCATATCATGCCTAGATACAGAGCTTCTTAATAGTGTAGTCTTCTCTAATTATATTATTAAAGTAGTATGTAGCAGCATACCTAAGCGACTTAGAGATAGACGTGTAGTTATTACTAGTAGCTATTATTTTAGAATTAACTCTTATCTCTAGCGTCAAGAGCTTTCCTATGGTCTTAATCTATTTATTTTTATATATATATAAAGCTTCTAGCCTCTAGCAGGGTGAAGTAATTAGCTAATTCTCTAGTATAAAGAAGATAAACTAGTAGTGCTCACAGGGGTCAGTTTCTCTAGCAAGAAGAAGATAATAAAAAGAGGGGAAAGAAAGTTTACTAGAGCTCTTATAGCTTTTTTTTTAACCTAATAGGTACGTTATTTACTGCTGTAAGTTTTCTAGTTACCTGCTAAGTCACTTTTAAGACCTACTGCTATAGAACTTATATAGGCTATTACTTAAGGTTTTAATTACCTACTGCTATAAGGCTTTCTAGTAGAGATTATATAGTTAACAAACTAATAACTCAGCGTAGTCATGTAATTAATTCTCTAGATACAATTATTAACGAATTAAATACTTAGGTTAATTGTGTGGGTTAATCTTAATATTATGTTACTATTATCTAGCTAAGTTAGATTAATCTTAGTGTAATATAATAACAAGCTCAGTCTTCACGCGTCATTATATGAATATAGATTAATAAAATAAGTTAGCTCTATTTTAGCTATACTAAGATGAGAAGAGAAGAGATATAAAGGGGGCTCGCCCTTAAATAGGGTGGTGTATAGCCTAAATATAAGCTAGCTATACTCTAAGCTCTACGCTAGGTCGTAGTTAGCGTAGTTAGTTATAATATTATATAGCCTATAGTAAGCAGAGCAAGCAGCACTGTCACAGTAGTTATAAAATATTTAAATAAAAAAGAAAATAAAAAGAATAAATAAGTTTAGGCTAAATAAATAGGGGTTTTACTATATACAAATATAAATTCTATGCTTTTATATAATATATTATAAAATTAATAGTTAATACTATAACAATACTATAATAATATAGTATATAAGTTTTTTTAATATAGTAAGTATAAATATAACTTATATTAAAGTTTTAGTGATTACATAAAATTATATAATAACTTACTAATATAATATTCTAATAATATAAAAATGTAATAAAATAATAGTCTAACTAATTTATTACATAACTAATTCTAAAAAGTTACTTTAAAATAAGAAGATAAGTATAAAAAAAGAAACTATTTAAAAGCTAAAGAAAACGCCTTTTATATAGTAAATTCTTTATTTATAATTTACTAGGTAATAAGCCCTACTAAGTGTTCTTAGTACTACTAAGTATTTATTAATACTTATTAGCTTTTTTAATACTTATTACTTTTATAATCTTATTAATAAAATATTACGTATTTTTCTTATTATTAGTTTTATTAATTATCTTAATAATATTAGCTAAAAGCTTTGTTTTTTTTTAGTTTTTTAAAGTGTTTATTCTATTTTTAGCTTAGCCTTATATTTCTATACATACTTTTTTCCTAATAGCTAATAATTTTCTTTTAGTTAGTTTACTATTTTTTATTTATAATTTTTACTTATAATAAACCCTTACTTATTACTAACTATAATAATAATATAGTCTTAATTATATATAAAATAGTTTAAATTTAACTCTTGTAGTTTTCTATTTAATAAGTATTATAATATTAATAGCTAAAATCTATTTTCTTTTAAAAATAGCTTTTAAGCTTAATAACTTATAGTTATGTAAGAAAATTAGAATATAAATTTAATATTAGTTACGTCTAATTACTAAAAAGCTAATTATAAAATTATATAAAATAATATTAAGCTTTTATAAAGTTATTAAAAAAAAGATAAATTTTAGTAAAAGTAGTCTACTTACTTAAGTAGCCTACTTACTTATAAAATACATTATATAATAATATTTTTTTAACTAAAAATTAAATGATTATTTTTAATTTAAATATTTATAACTACCTATATTTTTAAATAAGTTTTTTATTAACTAATATATTTTATTAAACTATAAATACTAAAAAAGTAAATAATATATAATTTTTTAATTATAAAAACTTACTTTTATTTTAAAGTTTATAAAATGTTTTATTTTCTAGCTTTTTTTTAATGTTTATGTAAATATATATAATATAGAAGTTTTACTTTAATTAAATACTAATTGTTTATAATTTTTTTAATTATTTATTTTTTTAAAAAATAACTCCTTTACTGTTATTAGTAAATAAATTAAAATACTTTTTAATAATAACATTAATTATTATACTATTAATTATAAACGATATTATATTATTTTAAAAAAAATTTTTAGCTTATTTTTTAATTTAGTATTTATTTACTTACAAAAATATATAAGTTTTATTATATTTTTATATAGTTATTTAATTTAAAATACTAAATTTTAACTTTTTTTAAATTAAAAACAATTTAATTATAATATTATATATATTTAGTGAGTTTTCTCTATAGAAGGAATTGGCCTATATAGACCCATTAGGGGGACCGAATCAGGCGGTAAATAGAAATAATAATAATAATAATATTATTATTATTATATATATAAACTTTATTAACTATTATATTTATAATTTAAAAAAAATTTAAACTAAATTTAATTTTCTAATATGTATTTTAAATTAAAAATACATGTATTATTTTTTACAAACTTTTTTATTTATAATAATTTAAATATATATTACTTTCTTACTTAAAATTAAAATTTTTTTAATAATTTTATTAATTAGTTTAAAGAAAGTATTAACTTTTTATTTAAATAATAAAAAGTATTTTAGTATTTTTATGTAATTTAATTTTTATTATTAATATTATTTTTTAATACATTTTTTAAAGTATATATATAAGTTATAAATTAGTAAATATATTATTTTATAATATTTATATTTAATATTTTTAAAACTTAAATATAGCAATATTAACTAATATTTTTAAAATTTTTTTATAACTTATTTAATTTTAACATAATTTTTTTTTAACTAATTACTTTATTTTTATATATTATTTATTTTATAATATATTATATTTTATTTTAAAAAGCTTATATTCTAATATTTTAATTTCTTAAATTTAGTAAATTTATATTATTTAATTAGAAAAATTATAATATTATTATTGCTGAGTGTAGTAAAGCTTTTTCTATTTAATAAATTTTTTTTATTTAAAACTACTTTAAAATTACACTAAAGTTTTTTATCTTTTAATTAGATAAAAAGTTTGGATATTACGTGAGTAAATTTTTAGTAAGAAATATTAAATTATTATTATTTTTTACTACTAAAGCTTTTTTACTCTACTAATATTTTTCTTACGTGATTAATATTAAAGTACTTTGCTATATTTTTTACTAATAGATATATCTTCTTATTACTAATATAGTAACTTTAAAGATATTGCTACTAATAAAATAAATTATAGTACTTAAAAAGTTAAATACTTATATTATATTAAGCTAATATTTAGTTTTATTAAGGCCTTTACTAATCTATTTACTAACTTATATCTAGACTTATATTAAGCTGTTTCTAAAGTCTTATACTAAGCTATTTCTAAAGTCTTATATTAAACTACTTTTAAGGTTTTATACTAAGCTACTTCTAAAGTTCTATATTAAGCTATCTTTAAAGCTTTATATTAAATTTAAATTATACTCCTTATAGAAGAAAAAGGGTTTAAGAGTGTCTTTTTTTTAATATATATTAAATTTAATTTAAATTATGCTCCCTACAAGAGAAAGAAGGTCTAAGGGGGTTTCTTTTTTAATATATATTAAATTTAATTTAAATTATACTCTCTATAAGGAAAAAAAGAGTTAAAAGTGGTTTTCTTCTTAATAACTAAATTTAATTTAATATAAAAGCTAAATCTAATTTAATATAAAAACTAAATTTAATTTAATGTAGAAGTTAAATCTAATTTAATATAAGAGCTAAATTTAATTTAATATAGAAGTTAATTCTAATTTAATATAAAAGCCAATCTTAATTTAATATAAAATCTAATTTAGATTTAAAGTAGAAATTCTATTAAATTTAATAGTTACTTTTCTAACGTAATTTTTATTATATTACTTTTTTTTTTATTCTATTTCTTGTCTTACCCTGTTTTTTTCTTACTTTATTTTTTTTTAATTTTTTTTTTTTTTAACTCTGTTTCTTTTCTTACCTTGCTTTTCTAACTTTACTTTTTTTATACTACTTTTTTTATACAATTTTTTTTACGTTATTTCTTTTATACTGTTTTTTAAACTACTTTTCTATATCTACTCTTTTATATAGCTTTTTTTATACTACTTATTACTAAGCGTAGTAAAGCTCTCTAATATTAATATTAGCTTTAGTATTTTATTATATTAGTATTTTATATTAATATATTTTTTTTATTATAAATAAATTATTTTTCTTATTTTACATTATAAATATTTATTTTAAAAGTAATATTATTTATATAGTTATTTTATTTATATTTAGTATATTTATATTTAGTTATAATTATAGTTAATAAATTTACTTATTATTTTCATAAATTAATTAAAACTATTAACGTATTTTATAAGTAAAATGGCTACTTAATTAAGTAAGACTACTTTTATTAAAAAAAGCTAATTTTTTTAATAACTTTTTTAAAGCTTCATACTACTTTATAATAATTTATATATATATTTCTATATATTTAAATTAGCTACCATTAAATTTTTACCTAAATATAATTATATAATACTAAGTTATTAAGCCTTAAACTTATTTTCTAAAATATATAAATTTAATTACTAAATAATAAATTATAATAGTTAAATATAAACTATTTTATATATAGTAAAAACTATATTAAACTTTAAAAGTAATAAAGTAAGTAGTTTTTTAAATACTTTATATAAAAAACGTTTTAGTTTCTACTTTTTAATATCTTAAAAATTTCTAATTTAATAGCTTTTAAATTTTAATATTGTATTACTATATATGTAAATAGTACATATTTTAATTTTTATAAATTATTATATAATAATTATAAATATAGGTATTATAAAATATATACTTAAAATATATTATGTGTAAAGCTTAATAACTTTATATTAAATAATTATAGTTTAATACAAATTTTATATAAGTTGTATTTTATATGTATAATACTATATTTTTATTAAATTAATTAAAAAAAGTTAATTTTTAGTTAAAGTAGTTTACTTACTTAAGTAGCTTACTTACTTATAAAATATATTACTACTTTTTAATAATTTTAAGTAATATGTTAAATTTTTTCGTTTTATAATTTTATTTATAACTTAATTTTTTAATGTATTATAATATATTATAAATAATAGCTAATTTTTTAATTTAGTTATAACTAGAGCTATTTAAATTCAACGATATATTTAGCTACTAATTTTTATTATTTAAAAAGTAATAAACTTTTAAATTATATTTACATTTTTATTTATTTCTTTAAATATAATAGTTATATTTATTTTATTTTTTATAGCTTTTAAAAATTCTTTTAATATTTAAACTATAGTTGTCTAATTTTTATATTTTAAAGTTTAATTCTTTAAATTAAAGTAGTTTTTTTACTAGTAATTTAAACTATTTTATGGTTTTTCTTAGTTATGTTAATTTTTACTACTAAAATTTTATTTTAATTTATTATAAATAAAAATTAGTTAAATTAATAGTACAAGTTTATTACTATTAAACTATATTAGTAAATATATTTTTTTTATTATATTTCTAGCTATTTTTACTTATTATAATACTATTTTTATTTATTATAATACTATTTTTACTTACTATAACTTTATTATAGTTTAAGCTTATTTTATAATACTTTATTAAATTATTTTAATTTCTAATATACTTTTTATAGGAAATAATAATTTTATTATTTTATTATTATTACTATTACTTAACTTACTATTAAAATAGAGCCTTGTTTATATTAAGTTATTTTAAACTTTTAATTAATAGTTTTATTAAAGTTAATTTAATATTAGTTTTTTTACTTAATAAATAATTATAATATTATAAAGTACTTACTTACTTACTAGTTTTAGTTTTATTATAATTACTTTTTTAATTAACTAAAAAATAGTTAGTTAGTTTTCTTACTTACTAATATATAATAAAACTTATTTAATTTAATAAATAAAGCTTTAGTAAGTAGAAGTAAAGTAAAAGATAATTAATAAAATAAAGTTAATTTATGTTACTTAATAGTTATTTTAACTTAGAAAGTAACTTTTTAATTTTAAAATAACTCTAAAAAATTAAAAGTAATTATAATCTATTTTTTACTTTATACTTATATACAATTATAGATATATATAATAAGTACCTATAAATAGTATATTAAATACTACTAATAGTAAATAAAAGTAGTAAAAATAAAACTAAACTTATTTAACTTATTTATACTTATTTATTAAGTACTTATTTTGTAACTTATTACATACTTTTATACTACTTTCTATAATTCTTAAATTTAATATAAAGTGTTTTCTTTTTAACTTAGTTTAATATTAGTTTGCTTTAGTTTTTTTGCACTTTTTATATATTTTTCTTATAACGTATTTGATAAGCGAGTGGCCCAGACAAGCGAGCGGCCCACCTCACTAAAAAATCGCGACCTACCAACTTTCAAGCGCGATGCATCAACGAAGTAACACTCAATCGATTTATACCGAAGGCAGGCTATCCTTAGCCATCTTAGCAATTAAGAAAAGCCAACTACAAAGTGTACGACACGCTGCAGCAGTATATGATGTCCCCCGAACAACACTAAGACGACGACGCGCTGGAACTACCTTATGACGCGATTGCGAACCCAATTCAAAGAAGCTCAATAAGCTAGAAGAATCAGTTATCATTCAACATGTACTCGACTTAGATTCACGAGGGTTTCCCCCAGGCTCGGTGCTGTAAGAGATATGGCCAATTAACTGCTTGCTGCGCGTTCTGATAGCAAGGTTGGTATTAAGTGGCCAGAGAACTTTATACGGCGAACTCCAGAAGTCAAGACAGTATACAATCAAAGGTACGACTACCAGAGAGCTTTATGTGAGGATCCTGAGATTATCAAACCGTGGTTTGAGCGCGTGCGCCGTATCAAGGAAAAGTACGGCATTACTGAAGAAGACATCTACAACTTTAATAAGACTGGCTTTCAGATGGGAGTTATTTCAGGCGGCAAAGTTGTTACAGGCTCTGACAGACGTAATCAGCGTAAAGCAGTCCAGCCAGGCAATCGTGAGTGGGTTACAGTAATCCAGGGTATTAACGCTCAAGGATAGGCGATTCCACCATTCATCATCTTTGCAGGAACGTACCACCTCTCTGCATGGTACGAGGGCAACGATATACCATCAGATTGGCCTATTTCATTAAGCGACAATGGCTGGACGACGAATGAGCTTGGTATTCGGTGGCTACAGCACTTTGACAAGCATACAAAGCATCGTACAGTAGGCGTACATCGTCTACTAATAATTGATGACCACGAAAGTCACGATTCGCTTGAATTTCAGCAGCTTTGTAAGGAGAAGCAAATTATTACGCTCTGCATGCCATCTCATTCGTCGCATCTACTTCAGCCACTTGATGTAGGCTGTTTTTCGCCTTTGAAAGATGCGTACGGCCGCCAAGTTGAGGATCTTATCCGCAACCACATCTACCACGTCACGAAGCTTAAGTTCCTACCAGCATTCAAAGCAGCCTATCAAGACACAATTATAGAAAGCAATATTCGCGCAGGTTTTCAAGGCGCTGGCTTAGTTCCATTTGACCCAGATGCTGTACTCTCAAAGCTTGATATTCAGCTTCGGACGCCATCTCCTCCCCTGGAAGAGGACACCCTATGGGAGTCGAAAACACCCAAAACCACTGCTGAATTAGGGTCTCAAAAGGCTTTAATTCATGAACAGATTCAAAAGCATCAAAATAGCTCACCTACCCACATTTTTGAGTCAATTCATCGGCTTACAAAGGGTGCTGAGCTGATGATGCATGAAGCCGTCTTGCTGCGCTCAGAAGTCACCAAGCTTCAGAAGGCAAATGAGGCTGCAACACAACGCAAAAAGCGACAAAAAAAGCGAATTCAGAAGCAAGGAACACTGACAAAGGCAGAGGGCTTAGAGATAATTGCTCAAGCTAATGTTGATGCGCAAATTGAGGGGGAAACGTGCCAGAGTAGAAAGCGTGCCAAGGTTGATGCGCCGCAGCAAAGGCGCTGTGGGCGCTGCGGCGAGACAGGGCATAACTTAAGGACATGTGAAAAGGCTGATGAATAGGATAGCTATCTACTAGTCAAATATTATGGCGATAGCTGTTAGTGTTGAATTGTTGTTTATCTGCAAAGTTGTTGAAACTTGGTGGGGTGGGCCGCTCGCTTGTCTGGGCCACTCGCTTATCAAATACGTTACTTATTTTTTATAGAAACACTTTTTTGTCTAAAATTGCTATTTTATTATAGTTTTATAATAGTTTATAACTTAAAAACTAGTATTATAAAATCTAATAAAATAGAAATATAATTATAAAAAACTAAAAACTTTAGCAACAAGTTAATAAATTAAATAAAAGTATTAAACTTTATATCTAGTAAATGTGTAATGAAAAATACAATAAATACTTAATTAAAAAAATAGTATAGTTATAAAAATAGAAAAAGTCTATAATATTACTAAAGTTTAAAATACTAATTAGTAATAATTAAATATAAGTATTAAAAATTAAATTAAAAAGAAATTTATTAAAAAGAATATTAAGTAATACATGTAATAAAATAAGCTATAATAAATGAAACTTAAAAAGCTAAAAAACTTATTTTATAGTATTATAGTAATTAACTTAATAAAACTAAGTAAAAGCTAATTAGCTAGTAATAATAAAAAGTAAAAATATATAAAAAAAGAATTTTTTTATAATATTTAGTTTTATTTTTTATGGTTACTTTTATATTCTAAATTAAATAAAATGTTTTAACTTTACTAATAACTTATTTTTTTTATTACTTTAAAGTTTTATTATACTAAATAAATTAGTTAAAGTTAATAGTTGTGTACTTTTTAGTAAGCTTTACTTTTATTTTTAATATTTTTAAATTAGATAAAACTTTTATTACATAATAATAATAACTACTTATATTTAGTATAAATTAATATGTAAGTAAGTTATTACTAGTATTAGTTATAAAATAAGTAGACTATTATTTACTATAAATATATTAATATTTAGTGTACTTTAAATAGTATAATAATAAATTTAATAAATTTAATAGTTTTTATAAGTAGTTTAATTACTACAAGTACATATTAACTTTAGAAAATTAGTTAAAATTTAGTTATTAAAGTTATATAATTTTATAACAATAATAAATATATATTATAAGTAAATAAGTAAATATTTATAAGTAAATAAAATAAAATTTTTACTATTAGTATAAATATAAAAAATAGAGTTATAAAGTAGTTTTAGCTTTTAACTAAAAATTACTTTAAAATAAGTAATTTAAACTACAAAAGCTAAAAACTAGAAAACTATAGTAATAAAATATAGTAAATTTTTATTAATTATTAGGTATTTTCTAAAAAAATTAATATAGTATTTAGAAAAGTTAATTAAAAATTTATAGTAATTAAAAAACTAAAAGGTTTTGAGTAAATAAAATTAGAAGCTAGGTATATTATAAAGTTTAAGTAACTTTAATTATAAATTAATTAAAATAATAAGCTATTATTTAAATACTATTACTAAAGCTTTAAAAATAGAGTTAAAAACAAAATATTTAAATATTTTTTTAAATAAATTATTAAGAATAATAACAAAAGTAGTTTAAACAAATAATAAATAATAAAAATAAAAATTAAAAAAAAGAAAAACAATATTATTATTTTTTAAAGATTTAAGGAAAATTTAAAATTAGTATACTACTAAAATTCTATAAATATAAATATAAAAAAGTATAAATCAAAAATCAAAAACTAAAGCCTATTAAACTATAGTAAATAATGTTAAAATAAAAATATTAGTTAAAATAAAAAGCCTATTTACAATATAGCAAAGTAGAATACTTTTTATAAAAATATTTAATAAAATTAAAAGAATATAAAGTTACTATACTATACATTAAATTAATAAAAACTTATAAAATAAAAAGTTTAATATAAAATTAATTAAAATTAATGTTAAATATATAAAGTATTTTTAAACTTTAAACTTAACTACTTAATAAAGTATTAAACTATTATTTTAACTCTAATAAATAATTAAAATAAGTATAATATAGTTATTTGTAAAGTAACAAAAAAATAATATAATATTATATTAAGCTTTATATATAGTAAATATACAGTAAAAAAATAAAATAGAATATTTAGCTAAAAAGTATAGTATAGTTATAAAAATAGAAAAGGCATATAATATTACTAAAATTTAGAATACTAATTAGTAATAGTTAAAAATAAGTATTAAAAATTAAATTAGTAAAAAGTTTACTAAAAAGGTTAAATAACACACGTAATAAAATAAAGTATAATAAGAAAAACTTAAAAAGCTAAGCAACTTATTTTATAGTATTATAGTAAATTAACTTAATAAAACTAAGAAAAAATTAATTAGCTAGTAATACTAAAAAGTAGAACTATATAAAAAAGTATTTTCTTTATAATATTTAGTTTTATTTTTTATAGTTACTTTTATATTCTAAATTAAATAAAACGTTTTAATTTTATTAATAACTTGTTTTTTATACTACCTTAAAGTTCCATTATGCTAAATAAGTTAGCTAAAATTAATAGTTATATACTTTTTAGTAAACTTTACTTTTATTTCTAATATCTTTAAATTAGGTAAAGCTTTTATTACGTAATAAATAGTTAATATATTAACTTTAATAGTAACATTTTTTTATACCTTGATTTATAATTAACTACTACTAGTAATTACGGCATTTTTAATAAAAATAATAAGTTTTATAGTTTCAAAATTAGTATTGTTATTACATATATATATATTTACTTTAAAATCTAAAATTTAGCTGTTTTTAAGAAAATACGTTGTTTTTAAATAAGTACTAGAAAAACTTAATTTATATAAAACTATAAATAAGATAAGCAGAATTATTTCTAAAAAAAAGCCTATATTAATAAGTTTTTATAGTAGTATTACTATGTTAAAATTATGTTATTTTTCTTTTTTCTACTCTTATTACTTTTTAAATTCTGAAAATTTAATAGGTAAATAATATTACTTCAAAATGGAGTCCATTAAATTTTTAAAAACTAGCAATTAATAGCTATTAAAATAGTAGTATTTTTAGTTCCTAAATTTACTTTTAGTTAAATATCTTAATAATAATTAATTACTAGCTTTTGAAAATTAAATGGCTTCTATTTTAAAGTACTATCAATTATTTATTAAATTTTCAGAATTTATTATTAAGTAGTTGTTAAGATATTTGAATGTAAATTTTTAATTTTTTTTTAATAAATTTTAAAGTAAAGTGCTTGCTTGTAAAATCTATTATATATAAAAATTTATAGAAATTTTAGTATTATTCCGAAATTCACGTACTTTACTAAAATCTTAAATAAATTATAAATTTAATTATAACGTGTTAATAATAGTCTACTGTTTATTAAATTCTTACCTATAAGACTTAAAGCTATATAAATACGTGTATAGAGCTATACTAACGCTTTTTTTTAGTAAAGTAATCTAATAATATAGCTATTAATTAGTTATAGAGGGTGTGTAGAGCCCCTTTAAAGCTTATAAAATAAGCTACTATTACTAAAGTACTTATATAAAGACATAGAATTTTAAAAAAAACTTAATTAATAACTTATAAGTGTACTAGAACGTGTTTAGTAGATAATAGAAAATTAATAATACACATACAGTATAAAAAAGTCTATGAAGTAAAATAACTAATAACTAACTATACTTTAGTAAAAGTAGTTATAGTAGTTTTTTTAGTAGATTTTACTTAAGTTATTACGTAAAGTACTTTAGAAAAGTAGCTAATTATATTATAGTTATTATTTCTATTATTACTTTAGTAGCTTTTATAGTAGTCTAAAAGCCTTAAGCTTATTATTAACTTACTTATGTTATTAGAAAGGCCTATTATGCTTTATACACTTTCTTTTACTTTTTTTACTTAGCTAGTATATTATTGCTGTTACTATAACTTAAGTCTAACATAAAAATAGACTATAAACTTAATATTAATAATAAAAGTATTATTTACTATACTTTAAAGTAACATAACTACTTTATATAGTAGCTTAATAATATTAAGAAAGTTATAAATAAGATATTAGAGTAGCTAGAAGCTTAACTAAATAAACATAATTATAAAATTAAAAGTTATATAATAGGCTTTTAAGTAAGTATAAAAATATAAAAAGTATTAATAATACTAGCTAACTTTAGCTAGGTAAAAAAGATAAAGCTTTATAAAGTAATAAACTATTAAGTCTCTAAAATACCTAGTGTTTAACTTATAAAGGTAAGTATTAAAATATAAATTAAGTTTAAAGCTTTTAATAAAACTTTTAAGTATAATTAATTATTTAATAAGCTATTATTTAATATAGGTAAAGTAGTAACACTACTATTAAAAAAAACTTATATTATTAGTAATAGCTTTTTAATAAAGTAAAAGCTATATAATATATTAATAATTTAGTATTAGTATAGAATTAGAAAAAACATATTTATAAGCACTAGCTTTACTATAATAGTAAGTATATAAACTTTAAAAATTAGTACTAAATAATACCTAGCTTTAAGTACTATACTATTACTATTACTAATTTAAAGTCTTAAGTAAATATAATTATTACTAGCTAAGTAGAACTCTTTATACTGTTAGTTACTTTTATAAACTACTAATAAAGCTTTACTAATAGTAGTAACTAGTTAAAGCATTAAAAAAATAAAAAAAGTGTTATAATAACTTTAATAGTAATAAAAATAATAATAAAAAGTTTTAGGGTAGCTATTAATACTATAAGTACTAGAAAGAGTAATAAAAAGCTAAAAAATAAAGCTTATTAGTATAATAAAAAATATAAGTTATTTAAGCTCTAGTATAACAAGACTTAGCTATAGTTAAACTTAAGTATATTTAGCTAGCTAGTTATACTAGTAGCTTTTTAAATTAACTATCTACTATATTCTATAGCTATTACTTATTTTTAAAAAGCTTTTTTATTATAGCTATAGTAGCTATAATAGTTATAATAGTATTACTTATTTTTACTAAGTTAATATTTATATATACTAAGAAGTGCTTTTATTATTTTAGTATTAAGTTTAAGCTCTATAAACAGCTAAGAAAATATAAGAGTAATTATAAGAAACTTTTTTAAGTAGCCAGTTACTTAGTAACTAGAGAATAATTATAATAATTATTAGCAAACTTAAAAGGTAGCTATATTAGAAAAGTATATTATTAAAAATATTAAGAAAATATCTAACGTTAGCAGAAAGCTTTATAAGATTATAGTTAGTAAATACTTTAAACTTAAGAATAGCGTTATTTAGTACTTATAAAAAAACCTTAAAATATTTAAATAGTACTATAAAACTGCTGCTGTTACTACTAAGCTTATAAATATAAATAATAATAGTATAATAAATAAAGAAGTAAAAAGTATAGAAGTTAGATATTAAATAATTTTTTTTACTACGTTACTAGCTTACTTAGTAGCTATAATATATATAAATTTCTAACTTAATAACTTAAATAACTTTATTAATAACTCTATACTTTACTATTATTTTTATATTTCTTTATGGGCCTCTAAAAGTTGCTTTTTACTCTCTATTCTATATAGACTGTTAGTGGCGTACTTAAAGTACTTTTTTATAAATTAATTATAATAACTTTTATAAATAAAACCTTTAGAAAGTTACTAAAGTTATTAAACTACTAATATATATAGTAGTAGTTATAGTAGATTTAAGTCTTGAAGATACTAAAAGTAAGCTTAATTAAATTAAAATCTAGTAAATATAATAGTAGAAATCTAATAATATAGTTAGTTTTTTTAATTACTCTTACTACCTCCTAGTTTACATAAATTGAAATGTTGTTAAGTATTATAACTATTAGTTTCTAGCTATACACTACCTAAAGTATTAGTAAAAGTAAGTTATAAATCTAATTAAAAAAATCTTTATAACTATAATAGCTTTTTTTTATACTAGTATAAAGCAAATAACTATTAATAGTATATACTAGAAAAATGATTCAAGTTTTATTATACTATATATTTTAGAAGTATTAATTTATAAAGTCTATTAAAGTATAGGCCTTATACTACTAGCTAGTCTTCTTATTAAAAATTAACTTATTAAGAAATACTAAATTAGTAGTAATAAATTATTTTATATACTTATAATAAGTCTTATAGAGCTTCTTATTATATAATATAAATATATATTATAAAGTACATTTACTCTATTTATAGTTTTTAATTAATAGACTTAAATACATTTTTTTATTTATAACTAGTATATAATTTTATTCTAATATATTTAGCTGCTCTAAAAAAACTTATTATATAATACTTACTTATTATTAGGCATTAGTTTATATTGATAACTAAGTACTATATTAAGTTTACTAAGCTTATAAATACTTCTATATAGCTTTAAGATCTATTTAATTTTATACACTTTTAATAGTAATATGTTTATTATATTACTAATATTAATATAATACTAACTAAGTAATAAAAAGCAATAAATATTAAGTTAATAATAAGAATTAAGGCCATAACTTTTTATTATAAGCTGTTAAAATAATATAAGTAGATAACGTACTTATATAAGCATAAGAAAATAACTATTAATACTATAAGCTTAAAATATAGATTATTTTACTAAAAAAAGTATTAGTATAGCTTTATACACGTGTTTATACAGCTTTAAGTCTTATAAATAAGTATTTAATAAATAGTAGGCTATTATTAATGTGTTATAATTAAATTCATAATTTATCTAGGATTTTAGTAAAGCGCGTAAATTTCGGGATGATACTAAGATTTCTATAAATTTTTATATATAATAGATACGTTAGTTGCTTTTAGTCTCTAACTTCTTTAAAGCTTATTTTTTACCCTCTTTTCTTTCTAAGTATCTGACTTTTAGTCTTTTAATTAATTTTAGATAAAAAGATATAAGTAATCTTAAAATTAATAGTTGTTATCACATAGATAAGGTTTGTATAGCTTTGAGATTAAATTATTACTAAATATAAGTAATAATTAACTATTTAGTGTAGTATAAGCTAAATAGCTAAAATTAACTGTTTTAAGTTCTCTAGTTTTATAATAAAAGTTAATAAAGTAAGCCTAAAGGTCTTTAATTATAAAAAAGGCCTTATTCTTTAGCTCTAGTACTAATAGATAAACTTTAAAAACTCTAGTAAACTTAAAGTATATTCTTTTAATAATCTGTATAAAATTATTTTATACTTGATTTTTATAAACCTTTAGTAGGTCCAGCTTTTTTGCTAGTATATAAGCGTTTAACTATTCTTTAAACTATTTATTTATATTCTATTTTCCTTTCTAGAGCCTAACTTGGTTATACTTAGTAATAATCTTTTATTTATAGCTTATATCTATTAGGTAGAGCTGCTTTATAAGGGTCTTTAGTTAATTATATAGCTTAATAAAATTCTAGATAATTAATATATAGCGTTTATTAATTATCTTACTAATATATATAGTAATCTCTGTAAGGGCTTTCCTAACTTAATTAAACTCCTATAAATTATTATAATTAATTAAAAACTTTATACTATAAATAGCTAGATGATCTCTGTCTAGGTCCCTTACTAATATAACTATATTATATTAAACTATTCTATTAGTATCTAGCTGTGGTAGCTGGATCTCTTTAGGTAAAAACTTTATTAAAGAATTATTCTTTAACAGCTTATTTTTAGTAAAATTAGGATTAATATAAGATTATACTCTAGTATTTAGTGCCGCAACCTTAATAAGAAACAATTAATTATAGAAGTCTTTTAAGGTAATAAAAACTATAGTCTATTTTATAAATTACTTAATTATTAGATAAAAAAAATAAAGCTATGGTAATAATAAGAGATAAATTAAAAAAAGTACTAAGAAAGAATATAAAAGATTAATAATAGTAATAAAATACTAAAGTATTAGTAAGCTATTAGTATAAAGAATTAAAGATTACTTTAGTAGTATAATTTAGGCTTATAACTCTAACTAGATACAGAATAAAGATATAGAGTAATTTTATAAATTAAAAACTATAAATAGCTATTCTACTTAAATATATACTTTATAAATAAGAATAGAGGGATTATTAAAAAAAGATTAATAAAAAAATTATTAGAATAATTAATAGGGGAATTTAGTATATAAGTAATAATACTACTTAAGAGGCTAGAACTTAGTTATAAATTTTATATACTTTTAAATAGTAATATATTTACTATATCAGCAATATTAACATAACACTAACTAAATAGTAAAAAGTAATAAATATAAAGTTAATAACAAAAATTAAGGCCATGATTTTTTATTATAAGTTATTAAGATAATATAGATAGTAATGCGTTTATATAACTATAAAAGAACAACTACTAATACTATAAGCTTAAAATATAAACTATTATTATTATAAAAGCAACCTTTTAGTTAGACATACTATTAACTAGCTTAATAATTTTTTACTATATATAAACTCTACTTACTTTCTAGATTTTTAGGTTTTTAATATAATCTTATTCAGTCTTTTAGCCGCTTAATAAGCTTAATTTATAATAATAATTATAAGCCTAGTTTATGCTATTTAACCTATTACTACTTATCTATTATATATTTAATATAGTATATCTATTTATTTTGCTCTTTAGCCTCTATTTGCTTGCTAAATTAAACTATAATTATAATTACTATACCTTTTACTAACCTAAAGCACTTAGAACCTTTTCTTATTTTATTAGCTAACTAGAAACTATAACTTATTATCATCAAAAAAATCACTACTAACAGAGATGTGTAGGATTATATTGATTCTAATAAATCTAATACTAAAATTAAAAAACTAGACCTACTTATAGAATCTCACCCTAATGCTTTTAACAGCCTAGATAGTAATAAAGTTATGATTTTAAATAAACAGTAGATAGCCTAAGTAACCGCTAACTAAAATTACTTTAGAAAAGTAAAGAAATACTAACGCTAAAAAGATACCTTTAAGGAAATTAATAAATATATTATAACCCATATTACGAAGCAATATCTACTGTTACTAGAAAACTATAAGATAATATATAAGAAGCTAGTTAAGCTTAAAGAAATACTCTACCTAATAAATACTAATAGAGAGCTATAAATTAAGATTAAATATTAAGCCATTAAGCCTTTTAATACATGCTGAGCTAATATTAATAAATAGATAATAAACTATAAAGCTGCTTACTAACGAGCTTTAGCTACTAAGCTTCTAATTATTACTAATTTTTATGCATATAAGGATCTTATTTGTGCTATTAAGTTAATTGAACTAGCCTATACAGCCACCTTAGCAATACAGGTTTAATAAAAAGAAATAAAGAAAAACTCTAAAGTCCCATCTGACCTGCAATTCTCCACCGTATTAGCCGATTTTATTAGGTACTACTGAATAACTTATATATTAGCTACAAATTCAGACTCAGACAACAGCACCTTTACAACAACTCTTGAAGATAAACAACAGCCAACTAAAGGTAGAAAACGAAGCAGATTAATTAATAAGGAACCTAAAGGATCACTTTGTCTCTATGGAGAAACACATATTTGGGGGAAGTGTGGCTACATTAATCTCAGCGCACATAACAAAGACTTCGTCTATAACTCCCAGATCGATGAAATGGTCAAGAAGAAACTACAAAACAATAAGAGACTCCAACAGATTGTCAAGAACATTCAGGAGAGAGAGAAAAGAAGGTGAATTGAATCTCTGTTACCACTACAGCCACGGCACATCGACCTCGATTCAAAGCACTCTACGAACGAATCTAGGTAATACGCGATCAAGAAAACGCCAAAACCTGGCTCAGTCAAGACAACTACATCAACAAAATCAGTAGCAAACTCAAACCTTACAGCAGGTAGAAGGCCAAGCAGACGCCACTACCTGTTGACGAACTACTACTGTCAAATGAAAATAAGGATTTGTCGAGAACATACTGCTATGCTATGCGTAATAGGTAAGGTCAATTAGTTACATTGCTAACGCTACCAGACCCGACGTTACCAAGTCACGTTTAAAGCTTGCAGAGTTTTTCACAAATCTTTCAAACAACCACTTCAGGGCAGCCTACCGCCTGCTCATGCACACTAGAAGGACTCGATCTCTATATAATGGATTCCTACAAAACTACAGCCAGCTCATGGCCTTACAAAGATCCTCCCTCGACAAAGACACGAACACTGGATGAAGCTATTAAGGCTTACAGACATACAACATCTCATTGACCAGGCCTCATAAAACTGCCTATCAAGCAATCTAGCCAGTACACACGAGGCTTACATGGTGGCCCTCATACACTACATGATTGACAGCTGAAAGAATGATGGCGAAAAAGAGCGAGGGACGCCTCCTCTCTCCATCGACAGCTTCCCAATCAGGAATCGATCTCCGCCGTACAGAGCAGAGAGGGCCTCTCCAGAGAGAGCGCCTAGATTCCACCTCTCCAAGCCGCACAGAGCTGGAGAAGCAAGCCACGGCCGCACAGTGCCAAGGCAGACACTACCCTGGCCGTACAGTGCTGGGAGCAATGGCCGTACAGCGCCATATTACCACTACAAAACGTCTCTCTAGCCGCACAGAGCCAAGACACTACTACTTAGGGAGACCTTCATGTACTACTCAATCGAGAAAGGACCCGGGGGCCAGGACAGCTTCAAACTACGTTCAAATCTGAGGGGGTGTGTTGCCGTGAGAGCGACCTCCTGGTCGGACATACTATTAGCCGGCTTGGCAATTCTTTGCTGTATATAGACTCTGCTTGCCCTCTAGATTCTCAGGTCCTTAATGCAATCTTGTTCAGTCTCTCAGCCGCTCAACAAGCTCAATTTACGGTAACAACTACTCTACCAAAAAAAGCGTTAGTATAGCCCTATACAAGTGTTTGTACAGCTTCAAGTCTTACGGGTGAGTATTTAACGGATGGGGGGCCGTTATTAATGCGTCATAATCAAATTCACGATTTGTATGCGATTTTGGCGGGGCGCGCGAATTTCGCGATGACGCCAAGATTTCTACGGATTTTTGCACGCGATAGATGGAAAACTGCGAGGCAGCCGAAAGGGCCTGAGTAAGTTATATAAGAATTGGTAGAAAAATAAGCACTAGCGTTACTTCGTTACAAAGTGAGATATTTCTCCTAATAGACCTAGATTCATCACTCTTTACTATGCCGTTGTCCTAAAATCCTTCCCCGGTATGATTTTGCGAGATTGCCGAAGATGTTTCGCTTTTCAGTTTACCACTCCTCCTGAGCCCTACGAGCCGGTCCAGGTGGAATTTTTATGATCAGCTGACTTTCGCTAGCGGTGCCGACGCGGCGTAGGTGGCGAGGACATCTTCGCAGCACCTCTCCTTGGACACTCGTCCGTCTAACGCCAACAATCATCACCATGGCAGACCGTGTCTGTGAGTGGATCACCATAACCGCACAGCATGATATTCACGAGACGTCGACGCCAAACGGTCAAGCATGGGTGGAAATCTTGCGCGCCCTATGGGCGAGACACGATTGCGAAGGCTATGAACGCACCTATTGGGGTCGGGTTCTGGAAGAGCGAGATAAATTGTGGATTTGGACATGTACGGAACACGCTCTACTCGTCCATTTCAGATATCATCTAAAGCAATTTGTCTCGGCCGCACACTAACGGATCATCTCGTTAGCATGGGAAACTAAACAGACCTACGACTCACACAAGAATACCGATCAGTATCGCTCACTGCACAATCTGCTCGCTCTGCTCTCCAATACACTTCCTTCCACTTCTCTGCTGCAATTCGACCACAAATGGTCGTACAATAAGCATTTGCGTTCGAGCTGGCCCAGTATCACAATGGCCTACTTTACACACCCGATCCCTGAAGATCAACGCACCCGTATCCGCAATATTCGTGGCATGTGGCCATCAAGACGCTTGCTGGGCGACTTGGCCGTGTATGGAGGTCCAGCCCGGGGTTTTTTACTTCCGAGCGCTGATAACGTCGTCCCCACGTCCGGTGCGCCGGCTGAAGTGTACATCTTTCTCGACTACTGGGAGTCCCCGATTCGCGAGGAGGAGGTGCGTGGACCGGAGGAATTGATTGACATGCAGCCGGGGCCGCCACCACTTGGAGACTTGAAACGTCTTTCGACGCTGTTCGAGGAGGAGTTGCGCGAGGCAGGGTGTGTGGAGAAGGTTGTCCGTCACGCGCGGTTTAATGCGTTACTAGAAATCAGATCGCCCCACGAGCAGGCGAAAGGGAAAAGCACCGAGTATGATTGGGAGACAGGACGACGTGAGAGGCGGGAACGAGTAAGGAAGATATATGGGGATGAAGAGGACGAAGAGGACGAAGAATTCTTGCAGGGACTTACAATTTCTAGTTAGTTATTGTGACCGAGTAGCATCATCAGGTACCTCAACAATCGTTCTTACACTCCTTGTTTTTCATCTTCCTACTCCTTACAAAGCTCATTTCATCAAAGTATTTATGTAGAGTGGCTCGCTCAATCGATGAATCAAGTTGCTCATAGACTTTGTACATCTCCCGGGTGCTCGCTCATAGTTATGAGCCCGGGCTGCTACAACGCCTATCTCATTACGCAGTTTAAACTTCTTGTTGACCTTTAATGCAGTCGATCTCGTCAATTCGACTTCGCTTGATTAATCCAGTCTCTCTTCAACGCTTCAAAGTGCACGCAAGGCGAATCGCCACACTTATTTTTATCGATTTATACACTACACTCTAGCTATATCTCCAATTTTTATTAAAGAGCAAGGCCTTCCAAAGCTCGTTAAGAGAAGTTTCAACACGCTCCTCACATTTTTCAAACGCCGAATCGCGAAGATTTTAGCCCATCT
The DNA here is from genome assembly GCA_010093925.1 of Zopfia rhizophila CBS 207.26. Taxonomy (NCBI): domain Eukaryota; kingdom Fungi; phylum Ascomycota; class Dothideomycetes; family Zopfiaceae; genus Zopfia; species Zopfia rhizophila. Next base: position 87,960 of record ML994640.1, read on the forward strand.
CGCGAAACTCAGCCACCAAAAACCTTCAACAACTTTTCAATTGACTACGTTATTTTACCATTTCTATATGGGAAATATCTCCTAATTATAGCTTGTAAATGTAAACTTAAACTAATAGAACATTAGGTCTATATATAATTGGTTAGGTAGTTAAGTTATAATTATTAGATAATTAATATTAGAGCTTTATGAAATTGGCGTCTGCACGTCCACGTGGTGGAGCCTGGAACCTAGCAGCTACTATTAAGGTTTCATTAGGATCGTGTCAATAGGCTACTAGAGTAAACGCAGAGACGTGCGTACGGCTGCGCAGTGTCGGCGCCGCGGCGTCGTCGTGGTGTGAAAGATTTTCGCTCGAGGGTGAGCCCCAGCGGGGGTTCAAAAACATGACCACCCGTCCCTCAACGTACGCATTCGGGTCATTCAAATTAGCAATACATATCCCTTTAGCGTTCTCTCCTCCCCCTATACGAACATCGCATCGCGCGGCACCCACACGATACGCATGCAATCCGCGCCCTAGGGCTATAAGCAAAAGAGGCCTCCTATTCTAACGTTTTCTAGTAGTGTAGCTATCCAGATATAGGGACTTTAGGCACCTCTATTACTAGATTATGTTCCCTTACGCCTAAAGAATAGCTAAAGGGGCTAGGTTCAGGCCTTAGGGCTTAAGCAGTATTAAGTTACACCTCATTAACTATTTAACAAAAAGATGGACAAGAAGATCTTTTTAGTAGCTATACTATTTAGGCGAAATGCAAGTAGTTATTAAGGCAATTATATATAAGATAGTAACTTAGAAAAAAGCTAAAACTAGGTACACAAGTTTTTACAACAAATTATATAAATGTAGCTACAATAGTTTAAATAGTAAATAAAATAAAATAGGTATTTAAATACTTTATTTTATATAAAAAAACTAAATTTTTGTATAGTAATTTAATAGTTTTTTTATTATAATTAGCTTTAAAATTATATTTATATATTAAGATACTAAATATAACTATATATATAAAATTTATAATATTAAAATTTTTAGTATATAAAATGTATTTAAATACATTTTTTTATATTTATTATATATAAAAAAAAATTAATTTTTTAATTTTAAAGCTTTAAAATTTTTTTAAATAAAGTTTATTATATACAAAAAATTGTATTTAAATAAAAATCTATTTTTACTAATTTAAGGTTATATAACACTATTTTTTTAAAGTTATATAAAATACTAAAACTAATATAAATATTAGTAAGTTAAGTATAATAAAATATATTATATATTTACTTTAAAATTTTAAGTTACTAGTAATTACTAATAATAATTTTATAATATAAAAATAAAATACTAAATTCTAATTTTATATAAATTTTATATTTAACTAATACTAATTTGCTATTTTTATTAAAATTATTTTTATAAGTTTTTATATTATATAAACTAATATTTGAATTAATATTATATTTTAATAATATTTTATTTACTAACTAATTATTTTACTTTTAAATATATTAAAAAACAAACTTTTATAATATTACTAAATAAATACTTAAAAAATTATAATTTAAATAATACATATACTATTAAAAAAAGCATAATAATTTAAATAGTAAAAAACTAGAACTAATATATAATAAAATGTAATAAAAAATTTATTTTAAAATATTAAATCAAATATGTAAAAATTATATAACAAAATTAAAACCATTAAAAAATATTTTATAACTAAAATTATAAAGTAAAAAGTAAAAATTAAAACTATTAAAAATTATAAAAAATAAAGTATTAATTTTAGTATTAGTTACTAATATTAATATATTTAAAAATAGTATTTATTAAACTTAAAAAATAAAGTTATATACCTTTAATAAACTTTTTAAGTAATATTATATTACGTAATAATAATAATAATAATAATAATAATAATAATATAAAACTAAGTACTAATATTAAAAATATTTAAGTACTTAAAAATTTAGTTATAGTAAATTTAATAACATAATAAAATATAGTATTAAAAACTACTATTAAAAATGTAAATTACTCTTTTATTTAAATAAACTTTAAATATATTATAAAGCTTATAAGTAAATTATAATTTAAAGTTAGTATTTATTTATTTAATTTTAAACTAATACTAATACTAATACTAATTTAAAAATGTTTTAAAATAATAACATAAGTAAAGTACTTTAATTAAGTTAGTTAAATATAAAAAACAAAAATTTTAAATAAAAATTTATAAAAAATAATAATTATATTACTTAATATTTATTATAAAATAAAATATTAATTTCAAAGTTTATATTTTGTAATAAAATTTAAATTTTAGTGGTAAAAACTTTAATACCTAAAATAAAATTTACTAATTATTATTTAATTCTGTTTTTTTATAGTTTATTTAGTTATTTAAAATATATTATTTATTATAACTAGTAATATTCTTAAAATTAACGTTTAAGTTAATAATTAAAATAACTAATGTTAACTATTTTATAAAAATTAACTATATAAAACTAAAGTATTAATATAAATAAATATTAAAATACTAGTGTTAAATAAGTAAATAGTTATGTAATTTAAATATATCTTTAGTAAAATAGTTATTATAAAATACTAAAGCTAATATAAATATTAGAGAACTTTACTACGTTTAGCAACAAGTAGTATAAGAAAAGCTAGATAAAAAAAGTAGTAATAAAAAAATAGTATAGAAAAAGTAGTCTAAAAGAAATAGTATAAGAAAAGCTAGGTAAAAAGAGTAGTAATAGAGAAGTAATATAAAAAAAATAGCTTAAAAGAAATAGTATAAGAAAAGTAGTATTAAAGTAGTAGTATTAGAAAAGTAGTATTAAAAGTATAAAAGAAGCAGTATAAGAAAAATAATACTAAAAAAATAACGTAAGAAAATAGTAGCGTTAAAGAAAAAAATAGTATTAAAAAAAAAAATTTTATTAAAAAAAAGAGTGGTATTAAAGAAAAGAGTAGCATTAAAAAAAAAACAGCATTAAAGAAAAAAGCAACGTTAAAAAAAAGAGTAGTATTAAAAAAAAAATAGTATTAAAAAGAAAAGTAGTGTTAAAGAAAAGAGCAGTATTAAAAAAAAAAGCAGCATTAAAAAAAAGAGTAGTATTAAAGAAAATAATAGTATTAGAAAAGTAATATTATAAAAGCTGTGTTAAAAAAGCCATACTAGAAAAGCTATGCTAAAAAAGTAGTATTAGAAAAGCTATACTAGAAAAGCTATTATAAAAAAACAGTACTATTAAAAAAGCTGCTATAAAAAAGTATTATTAGAGAAATAGTAATAGAAAGAAAAGCAGTATAAGAGAAGTAGCTAAAGAAAAGTAGTTAAAAAAAAGTAGCTAGAAAAAAGTAGCTAGAAAAAAGCAACGTAAGAGAAGTAGTAATAAAAAAAGAAATAGTAATAAAAAGAAAAGCAGCAATAAAGAGAGAAATAGTAATAGAGAGAGAAGTAATAATAAAGAGAAAAGTAGTAATAAAAAAAGAAATAGTAATAGAGAAAGAAGTAATAATAAAGAGAAAAGTAGTAATAAAAAAAGAAATAGTAATAAAAAGAGAAGTAGTAATAGAAAGAGAAGTAGTAATAAAAAAAAAGTAGTTAAAAAAAAGCAGTATAAGAGAAGTAGCTAAAAAAAAATTGTATAAAAAAAGCAGCTAGAGAGAAGTAATATAAAAGAGATAGCTATAAAAAAGTAGTGCTAAAGAGATAGCTGTAGAAAAGTAATACTAAAAAAATAGCTATAAAAAAATAGCATTAGAAAAGCAGCTATAAAGAAATAGTATTAGAAAGATAGTTATAAAAAAGTAGTGTTAGAAAAGCAGTATTAGAAATAGCTAGAGCGTTAAAGTATTAGTTATATAAGAAGTTTTAGTATTTCTCTAGCACAGAATAACTAGAACCTAAACACGTGATATTGTATTTTTTAATTAATAAGAACACGAGAATTTTTAGTATAACTTTAGTAGAGTTTTAAATTAAAAATCTCTCTATTTAAACAGAAAGAAGCTTCGCTACGCTTAGTAATAATAAAACTAGCTTATTTATAATACTATTAGCTATATTATTAGCTTATTTATTTTTATTAGTTATTAAAAGTAGTTTAGTATATTAATAGTAATAATATTAGTTATTATATTAACTACTATATTTAGTATACTCTTTTAGCTTAATGTTATTTCTAAAATGCTAAGTAAAATAAACAAGTCTAATAATATTAATAGTAAATAATAAACGTTAATAATAGTTTAGGTACCTAAGAATTTAAATTTACTAGTTTATTAATATTATAGACCGTAATATAAAGGCAGCTGTACTTGAGGAACTAAAGGAACTAATAATAATAGCTAATAAAACTTTAAAATAAAAACATATATTTAAGCTTAAAAGAAAGAATTATAAGTAAGTATAGAATATAGTAGCGTAAGCTAAGGCATAGGCTAAGAAATAAAAACAAAGATATAAAACTATACTAGTAGATTAAAAACAGTTATTTACGTAATAGATAGAGCTTAGTAGCTAGAGATATTAGAAGAAACTAAAGACTCTAATATTTCTAATAGCTTTTAGTAGTATTTAATATACTACTAATAAATATATAATATACGCATAAAGGATTTACTATAAGTATAAGGCATTAGATAGTTTATAATTACTTTTAATTCTTTATAGTTACTCTAAAATTAAGATTTATACCTTAAGTAAAATAGTTTAATACTATTCTATTAAACCTTAACTAATTATATTACTTTTTTCTATTTTTACTAAGTTAACTAACTTCTATTAAGTCTAATAAGCTCTCTAATCTAGAAGTAAGGGAACTAATTAAATATTATATAATTAGTTAGACAGCTTATTACTAGTATAATTTATATTAATAAATTAGTAATCTATAATATTATAATTACTATCTCAAAGAGTAGGAGAAGCTGTTAGAAAGATTCTAATACTATATTATCTAAATAAAGTCTATAATAACCTACTATAAGGATGAATAAGAACTTTATTTATTAAAAAAAAGCAGTAAAGAAGAAGTTATGGCAGGATTTTTATTTATAATTAGAAGTACATCTAGAGAGCAGAAAAGTGTATAATAAATTATTTAAAAATAAAAAGTAGCTATTATGAAGTTATGTAACACTTTAGTTAACTTATAATAATAAGTAGCTATAGAAAAGGCCTTAAAAAAAGAGATAATAAAAATCTAATCTCTAGCTAAGTTTAATAGAAATAAAAATAAACTTAAGACCTTTATAATAGCTATAGACCTATACTACTATTTCAATTAATTATTATTTATAACTAATTAGAATCAGATTCTAGTAGCTGGCATGAATATAATAGAGAGAATTATAAGATAGTTTAAACTACTAGCTAGAAACTACTTAACTAACAGAGATCTAAACCTAGGAGTAGTAGAATTTATAAACTATAATAATAATATTAAATAAGCATTTAAGAATTATAAAAGCTTTAAAAAAAAAATGATTATAGTTTTTAGAAAAATTAATAAAGAAACGGAGGTAATCTAAAAACTCTAGAGACTTAAGTAATAGACATTAATAGCTAACTATATAATAGAGTTTAAATAAATCTAATTATAACTTAATTAGACAGACCAACCATTAATTATAATATATTATAAAAAATTAAAAGATAGAATTAAAGATAAGATCTTTAGAGAAAAGTGACTAAGTATTTTATTAGAAATTATTAAATAAATAGTAACCATTAACAATTACTAATACTAATAAGAGTAGAAGAAAAAGGTATATAAGAGATTAATTATTTATATACTAAGAAATAAGAAAAATACCTAAACATATAACGTAATAGATATTAATATTAAAAAAACTTATATTAATAAATAGTAAGGAAAGTAAGTTAGGGAATGAATAGAATACTATACTTAAAAAGCATATTTAAGCTATAGAAAATAAAACTATTTCATTAAGGACTATAAGTAATACTTAGTAAATATTAAAAAAACTTATATTTAGATTTAAGCACTAAAAGAAATTAAGGTTACTATAGTCTAAGTAGAACTAATATAAGATTAGATTACTAAGAAAACTATTATATAACAAGCTAAGAAGAAATAATACTGGATTTATAGAAGCTATATATACCTTAGAATAGAATACAAAATCCCGTATTAATAAGTAAAAAATTATCTAGTAGGACTAACTAATAATAGAACCTTAAAAATATAAAAAATAATAATACAACAATACAACGCTGAGAACCATGAAGAAATATAATAGTTTAAAGAAATTATAAAACAAAAAGAAGGACCTTTTTAGAAAGAAAATTAAAAATTTAGATAATAAAAAAATTAAGAAATAAAGAATAGAAAAGAATTTATATTTATAATAATTATACAGCGCGTACGCTGGGAACACTGTTAGATATATAAATTAAAATACTATTTAAAAGAATATTATATTACTAAACACTAGGAGATTATTCTTAGAGATAGAATATATAAATATAAATAAGTACTATAGTTAGTAGGGAATAAGTAATATAAAAAACTTAATAAATAAATACTAGTTATATAAATAAATAAGATTTATAAATAGGAATTTATATTAATTATAAACTACGCAACGTACTATCACCCCGTCGGATATTTAGAATTAAGTTAGGATTAAAATAAGAAGAAGAAAATAACTCTATTACTAACTTTATAAATATAAGATAATAACACTACAGATAAAGTAATAAGAAAGAAATACTAGATATATATAGTATTAGACTATACTAGAGTAAACTATAAATAGAATAAATATATAATATATATTAAAGAACTATAGATAAAGAAAATATTATAATGACTTATAAAGAAAAAGAAATTTAATTTATAATAGAAGTTAGTTTACACAGACTTAGAAAATAAATTATAGGACTTAAATTCTAATAAATATAAATAGCTATTATGGGATTAATACTAGCTGGAATGCTAATTATATTAGACTAAATATTATTAAAAGAGATAGCTAGTTACAGAATTATATAAAAAGCTCACATATCAAAAATACTTCTTAAGATAGAAATGTAAGGATTATAGAGAATAAGCTAGAAATATATATAAAATACTTAACTAAAAAGTATACACTCTCTAAAGATGTTTAATTTATAGACTAAGAGAAGAAACACTAAAGAGATAACTACTACTTAGGAGTTAGATATAGAAAAAAAACTAGAAAGCTAGTAGATAATAACCGAGCTACTAGAAGGCCATAAAAAGGTTAGAAAGAATAATATATTAATTATATATATATAATTAAACTAAAGAAAATACAAAAACAAGCTATACGTGGACGCATGTATTAATAGTAATTAAATACTAGTACTTATAAATAATAAAGCTAGCAAGATACTTATACTAAATAAATAAATATAAAGATACTAAATACTAACTAGAGTTTTAGATAAATCTGTATAAGTAAGATATATAGATAATAATCTAATAGTATTTAAAAAAAGCCTAATTAATTTTAAAATTTAAAATATAACTATTAAAGTAGCAGGTTACATTAATAACTGCTATATTAAAATTATAAATTTAGATAGTAAAGATTTTATCTTAAGATAGAACTAGCTAGCATAATAAAACCTAATAATTAATTAGAAAATAAAGTTTATAAAAACTAGAGGGAACTACTATAGATAAATAAAAACTATAATATAAATAAAGAAAGCCACTCTTTATAATACTACGTTTATTATACTAAATAAATATTAAGAAGAATTTAGAGAATAGTTCTTTAAGGAAGCTAAAGACTAATTATTAGAATACTAGAAATAAGACTATAAAATTACGCTTAAGGAAGAAACGGATTTAAAACCAGGACTATTATATTAAGTACCTATATATTAACAAAAAGAGTTACGAAAATTCCTATAAGAAAATTAATAAAAAGAATATATATAAATAAGTTAAAGTAAAATGGCTTCACTAATACTCTTTATACTAAAAATAAAAAATAAAAAATTATAGTTATATATTAATTACAGACACCTAAACGAAGCTATAATAAAAAACTATTACTTTATACTATTAATATTAGAACTTATAGATAAACTCAGAGGAGCTAAGTAGTTTAGCCTCTTTAATATTAAAAATAGATATTATTAAATATAAATAGCTAAAGACCATGAATAGATAATAGCATTTAAAATAAAATATAGACTATTTAAATATCTAGTTATGCTAATAGAACTTACTAATACTCTAGTAACATTCTAGACAATTATTAACTATATGCTAAGGAAATATCTAGATGTATTTATAATAGCATATTTTAATAACGTGCTTATATATATAAATAAGATACTAAAAGAACACGTTAAGTATACTAAGAAAGTATTATAGAAGCTTAAAGAACACCGGCTATATATTTAGACAGAAAAATGCGTGTTCCACAGAAAAGAAGTTAAGTTCTTAGAATACCTAATATCCTGAAACGGAATAGTAGTTAATCTAGATAAGGCTAAAGATATTCTATTATAGCCTATACTAATAAACACAAAAGAAGTTTATTCTTTCCTCAGATTCACGGGATTCTGCTGATAATTTATTAAGAATTACTTAAAAATTACATTACCTTTAATGGAATTACTAAAAAAGGATTAATAATTTAAGTAAAAATAACGCGAGGAAAGCGCTTTTATAGCTCTAAAAAAATATTCTAATAACTACTAATATTAAAGATGTTTAACCCGTGACTTTAAATAGAAATATATATAAATACATTAGATAAAGCTACTAGAGCTATTTTATTATAAATATAGGATAATAAATATAAGTATTTAGTAAATTTCCTATCTCATAAACTTATAACTACTAAATTAAATTACGATATTTATGATAAGGAACTATTAGTAATAGTTTAAGTATTTAAAAAGTAGAGACACTACTTAGAAGAAACTAAGTACTAAATTATTATATATTTAGATTATAAAAATCTGACAGCATTCACAACAATGAAGAAATTAAATTAATAATAAGTTAAATAGTAGGAACTAGTTTCTATATTTAACTTTTAAATACTTTATAAATTAGGAAAAGAAAATATAGTAGTTAACACACTTAGTTAAAGAGTAAACTATATAAGGAATATACTAGAAATCTATAATATAATACTTAAATAGAAACCAGACAGATCCTTAGGAAGCTTATAAATAGATATTAAGATAATAGTCATTATTAAAAACACCTAAGAAAAATGAATAAGGGAATTTAATAATAAATAATTACTTTAGAATCTAGATTAAGAAATAATTTATATACTAAATAAATTATAAACTAAGCTAATTAAAAACTAATACTCAGCTAAAATACACGGACATTAGGGAATTAAAAAAACTATAGAATAAATTAATAAATACTTTTAAATTCTAGGAATATAGAAAAAAGTTAGAGCTATTCTTTCAGAATGTATTAAATATAAAAAGAATAAGATATTAAGATATAAGAAGTATAGACTTATGTAATTAATTCCTTTACTAGACCTATTATAGAAATTAGTTATAATAGACTTTATTACAGGAATACCGATAATAACTATCTTTTAAGGTTAATAATATAATATAATATTAGTTATAGTAGACTAACTTATAAAGTATATATACTTTAAACTAACATATACAGAAATTAAGGTAGATAAATTAGTAACTATACTTATTAGACTACTAATAGTATGATATGGACTACTATAAGAATTTATTACAGACAGAAATAAATTATTCATATTAATATTCTAGAAAATATTTATTAGAAAGCTAGGGGCTGAATACTGTCTTTTAATAGCATTTTATTTATAAACAGATAGATAAATAGAACGGATAAACCAAATATTAGAACAGTATTTATAAATATATGTTAATAAATAATAAGATAATTAGATTAACTTATTATTAATAGCTGAGTTTATATATAACTTTATAAAATTATTAACTATAGGAAAATTACTATTTTATGTGAACTATAGTTATAAGCCTACGGCTTATCAAGAACCACAGAAACTAAATAAAATATCTGAATCTGTAAGACTAAAGGTTAAAGAACTATAATAACTTTACTAAGAAATCGCATAGAAAATCACCTATAAAGGTAATTTTAATAAATAAATTAAGAATAGATCTAAAGTTAAGGAACTAATTTTTAAGAAAGGGGATAAGATTTTCCTACTATAAAAAAATTTAGAAATAAAACAACCATCAAAAAAACTAGATCACATTAAATTAGAACTATTTAAGGTTAAATAATAAATAAAATCTATAAATTACAAACTATAACTACCTAAAAACATAAGAATTTACTTAGTTTTTTATATTTTAAAATTAGAACCAGCACTATGTAATGCAGAATTATAGATAAAACTTAAGCTTAAAGAAAACATAACTAAGTATAAAGTTTAGTAAATCTTAGACTATAAACGATTCAGGCGTTAGTAGAAGTACTTAGTTAGATAGAAAAAATATAAACCTAAAGATAACACGTGGGAGCTAATTAGGAATCTAAAGAATAATTTAAAGCTAATTAACTAGTATTATTAAGCAGAGTAATAAATACTTACTTTAAAGCTATATTTAATAAATAAGAAGAATGCAGAACATTCTACTTAAAACCTGAAAAGAAAAAAGAACCAGTAATAGATACTATAGATTATAGTATATAAGTTTCTTAAAAACAGGAACAAGCCTCTATTTTCTTAAGAATTTAAACTTTATGAATTAAAGTTATCTCTTAATTAAACATCTCTTTCTCTTTTAAATCTACTTTTATAAGCTTATGATGAAGTTAGAGGGTATAAAAATAGACTTTAAAAGTATCCTCCTCAGCTTTTTTAAGCTAATAATAAAGTTTTTTCTTATTATAATCAAGACAATCTTACTCTAGCTGTAAGATAATTAAATTACATTTTATATTATAATCATTACAGGCTAAGTAATAACTAGAACTTAAGTTTATAAAATAGTTATTACCTTAGCGGGAATAATTTAAGTAAGGTGTTAACATATAATAAAGTTTATTATAAATCTAAGAAGCTAAATAGCAAGTATATATTAGAGACAACTTAGGACGTGTTATCGTTAAAAAGCTAAATAGGAAAAAAAGAAAGTTAAAAGTCTTATAGTTTAAAACATAAAGTAGAAGACTTACTACCTTTATATTACTTATAAAAAAAAGAAACTATCTTCTAAGATAAAGACTTAAAAGAGGGGGATAATGTTACGGACTATAATATAAAGGTAGCTATACTTAAGGAGCTGAAGGAACTAGTAATAATAGCTAATAAAGCTCTAAAATAAAAACATATATTTAAGCTTAAAAGAAAGAATTATAAATAAGTATAGAACGTATTAGCGTAAGCTAAAGCACAGGCTAAGAAGCAAGGACAAAAATATAAAACTATATTAGTAGATTAGAAATAGTTATTTACGTAATAAGTAAGGCTTAGCAGCTAGAGGTATTAGAAAAAGCTAGAGACTCTAATATTTCTAATAGTTTTTAGTAATATCTAATATACTGCTAATAAGTATATAATATACGTATAAAGAATCTACTATAAGTATAAGGCATTAAATAGTTCATAATTACTTTTAATTCTTTATAGTTACTCTAAAATTAAGATTTATATCTTAAGTAAAATAGTTTAATACTATTCTGTTAAATCTTAACTAACTGTATTACTTTTTTCTATCTTTATTAAGTTAACTAACTTTTACTAAGTCTAATAAGCTCTCTAATTTAGAAGTGAGAGAACTAGTTAGGCGTTATATAATTAGTTAAATAGCTTATTACTAGTATAATTTATATTAGTAAGTTAGTAACCTGTAATAATTTATTAATTACATTTATTAGTATTTTATTAGTAAGTAGTGTTTATTTTATGTAATTTAAATTTCTCTTCTAGAATTATAATATTATACTTAATATTATAATTTTTGTTGTTAGGCTATATTATGTAATACTTTATATAATTTAAATAAATTTAAATAGCTTTAAACTATTTACAGCCTATAAAAAAGTTATAATAACTTATATTATAAAATATAAATATAGTATTAACATAGTGGCTGTTAATTACTAGCTAAATAATAAAATAATAATAAATTATACCTATAGCCTAATTATTGTAACCTAATACCTTAATATCTTTACCTTAAATCTTGTAAAACACGGGCTTAAGATATTTCTTAATAATAGAATAAAATTAAGAATAAATAAAGACTATACTACTAGCTCTAGTATTTAATAAGGTAATAACTTTAATTATAATTCTACTATAGGCAATTTAACATAACATGGTTAATAATTTACCTTTAACTAAGTTTTTTATAGTAAAAGAAGTGCTTATTGCTTTTATTATTATTTTTAGACTATAGTCTTTATTTAGAGCTTAGCTTTTAAATTATTAACATAAGCATTAGCTTCTTTATTTTTATTTTCGTTTAAAAAAAGGTAATCTTTAGTAAGTAGTAAAGCTGTTTACTATTGTTTAATTACTTTAGTTTTAGTAATGCACGGAGCTCTGCAATTTTTTGAGAAGTAACCTAGCTTATTATAATTATAGTAGTATATACTAGAAGTAAGTAATATAATTGCTAATTCCGGTAATCTAGTAAGTAGAGAAATAAAAAGGCTGCTTTAATTCATAGTAGGTTGCTATTTGCCTGCATATTACATTTGTTGTTTTTAAGTACTTGAATCTAGAGCTATTACGTACAATTTAGCGGTAATACAATACTCCTTAAAGTTAAAGCTAGTGTTAAGGTGCTGTGTTGTCAAGGAAAGTTGTAAACTTCATAGCAGCTTATTATGTAGCTTATTCTTCTATTAATTGTGTGGAAGCTGGGCCTGGTTTGCCAACATATGAAATTTATTAATAAAGTTAGTAATATTATTGCTAAAAACATACTTAAGGCTACGTAGCTAGTTCTTAGCTTGGTAACGCTTTAGCAGGTTTACAAAGATTATACAAAGAAAGGCTAAGATATTAGTTTTAGTAAAGGCTGCTCGTCCTTCATTAGTTTTTATGTGGGAGTAGAAATGATCTAGAGCTTTGCCTGTAATTCTGGCAATAATATACAATGCTCAAGCTTGTTTAGTAGCTGCTTTTGTACTCTTTTTATACCAATCAGCGTTGCCAATAAGCTTGTTGCTTATCTGGAAGTCCCAATGCTTATAAAGTAGGTTTTTGCTGTTGGTAAGAATAGGTGGATTAGGGATTTTGGCAGACAATTGTGAGGGCTGGGCGATAGCTGTGTGCTGGGTAGGTTTTTTATACAGGTTGCCGGTGTTGTAGGGTGCAAATAAAGTGTTTAGGCATAAAGTGGTGGCAAGCTAAGGGCTGCTAGATTGGTAAGCATTGTTCAAAAAGTCTTCTATCATGAAGGCGGATTGTGCGCCAGGGCGCGGAGTTCTAGCTGTAAGGGTAGAAGGAAAACGTGGTCTAGCTTTAGGTTGTCTGATTCCTGCTACTTGAATCCTCAGGTCTTTGACTTGCTTCTTGAGCTTTGCCTCTTCTTTGTCTTGTAGCGTAATTTCATCTTGGAGCTCAGCAATTTGCTAGGCCTGTTGATTGACTAGTCGCCATAGCATGTTAATCTGCTGGTCATCCACCGTTCGGGATAGCTGAGAATTGATGATGAAGGCAACAAGAGTGTCTTGATTTTCCTTTGTGAGCGAGGCCTTGTTGCAGACGACGATTCTTGCTTGGTCTTCTGAAGAGAGATTTGGCAGTGTAATAGTAAGAGGCGCCTCATTGTCGTGGTCGTGCTGAATGCGCGTATATTTGACGGTACTGTCGCGCAGCAGGTGCTCACTGGGGTACACTGGGTTTTTCGGCAAAACTTTTCGATATCGGTAGTCGTCTTCGACCGCTGCAAGGCTGGGGTCTGCTAGCTTCTCAAGAAATGTGGGAGTTGTGTCCATTATGGGCGTGTTCATCGTGATGACCTTTTATGGGCGCTTCTTTTGCTGCTTATAACGCGCTTTGTGCCGCGCTTGTGCAGACTGCAGGTTGTAGAGAGGTTGCTTGGCTGAAGACGTTGTTTGGCTAAAGACGTTGTTTGTTCAATTGAAGCAAGGTGGAAGGTATTAGTCGAGGTATTAGTTGAAGTTAAAGGTTTACAAAGAAAAGATTGTATGGGTGGGTTTTGCTGTCGTCAGCTCACAGTAAAAGTGAATGAATCGGTTCACCCTAAAAGATTGACGGACTTTGAAAGAAAACTCTTCTGCATGCGAGAAGGTCAATTAAAATAGAATCAGCACTTACAATCCAGCTGGCAACTCTGCCAAGTACGACGAAAACGGCGTTGCAGGCAGGAATGAGCTGAAGTAGAGCTATTGGAGTACGTACGAAGACGGCGTAGCACTAAGTTCTTAGAGCTGCTGTAAAGACGGCGCAGTAACTAGTACACCTTTTTTTGACGGTGAAGCAGCAGTTTACTAGTTGCTGCGACAAAAAGGATTGGACTTAAGCGAGAACGGCGTTTAGGATTTTCTAGACCTGCCTGAAGCAAGATTTTTGAAAGAATAGGTGGTTGTTTAATGGCGGAGCTTCAAAAAGTGGCCACACAATTAACCTAAGTATTGTGTTGGCTTTGCAGCTTAAAGGATTGTGATTCTAGAGTAATGTCACGGCTAGCATATCTTTGGAATCAACGTTTGAGTTGATAGTTGAGATAGCTAAAGTTAACTACTCTAAAATAAAGTTAATAAAGGTACGCAGGGCCGAAGTACTTATATAGACTAGTGCCAAGGCACTAGGCCTAAACAGGCAAATAATTATGTGATTTAAGTGTACTTTAAGTGAGCTAGCTATCATAGTATTAAAAGTATTTTAAAAAACAACTTATTTTTAAAACAACTCTTTTAATAATTTAAATTTAAATTACTAGTTAAGTTTCTTACTATAGAATTTATTAAAACTAAATAAAAAAAGTAAAATAATTATTAAAAAGAATTTTTTTAAGTAAACTATTAAATTAAAGTTTAAGTAAATAAAATTTATAATATTAAATAAAAAAACTATACTTGTTATACTTAAAAAATACTAAAATCACGATCTGACCTATACTGTTATATAGAGGTTCTTTTTTATATTATTTTATTTTCTAAAGCGAACTAATAGTAAGGATCGCGTTTATTACTAGTATATAACATTTAATATTACTAAAGGGCTCTTTTTAAAAGCTTAATCCTTAAAATAATCAGAATAGTAAAGTTTTTAAATACTAAGTATAAACAACTAACTAAAAAATAGAGAAACTAGGTAAAAACTATTTAATATTTTATTTAAAGAGCTGCCTTATTAGCTACTCTAGTTTAATAATATAATAAAACACCTCTATACTTATCCCACTCTAAGAGTGTATTATATTAAGAATAGAAACAATCCAAAATTCTAGACCACTTATAAAAGACTTAATAATAGATTCTTAATAGACTTAATAACTAAATAATAGTGGCTGGATGTGCTTTAATAGTAACTTACTAAAAAATCTTAAATAATATAATACTTATAGCTTTTAACGTAAGCTAGCTAGTTTATATCTAAATTATTATTTAAACACTATAGACTTAAGCTACTAGTAAGTTATTAGTCTTAAGTAAACTTAAGTAGAACTTAATAAAATAGTAGAATATAAGCTTAGTTAGTAAAAAACTAAGGGACTAATAGTTATATAATATTAAATTATTACTAGATTTACTTTTATAAGATATAGATAGTTTATTATCTCTAAAAAGAATATAAATAACACAAAGTAATCTGCTAGGTGTAAAAGAAATTATAGAATTTAATATATAATAATAATAATAAATAGCTTTAAGGTACTTACTTTTATAAAATAGAGCCTTAATAGATTTATATAGTTTTATATATAAATAGTCCTTTTTAGATATTTATATATAGTAGGTTTTATAATAGGAGGAGAATTATACTCTTATTAATAATACTATTTATATAGCCTGAAAGAATGGATATGTGTGTTAGTTTATTTAAAGTATAAATAACAGCACTACTAAAATAAACTTAAAAAGTAAATTAAAAAACTTATATATTTATAATATATAATAAAGAACTTAAGTAAATAAGTTATAGTAACTCTATTATATAATATATAATATATATATTTTTCTAAAATAGCTTTTTAAAAGTTATAGGCTTTCTCTTTTATATAGCTATTATAATAATAGGCTTAGTCTTCACGCGTTGTTACATAAATACAGGTTAATAAAATAAGTTAACTTTATTTTAGCTATACTAAAATAAGAAAAGAAAAGGTATAAAGGGAGCTTGTCTCTAAATAGGGCGGTGTATAGCTTAAGCGTGAGCTAATTATACTCTAAGCTCTACGCTAGATTATAACTAATATAACTAGTTATAATATTATATAGCTTATAATAAGTAGAGTAAATAGCACTATTATATTACCCCTCCTCTAAAGGAGGCTTGTTTTTAAGTCTTTAGGTTATAATCTCCTCCTTACTAGTCTCTATACTACTCTTATTTTTAAAGCTGTTTTATTATTCTTCTCTATTATATCCAGGCCCTCCTCTACTTTATATACTTTTAACTAGGCGTTTAGTTATGCCGGTAGTCCTGCTTTTTCTAGATAGGCCTTATAGTAGTCTCTTACCTTATATAAGGTGCTTATAAAGCCTTAGATATTATACCAAGTAGGATCTAGGTTATAAGCTAGCTAGAATACTTTATACTATAGTTAGCTATAAAATAGGCAGCTATTAAGAATTTCCTGTACTAGCTACTTAAGATACCTATTAATCTCAATAGGCGGTTCCTTAAGTTTAATTTGGCTAAGCAGTAAGTAAGTAAAAGCCTTTTATAAACAGTTTATATAAAAGATGTTAAGCATGTGTATATATAATAGCAGCTTAAGGCAATAGAAATATCTCTTTATGCTTATAATAGAATAAGGTCTATATATCTACTGGTTAAGCTTCTGGCTAAGTCGGCTAGTAGTAAAGCTCTTAGGTATAATATATATCTTATTTCCTATAAAGAAGTCTGGCTTATAGTGCTTCTTATTAGCCTATTAAGCCTATCACTCTTATACTTAAGCAATCCCTTATTAAGCTATCTTTATAGCTAGTTTTATTATATTATAATAAGCTTTAGCGTAGCTCTGCGCTTCCTCACGTAATATCTATTTACAAACTATAGTAAATGCCTTTATACGTTTCTCTTAGTCCCAGTAATAAATTAGCTAATAATCAAACTCAATTTAATAGAGTAATAAGTTTATAGTCTTATATAATAGAATTACTTAAGCCTAGTTTATATAAGGTAGTAGGTCTAACTAGTTATTCTAATAGTAGTTAATAAATAGGTATAGGCGCTAGTTAATATACTAATTTAGGACTTTAGTATTCCTATTAGTTTAGAAATAATATAGTATTAAAAGCTTTTACTTAATTCCTATTAGTTAGCATAGCTCATTTATAAATACTGAGATAAACTAAGGACTATAATTAGAGACTATTAATCTAGGTAGGCTAAATACTTATTAGATATAACAATAGTATATATTAGCTATCTAAGTAGCTATAATAGTTTTATAGTAAGATAATAAGAAGTAATGCTTACTTAGCTAGTCTATAATAATAAAGGCACAGTCATATCCTTTCTTATTTAAGAGAAAGGATTTAAAGTTTATAAAGACATCTCACTATACTCGCTTAAGGATTAGTAGTGATTTAAGTAAGCCTAAGGTTTTATTATAAAATATATAGCTTTATTTATAAGCTTTATATATAGCTATATAGTTATCTATATTTTTATCTATATAGCTTTAGTAGTAGCAGTCGCGAAGTAGCTTACTTATTTTTCTCTTATTTAAGTAAGTAGTCACCTAGGTAGCATAAATAGCTTAAATAAAGTAGGTTCTTAAGAAGTATATAGTAGAGACTACTAGCTTATTATAGTATATAAAAAGACTTTAGCTAAGTTTCTATGCTAAGTAATTACTAAAAAGAATACACTCTTAGAATAACTATAAACTCTCATAACTACAGTTCACCTTAATAATGTAATTAATTAGTAAGTAAGGGTTATTTAGAGATAGTAAGACTATAAAAGTATTAATAGTAGTTACTTTAATTATATTAATAACTAGCATGTTTCTTACTAACAGTATAGCTAGGTTATTACTTATAGCCTTAATAAAGCTAATATTAATTTACTCTGCTAAAAGAAAAGCGCGTGTTCAGGCTACTTTATTCTTATTTTTTTAGGTCTTTAGTTCCTCTTACTTGCGTGAGAGCGCGTTGGCTACTATATTAACTATACTAAAATAATAAATAAGCGTTAGGTAATAATTTACTATACTTATTATTTAGTATATTTAATAGGGAGTAAGCTCTTGCTTTATAGAGAAGTACTCTAGCACGTAATAGTTAGTTAGAGCACTAAATAACTTAGTAGTCTACAAGCTTATAAGCTACAAGCGCTATTCTTAGAGACTATAGATTATAGCTAATATCTTTTTATTATATATATTATAGTTTATCTAGAGCTTGTTTATAGTCTTAGAGTAGAAGACTATAGGTTATTAGAAGCCATCCTCTTAAAGCTATAATAGTATTCTTGTAATAACTTTATTACTTACGTCTGTCTCCATACGCGTTTAATGATAAGGCAAGTAGTAAACTAGGATATTATCTAATAGCATTAAATTCTTAGCTTACTAGAAAGCTGCTAGCTTATGTTTACTAAAGGCATACTATATACCCTTCTTAAGTAGCTTAGTAAGTAGTTAGATAATACATTTATAGTCCCTTAGAAAAGCTTTATAGAAGTTATAGAATTCTAGAAAGAATTACAGGCTTTTAACTAACGTAGGTACTAGTTATTTCTATATAGTAGTAACCTTCTTAAGGTCCTTTTAAATCCTTTCTGTGCTAATAATAAGGCCTAAAAACTTTATTCTAGTAATAGTAAACTCGCTCTTCTTAATGTCTGCCTAGAGGCTAGTGTTTTAGAAATATCTTAATACTTAAGCAATATACTCCTCATACTACAGCAGGTCTTTAGAATAGATTAGAATATTATTAAGATAGGTAGTATAGAAGTTATTAAGTAGACTATAAAACACCTTATTAATATAGCACTAGAATATAGTAGGGCTATTATAAAAACTAAATAGTAGCACGTAGTACTTATAGTTCCTATACTAAGTATAAAACATAATTAAATTCTCTATATTCTTATTTAGACGTATATAATAGAAGATTTGTTATATGTTAAGCTTAGTAAACACTTTTATACACGCTAGCTAGGTAAGGGTCTTCTAAATTAGCAGGATTAAATAGACGTCTTTCTTTATAATAGTATTAAGCTTACAGTAGTTAATATAAAAGTGCTATTCTTTTCTAGACTTCTTAGTAAATAGTACTAGAAAAGTATATAAAGCATTACTGTAAGTAATAACCCCTTATTAAAGGTAATTATTTAGGTAGGTCTTAATAAGCTATAGCTATTTAAGAGATATGTTATATAGTAAACTTAATATTAATATATTCTTAGCTATTAGTTTAATATTATAGTTAATACCTTCATAATGCGGGGGCAGCACGTTTGAGTTCTTTTTTAAGAAATAGACCTAAGTTATACCAGCGTAGCTAAGATAAAATAGCTTTTATTTAATAAGCTACTAAAGTTTCTCTTCTCCTGTAAGGTTTTTATTTAATTAATAGGGCCCTTCTAGCAAAGCCTTCACTAAAAGGTTCCTAGAATCTTAAGAAAAGAACTTTAGGTCTAGTAGGCTAAGCTTATCTCTATAGTCCTAAATAAGCTTATCTACTTTATAAATACTAGTGTGCTCTAGTACAGTTTCCTTTTACTATATATATATTATAAAGATAATAGCTTCTATAGTATTAATCTTAAGGCCTGCCTTAGAGAGGTCTTCGCGTGAGATAGGCTAAAAACAAGAGATTCACTTACTTAGCTCTAGCTACTATTATAAGTAAAGCTATTTTTTTATTTTTTTAAGATTCTTTTACTATACTATATGCTGAGGTAAGCGCTAAGATAGCTTATAAGTGCGCTATAAAATTACTATATTTATTAGCTCATCACGTCAGTCAGTATTAGCTTAGTATAAGAGATTAATTTTAGTTAATAAATCTTATATTAGAATAATAATATTACGCTTATAGTTAATTAGCTTGTTATCTAGCTATTTAAGTGTTTACTTCTTATAGTTAATTAAAGCACCTACATCTTTAAAGAGCTTACGGTTAATTATAAAGTTATAGCAGCTAATATTACAGAAAATAAAATAAATTAATAGGTAGTAGTTATCTAGTACTAGATCCACCTAAAAGTACTTATCTACTTATTTATTTAGTTTATTATTATAGCTAGCTAGAAGGATAGATTTTATCTAATAAGTTTTTATCTTAAGCCCTTTCTTAATAGCGCGTATGTGTTTTAGGTGTACTAGAATAAAACTACTAGCTCTAATATTAAAAAAGCTACTTAGCTTAATAGCTAGTCTACTAATAGAGATATAGTAGAATAGGGTAAAAGCAGGTCCACTAAATAGTAATTAGTAAGAGTTAAATTAGCTAGTAGCTTTAGAAAGTAATCTTAAGAAAAAAACTTCCCCTAAAGTAAGTCTTCCCCTAATAGTTCCTTTATAATAAGCTAAAACTCTTTATTATTACTAGTATTTTAAGGCGTATAGAGCTCTTTATTAGTATCTATAAGCTTAATTACTTTAGCTATAACTTAAGTAGGTAGTTAGTAGTCTTTTACAAAGTAACTAAATTTTCCGTAATTATAGTAACTAGCTAGCTTAGGGATAGGTATTAGTAGGATAGTAGTAGTTACTATATAAGTCAGGCACTTAGCTTCTAGATAAAACTACTAAATTAGTAGTAGCTAAATCCTTCTAGTTTTTTTATTAATCTACTTAGTAGCTTTCCTGGCGCTGAGAGCTAGCTCTCTAGTAAAGTCTTAAACTAGATTTATATACTTATTATACTAGTTATAGTATTACTATTAGTAAATGCCTATCTGCGTACATAGAGCGTTTAGAAGCTTCTTATAGAATTCTTCTACTTATTAGTCTATAAGTAGGCTGTGTTCTTAAGCTAGGCAAAAGAAATCACCCTAAAATATAGTAAAGTTAGTAGAGTCTTTAAGATAGAGCTTTTAGAAATTACGGTAAGTGTTAAGTCTCTTATATAAATCACTATACGTTTTTTCTAAATAATTTATTATATACTAGTAGCTAACTAGCTGCTCACTCTCTTTTATTATATATATTAATATTAAAAGGTACTAGTTAACAGGACTCTCCGTATACGTATACATATAAGAGATAATATTCTCTTAAGTAACTTACTTACTAGCTCTAGTAAATTAGTCTTAGTTAGTATATACCTTATCCTCTAGAACATTTCTTTATTAATTAAAGATAACGTCCTTGCTGTTCTTAAGTATTAGTAGATTAGGAAATTAGGTTAAGTAATTATTGCCTTAATAACTGCCTATAGTAAGCATAGCTAGTAGAGTAGCTAGTACATAAAGTAATACTTAAGAAATTTAGTTACTAAGATCTCCTATATTAGAACTATTATTAGATTCTATAGCTATATAGCTAGCCTAGTTCTAAAGGGTTTATAGTAGAGTTATAAAGCGTGTCTTCTTTACTAGTGTTAACAATAGCACTAGGCTAGCCTTTATAGAGAGAAAGAAGTGTATATTATACGTAAGTTTCTTTATCTATATCTTTAGTGTTTTAATCTTATTCTCTTAATTTACTATACGCTTAAGTATGTTGTTTAGTAGCTAATAAAGCTTAGTAAACTTATCTCTAGCCTTATTAAGCTTAGTTTTAGACGTGTTAAGCGCTTTTCCTAGTGTATTAATATAGTTATAATATATAAGTACTTTAAGATAGCTACGCTCTAGCTCACTAGTAATTATTACTTAATTAAGGGTTATTAGAGTAGAAAGCGTAACCTCTATCTCCTAAAACTTATAGGTATTAGTTCTTTAGGTAGTACTCTTAGTAATAGCTATAAAAAGTTTCTTATTATATCGTGTCTAGATACGGAGCTTCTTAATAGTATAGTCTTCTCTAATTATGTTATTAGAGTAGTATATAGTAGTACACCTAAGTAACTTAGAGATAGGCGTGTAGTTATTACTAGTAGCTATTATCTTAAGATTAATTCTTATCTCTAGCGTCAAGAGCTTTCCTATGGTCCTAACTTATTTATTTTTATATATATATAAAGCTTCTAGCCTCTAGTAGGGTGAAGTAATTAGCTAATTCTCTAATATAAAAAAGGTAAGCTAGTAGTGCTTATAGAAGTTAGTTTCTCTAATAGAAAAAAGGTAAGCTAGTAGTGCTCATAAGGGTCAGTTTCTTTAGCAGAAAAAAGATAATAAAAAGAGAAGAGAGGTTTACTAGAGCTCTTATAGCTCTCTTTTAACCTAATAAATACGTTACCTATTACTATAGGTTTTTTAGTTACTTACTAAGTCACTCTTAAGGCCTACTACTACAGGGCTTATATAGGCTATTACTTAGAATTTTAATTACCTACTACTATAGGGCTTTCCGGTAGAGATTATATAGTTAATAAACTAACAACTTAGTATAGTTATGTAATTAATTCTTTAGGTATAGTTATTAATAAATTAAATGCTTAAGTTAATTACGCGGGTTAATTTTAATATTATGTCACTATTATCTAGCTAAGTTAAATTAATCTTAGTGTAATATAATAACGGGCTCAGTCTTCACGCATTATTATATAAATACAGGTTAATAAAATAAGTTAGCTCTATTTTAGCTATACTAAGATAAAAAAAGAAAAGATACAAAGAGGGCTTACTCTTAAATAGAATAGTGTATAGCCTAAGTATAAGCTAGCCATACTCTAAGCTCTACGCTAAGTTATAGCTAGTATAGCTAGTTATAATATTATATAGTTTATAGTAAGCAGAGTAAGTAGCATCATCACAGTCTATTAAAAAATTCCAGGTTATTACTAATTATAAAAACTTTAAATACTTTATAAGGCTTTGGAAATTAAGTGAAAGATGTATATACTAGTAGTTATTCTTTAGCTAATATAATATAAAGATTTAATATAGGCCAGGGAAAGAAAATATATAAGCTAATATACTATTAAAATACAAATAAGATTATCTAAATAGAAAAGATAATAA
Organism: Zopfia rhizophila CBS 207.26; assembly: GCA_010093925.1. NCBI lineage: Eukaryota > Fungi > Ascomycota > Dothideomycetes > Zopfiaceae > Zopfia > Zopfia rhizophila. Next base: position 111,208 of record ML994640.1, read on the forward strand.
AAGACTAAAGAGCTATATAATTCAGCTATTAAAGCTAATAATTATAGATTAGAAAAAAGAGTTTAAATTAAATAATAATAAGCAAGCAGTATAAGCTTTTTCTACTTAAATTAGTTTTTTAATAATTATAGAAAATAGTATAATTAAAGTCTAGAAGTCTTATAATAAGCTTAAACAAAGATAGCATGATACAGTACTAGATAATAAAATATATATAAGAGTAATATAGGCTCTCTGTAATTAGGAGTAGAGATTTTTTTCAGAACTTAAACTAAAAGTTTCACTAGCTAAATATAAGATTAATAAAGATAAAACTCTTTATTATTAGAATAAAAAGTAGGTACCTGACTTAGAGCTATTAAAAATATTAATTATTTATTAAATTTATTTATTATAGGTAATAGAACACCTAGGACGGTAGAGCATCTATTTAATATTAATAAGAAATTACTTTTAGCCAGGGATATTAAACTACGTATAGTATTATATTTAAAACTATAATATTTATAGCTATATAAAGCTATAAAGAGATTATTAGTAAGGGCTATTACACCTATTACCTATTCCTAATTATATTTAGAAAGAAATCTTAATGGATTTTGTAACTAGATTACTAGAAAGTGATAACTATATGGTCTTACTAGTAATTACTAATAGACTAAACAAGAACATAACTCTCTACCTTCTTCTAAATATAGATATTAAGATAGTAATATAGGCTTTTATTTATAAGGTTATTACTTATTATTAGATTTCTAACGCTATAATATCTGATTACGGCAGCTAATTTATTAGTAAGTTCTAGACTAAGCTTTACGAAATTCTAAGAATTAAAAGGTAATTATTAACAGAGTTCTATCCATAAATAAATAGTTTAATAAAAAGAATAAATAGTATAGTTAAGGCCTATTTTTAAGCGTTTGTTATATAGAATTAAGTAAACTAGGTAAAGCTCTATCTAATAGCTAAAATTATAGTAAAAGAAAAAGACGCTATTTTATCAAGAATAAACCTATTCTTTTTTTAGTATAAATATAATATAGAACTGCTGTAAATAAATATTAGAATTAGATATAATATAACAGCTTAAAACCCAAAAGCTAGCGCTAGAGAAATTATAGGAAAACTAAAAAAGTATATTAACTTAGCATAAGTAATTATAGCTAAAGTATAGTAAGAATAAAAAAAATAAGTAAACTAATATTAAAATAAAGCTCTATAACTACGTGTTAGAGATAAGGTATAGTTAAAACTTAATAACTAACTTTCTACTAAACAAGGAAATAAGAAGCTAGACTAGAAGAATACTAAATATATTATAGAAAATATAATTAGCTTACACGCTATAAAGCTAAATACGTTTCTAAAATTAAACCTAACGTTTTATATAAATAGATTATAGCTAGTAAGTAATAATTTATTATTAAGCTAGTTTATAAATAACCTCTAGCTATTATTAATTTAAATAGATAACTATAAAGAGCACATAGTATAGAATATTATTACTAAAATATAAATAAAATAAGAACAAGGCCACTAGCTATAATATAAAGTAAAATAAAAAGGCTATATATTAATAACTATAAAGTCAGTAAGCTAGCTAGAAGATATAATAATATTAAACTATTAAAAGAAGTATATAGTGTTTCTATAAAGAAATAGATATAAACTTCTACTAGTAAATTACTAATAAGAGCTTTAAAAGAAGCTATAGTAAATAGAACTTAAGATAAGCTTATAGGAGTCTTTTAAGTAAATAGTTCACCAGAAAGCCCCTATCTAGTCTATAAAAAAAGGTAATGTAATAGGCTAGAGCTTAAAATAATTAATTAAAATAGTTATTTTAGCTTTAACTCTATACGTAATTACGTAATCTTAGTAACTTAATAAAAGTAAACTATTAAGTCTCTATAGTATATATAATTAACTTTTTATTAAATCTACTCTGTTTTACTTAATTACTATTATTGGCCTAGATTATTATATAGTTATTAGTTTAATATTACGTTAGTAAGTTAGTAACCTGTAATATTATAATTATCTATCTATTACGGACGGTAATAGTAAGGTAACTGTATCTGAGGAGCTAAGGGAACTGGCGATAACAGCTAATAAAGCCTTAGAATAGAAACGTATGTTTAAGCTGGAAAGAAAGAATTGTAAACGCGCATAGAACGCTTTAGCATAGGCTAAAGTACAAGCTAAGAAGTGAGAATAGAAATATAAAACTATACCAGTAAATTAGGAGCAGTCACATACGTGACTAGAACAGGATCTTAGCAGATAAGGCAGATAAGATAGATAAGGGACTTATTACTCTCATCTTCTCTAGCAGTATCTAATATACTGCACAGAGGTATACAATATACGCACGAAGGATTTTCTATAAATATAAGGCATAAACTAGCTCCGAGATATTTTGGATTCTTTATAGTTACTCTAAAATCGAGATCTTCTCTCTAAGTTGAGACTTGAACTTAAGTGAAATAGTTTGACACTATCTTATTAAATCTATTATATACTCTCTTCTTACCTTGCGATAAAGCATAAACTCTATTTTATTAAACCTAGAGCTATCTATTCCAGATACGGAAAGAGCTAAGAACTTATTAAGTAATTAATTAGGGCAGGGTTACTAACGCGAAACGTACTGTTAAGTTAAGGCAACTTATAATATTATCTTAAAAAAGTAAAAAAAGCTATTAGATAAATTCTAATATTATACTATCTAAATAAAGTCTATAATAAGCTACTATAAAAATGAATAAAAACTTTATTTATTAGAAGAAAGTAGTAGTGAAGAAGAAGTTATAGTAAAATCTTTATCTATAACTAGAAATATATTAGAAAGTTAAAAAAAGTACGTAATAAATTATCTAAGAATAAGAAATAGCTATTATAGAGTTACGTAATACTTTAATTAATTTATAATAATAAATAGTAGTAGGTATAACTATGAAGAGAAAAATAGTAAAAATATAACCTCTTATAAAGTTTAACAGTAACTAAGATAAGCTTAAAACCTTTATAATAATAATAAACTTCTACTATTAATTTAATTAAATATTATTTATAACTAATTAGGATAGGATTCTGGTAGCTGGTATAAATATAATAGAAAGAGCTATAAAATAATTTAAACTACTTACTAAGAACTATTTAGTTAATAGAAACTCTAATTTAGAAGCAGTAGGACTTATAGACTGTAATAATATAAAATAAGCCTTTAAAGATTATAAAAGCTTTAAAAAGGAAATAATTATAGTCTTTAGAGAAATTAATAAAGAAATAAAAGTAATTTAAAAGCTCTAATAGCTTAAACAACCGATATTAATAGCTAACTATATAATAGAGTTTAAATAAATTTAATTATAACTTAACTAGGCTAACTAATTATTAGTTATAATATACTATAAAGAACTAAAAGACAGAATTAAAGATAAAATTTCTAAAGATAAATAACTAAGCATATTACTCAAAATCATTAAATAAGTAATAACTATTAATAATTATTAGTATTAATAAAAGTAAGAAAAGAAAGTACGCGAATAACTAGTAATTTATATACTAAAAAGAAATAAAAGAAATATCTAAATATATAATAAAATAGATATTAACTATAATAAGGTATTTATTAATAAATAGTAAGGAAAGTAAGCTAAGAAATAAATAGAATACTATATATAGAAAGCCTGTTTAGAATACGGAAAGCAGGGACATTTTATTAAAAACTATAAATAATAATAAATAAACGTTAAGAAAGCTTATGTTTAGACTAAGGTATTAAAAGAAATTAAAATAGTTATAGTTTAAATAAAACAAGCCTAAGACCAGATTACTAAAGAAACTATTATATAAAAAACTAAAAAAGAATAATATTAGATATATAGAAATTATATACACTTTAAAAGGGAATATAAAATACTGTACTAGTAAGTAAAAAATTATCTAGCAGAACTAACTAGTAATATAATCTTTATAATATAAGAAATAGTAATATAATAATATAACGCTAAGAGCTAAGAAGATATATAAAGATTTTATAAAATTATAAAAAAAAAGAGGACTCTTTAAAAAGGAGGATCAGAAATTCAGATAAAGAAAAAATTATAAGATAAAAAATAGTAAGAAACTTATATTTATAATAATTATATAGTAAGTACACTAGAAATACTATTAAATATATAGATTAGAATACTATTTAGGGGAATATTATATTACAAAACACTAGAAAATTACCTTAAGAGATAGAATATATAAATACTAATAAGCACTATAATTAGTAAGAAATAAATAATATAGGGAATTAACTAGATAAAAACTTACTATATAAATAAACGAGATCTATTAATAAATGCTTATACTAGTTATAAGTTATATAACATACTATTATCCTATTAAACATCTAGAACTAGACTAGGATTAAAATAAAAAGAAAGAAAAAATAATCTCTTTACTAATCTTATAAATACAAGATAACGATGTCGTAAACAGGATAATAAAAAAATAGTATTAGATATATATAGTACTAGACTATATAGAAATAGACTATAAATAGAATAAGTATACTATATATATTAAAGGACTAAAAATAAAGAAGATACTATAGTAATTAGTAAATAAGAAAAAACTTAACTTATAATAAGAACTAGTCTATACAGAGTTAGAAGACGAGTTATAGAATTTAAACTTAAATAAATATAAACAGCTATTATAGGACGAATGCTAGCTAGAATATTAATTATACTAAACTAAATACTACTAAAAAAGATAGTTAGCTATAGAATTATATAAAAAACTCACGTATCAAAAATGTTTCCTAGGATGAAAATATAAGGATTATAGAGAATAAATAAGAAATATATATAAAATACTTAATAAAAAAACATGTTAACTCTAGAGATGTTTAATCTATAGGCCTAAAGAAAAAACACTAAGAAAATAACTACTACTTAGAAGTTAACTATAGATAAAAAACTAGAAAACTAGTGGACTATAACTAAGCTACTAAAAGACTTAGAAAAGATTAATAAAAATATATTAATTATATACATATAACTACGTCAGGAAAAAAATTGGTGGTATTTTTATAATATTTAGCTATATTTAATAGCTATTTATATATTTTATATACTACGCCTTATAGCTTATAGTTTTAACTCTAAAGCGGTATTAAGCCACTAAACGTAATACTATTTTATAAAATACTATAAAATACGTGATTATATCCTCTAAAGTTTTTATTACTATTTGTAATATTTACATGATTTATTTATTATGCATATTATGTATATTATACACATTTTATAAATTTAACGCTTTTTAAGATACTATATATTTAGTTTATTTCTTATACGTAATACGTATATTTTAAAGCATAATTCTAAATTACTAGCTACTACTAATTTACTATATAAGGTAATAAAATACTGTATAAGCTTTATTTACTTTTCTTTTCTAATTTACCTAAAGTACTCTTTATACTTACTCTAATATTAATATAAAATTAATTTCTATATTAAATCAGATTTAGCTTCTATATTAAATTAGAATATTAAAGAGAAGACTTTTTTAAACTTTTTTTCTTTTTATAGGGAGCCTAATTTAAATTTAAAGTAAAGCTCTTAAAGTAGCTTAGTATAAAGCTTAAGAGATAACTTAGTATACGGCTTTAAAAATAACTTAGTAAAAATAACTTAATATAGAGCTCTAAAGATAGCTTAGTATAGAGTTCTAGAAATAGCTTAATATAAAGCTCTAGAGATAGCTTAGTGTAGAGCTCTAGAAATAGCTTAGTATAAAGCTTTAAAAATAGCTTAGTATAAAGCTTTAAAAATAGCTTAGTATAAAGCTTTAAAGGCAGCTTAGTATAAAGCTCTAGAGATAGCTTAATATAAAGCTCTAAAAATAGCTTAGTATAAAGCCCTAAAGATAGCTCAGTATAGGACTCTAGAGGCAGCTTAATATAAGTCTAAATACAAATTAGTAAATAGATTAGTAAAGGGCTTAGTAGACTAAATATTAGCTTAGTATAAGTATATAAAGAAAACAGAATAAGAGAAAGAAAATTCTATTAAGAATAGAAAAAACTTAATATATATAAATAGAAAATAGTAACTTTATAGATTCCCAGTGCCTATAGATAGCTATAATAATTTTTAAAAGATAAATAAGTAGAAACTAGACTCTTTTACAAGCATAACAGTACTAAATTTAAGGAATATAATAAGGTAGATAGGAATATAGATCTAGCTTATTTATATATAAAATATATTTTAGTATTTTATAGCATTTTATAGTATCTTATTATATACTTATACTTAAAGTTATAATTAGCTGTAGTTTGTAGCTAAGTTATAAGTAAAGTTACATTTAATAGTTAAATACTACTAAGTTATATATAAAGTCACGTTTAGTGGCTAAATACTGTTAAGTTATAAGTAAAATAGCGTTTAGCAGCTAAATACTGCTAAATACTTAAAAATACCGGAAATACTAGAATAACGTGAATATAAAATCTTTAGCCATAAATTTTTTTCCTAACATAAACTAAAAGAAATATAAAAATAAGCTATATATAAATATATATATTAATAGTAACTAGATACTAGCGCTTATAGATAGTGGGGCTAGTAAAATACTTATATTAAATAAATAAATATAAAAATACTAAATACTAACTAGAGTTTTAAATAAATCTGTGTGAATAAAACACATAAATAATAGTCTAACAGTATTTAAAAAAGGTTTAATTAATCTTAAAATAAGAAATATAATTATTTAAGTAGCAGATTACAGGGATAACTATTATATTAAAATTATAAATCTAGGTAGTAAAAATTTTATCTTAGGATAAGACTAGCTAGCATGATAGAACCTAACTATTAATTAGAAAAAAAAAACTATAGAAATCAGAAATAACCACCACAGATAGTAATAATAAATAATAATATAAATAAAGAAAATAATATTTTATAATACTAATTTTATTGTACTAAAAGAATACTATGAGGAATTTAGAGAATAGTTCTTTAAAAAAGCTAAAAACTAACTACTAGAATATTAGAACTAAGACTATAAAATCACGCTTAAGGAAGAAATGGATTTAAAACTAAAACCATTATATCAAGTACCCATATACTAATAAGAGGAATTATGGAAGTTCTTATAAAAAAATTAATAGAAAGAATACACATAAATAAGCTAAAGTAAAATAGCTTTACTAATACTTTTTATACTAAAAAAGAATAGAAAACTAAAGCTATATATTAATTACAGATACCTTAATAAAGCTATAATTAAGAACTAATACCTTATATTATTAATATTAGAACTTATAGATAAACTCAGAGGAGCTACGTGGTTTAGCTTTTTTAATATAAAAAATAAATACTATTAAATACAAATAGCAGAAAGACATGAGTGGATAATAATATTTAAAATAAAATATAAATTATTTAAATATCTAATTATACTAATAGGACTTACTAATGTACTAATAACATTTTAGATAATTATTAATTATATGCTGAGAAAATATCTAGACGTATTTATAATAGCATATTTTAATAATATACTTATATATATAAATAAAACACTAAAAGAATATATTAAGTATATTAAGAGAGTATTATAAAAGCTTAAAGAACACAAGCTATACATTCAAACAAAAAAAAAATATTTTATAAAACGGAAGTTAAATTCTTAGAATACTTAGTATTTTAAAACAGAATAGTAGTTAATCCTAATAAAGTAAAAAATATACTATCTTAGCTAATACTAATAAATATAAAAGAAGTTTATTCTTTTCTTAGATTTATAAGATTCTGCTAATAATTTATTAAGGACTACTTAAAAATTATAGTACCTTTAATAGAATTACTTAAAAAGAATTAATAATTTAAGTAAAAACAACACGAAGAAAACGCTTTCATAATATTAAAAAAAAAATTCTAATAACTACTAATATTAAAGATGTTTGATTTATGATTTTAAATAGAGATATATATAAACACATTAAACAGAGCTACTAGAGCTATTCTATTATAAATATAAAATAATAAATATAAATATCTAGTAGACTTTTTATCTCATAAACTTATAACTACTAAATTAAACTATAATATTCATAATAAGAAACTACTAGTAATAGTTTAAGTATTTAAGAAATAGAGACACTACTTGGAAGGAATTAAGCACTAGATTATTATATATTTAGATTATAAGAATCTAACAGCATTCACAATAACTAAGAAGCTGAATTAATAATAAGTTAGATAATAGAAATTAGTTTCTATATTTGACTTTTAAATACTTTATAAATTAGAAAAAGAAAACACAGTGGCTGACGCACTTAGTTAATAAGCAGACTATATAAAAGATATACTAGAGATTTATAATATAATATATTTGATAAGTAAGCTGCATGGATAAGTGAGCCATGCACCTTAATAAAAAAACACGACCTACTAAATTTTAAGCATGATGCATTAATGAAGTAATACTCAATTAATTTATAACGAAGGCAGGCTATCCTTAGCTATCTTTATAATTAAGAAAAACCAACTATAAAGCGTATGACGCGCTGCGGTAGTATATAATGTCTTTAAAACAACACTAAAAGAACAACGCGCTGGAATAACTTTATGACGTGATTACAAGCCCAATTTAAAGAAGCTTACTAAGCTAGAAGAATCAGTTATTATTTAACACGTACTTGACCTAGATTTATGAGGGTTTCCCTCCAGGCTTGGTGCTGTAAGAGATATGGCCAATTAACTACTTACTACACGCTCTGATACCTAGGTTGGTATTAAGTAGTTAGAGAACTTTATACGGCAAACTCCAGAAGTTAAAATAGTATACAATCAAAAGTACGATTACCAGAGAGCTTTATGTGAGGATTCTGAGATTATTAAGCCTTAGTTTAACTATGTACAGCATATGATTAAGAAGCACGGCATTACTAAAGAAGACATCTATAACTTTAACAAGACTAGCTTCTAGATAGGCATTATTTCAGGCGGTAAGGTTGTTATAGGCTCTAATAGACATAATTAGCGTAAAACAGTGCAGCCAGGTAATCACAAGTGGGTTACAATAATCTAGGGTATTAACGCTTAAGGATAGGTAATCCCACCATTCATTATCTTTGCAGGAACGTACCACCTTTCTGCATAGTACAAGGGCAATGATATACCATCAGATTGGCCTATTTCATTAAGCGACAATAGCTAGATAACAAATGAGCTTAGTATTCAGTGGCTACAGCACTTTAATAAGCATACACAGCATCGTACAGTAGGCGTACATCGTCTACTAATAATTAACGGCCATGAGAGTCACGATTCACTTGAATTTCAGCAGCTTTATAAGGAGAAGCAAATTATTACGATTTGTATGCCATCTCATTCGTCACATCTACTTCAGCCACTTAATGTAGGCTGTTTTTCGCCTTTGAAAGATGCATACGGGCGCTAAGTTAAGGATCTTATCCGCAACCACATCTACCATGTTATGAAGCTTGAGTTCCTACCAGCGTTCAAAGCAGCCTATTAAGAGACAATTACAGAAAGTAATATTCGCGCAGGCTTCCAAGGCGCTGGCTTAGTTCCATTTAACCCAGATGCTGTACTCTCAAAGCTTGATGTTCAGCTTCGGACGCCATCTCCACCTGCAGAAGAAGACACCATTTGGGAATCAAAAACACCTAAAACCGCGGCCGAATTAGGGTGTCAAAATGCTCTAATTCGTAATCAGATTCAGCAGCATCAAAACAGTTCACCTACCCACATTCTTGAGTCGATTCATCGGCTTGTAAAAGGTGCTGAGCTGATGATGCATGAAGCTGTGTTGCTACGCTCAGAAGTCACTAAGCTTCAGAAGGCAAATGAGACTACAACACAACGCAAAAAGCGACAAAAAAGCGGATTCAGAAGCGAGGAACGCTAACAAAAGAAGAAGGCTCAAAGATAATTGCTCAAGCCAACGGTGATGCGCAAATTGAGGGCGAAACGCGCTAAAGTAAGAAGTGTGTAAAGGTTGACGTGCCGCAGCAAAGGCGCTGTAGGCGCTGCGGCGAGACAGGGCATAACTCAAGAACATGCGGAAAGGCTAATGAATAGGGTAGCTATCTACTAGTCAAATATTATGGCCATAGCTATTAGTGTTGAATTGTTGTTTATCTATAAAGTAGTCGAAACTTGGTGAGGTGCGCGGTTCGCTTGTCCACGCAGCTCACTTATCAAAAACGTTAATACTTAAGTAAAAACTAAACAGATCTCTAAGAAGCTTATAAATAGATATTAAAACAATAGTCATCGTCAAAAACATATAGTAAAAACAAATTAGGAAATATAATACTAGATAATTATAATAGCATGTAACTGGAACTATTTTTGTATTAAACACGTTATAGACTAAACTTATTAGAAACTAATATTCAGCTAAAATACACGGGTATTAGGGAATTAAAAAAACTATAGAACAAATTAACAGACATTTTTAGATTTCTAGAATATGAAAAAAGGTTAGAGCTATTCTTTCAGAATATATTAAGTATAAAAAGAATAAAATATTAAGATATAAAGAATATAGACTTATATAACTAATTTCTTTACTAGACTTACTATAGGAATTAGTTATAATAGACTTTATTACAGAAATACTAATAATAACTACCTTTCAAGGCTAATAGTATAACATGATATTAGTTATTATAAACTAACTTATAAAATATATATACTTTAAACTAATATATACGGAAATTAAAGTAAATAAATTAGTAACTATACTTATTAGACTATTAATTACACGACATGGATTACCATAAGGATTCATTATAAATAGAGATAAATTATTCACGTTAATATTTTAAAAGATGTTTATTAGGAAACTAGGGGCTAAACACTATCTATTAATAGTATTTTACTTATAAATAAATAAACAAACAGAATAAACAAACCAGACACTAGAATAATACCTATAAATATATATTAATAAATAATAAGATAACTAGATTAACTTACTACTAATAGCTAAGTTTATATATAACTCTGTAAAGTCATTAATAATAGGAAAATGTTACAAACAGTAATAGTAAGGCAACTGCACCTGAGGAGCTGAGGGAATTGGCAGTAATAGCCAATGAAGCTCTAGAGTGGAAGCGTATGTTCGAGCTTGAAAGGAAGAACTGTAAGTAGGCACGGGACGCATTGGCACAGGCTAAGACACGAGCTAAGAAGTGAGGACAGAAATATGGAACCATGCTAAAAGATTGGGAGTAGTAGCACACGTGACCAGAGCAGAGGCTTGGCAGATAGAGAAGATAGAGGAAGATAGAACCTCTAGCATCTCTGGCAGCCTCTGGTAGTATCTAATATACTGCTGACGGGTACACAATGTACGCACGAAGGATCTACTATAAGTATGAGGCGTCGGATGGCTTACGATTACTTTTGATTCTTTGTAGTTACTCTAAAATTGAGATTCACACCTTAAGTGAAATAGTTTAATACTATCCTGTTGAATCTCAACTTACCGTATTACCTCCTTCTTACCCTTTACTGAGTCAACCAACTTCCACTAAGTCTAATGAGCTATCTGATCTGGAAGTGAGGGAACTGCTGAGTGTTACATAAGCAGTTAGACGGCTTGTTGCTAGTATAATTTACGTTAGTAAGTTAGCAACTTGTAACATTGTAACTACCACCTTGAGAGGTTAGGAAGGACGGTTGGATAGACTCTAATAACCAATTGTTAAGAAGTCTATGACAACTTACTATAAAGACGAATAGGAGCTCTACTCATCATCAGAGAGCAGTAGTAAAGGGGAAGTCATGGCAGGACCTTCATCCATGACTGGAAGTATATCCGGGGGAACGAAGAGTGTATAGTAGGTTATCCAGGAACAAGAAGCAGCCATCATGGAGCTACGAGATGCTTTAGTAAACTTGTAACAGCAGTTTAAAGTCAAATAACAAGCCATAGCAATCCAGAAAGGAGGAACAGCAAAGATACAACCTCCTGAAAAATTCGATGGAAATTGAGACGACCTTAAGACCTTCATGGCAGCAATGGACCTCTACTGTCAATTTAATCAAAAGTCATTTCCAACTGATCAGGATCGGATCCTGGTAGCTGACATGAACATGATAGGCAGAGCCATGCGATGGTTTGAACCACTAGCAAGGAACTATCTTACTAACAGAGACCCAAACTTGGGAGCAGCAGGATTGACTAACTGCAACAGCAACGTACAATAGGCTTTCAAGAATTATGAACGTTTCAAGCAGGAAATGATTGTTGTTTTCAGAGAAATCGACGAGGAAACTGAAGTAATCTAGAAGCTCCAATGACTTAAGCAACGTACGTCAGCAGCTAACTACACTGCAGAGTTTAAATAAATCCAATCACAACTTGATTGGGCAGATCAGCTATTGGTCATGATGTACTACAAAGGACTGAAAGATAGAATTAAGGATGAAATCTCCAGAGGAAAGCGGCCAAGCACCTTGTTGGGAATCATCAAACAAGCGGTGACTATTAACAACTGGCAGTACTAACAGGAGTAGGAGAAAAGGGTATGCAGGAGGATGATAACCCACGCACCTAAAAGAAATAGGAAAGATAATAGAACCTATGACGAAATGGATATCGACATCAAACAAGCATTTATTGGAAAGGGGTAAGGGAAGTGAATTAAAGAACGAATAGAACGCTACGCACGCAAAGCCTGTTTAGAATGCAGGAAACAAGGACATTTTGTTAAGGATTACAAACAACAACAACTAGATGTCAAGAAAGCTTACGTCCAGACTAAGACGGCCAAAGAAATTAAGGTGGCCATGGTCTAAGTGGAGTAAGCATGAGACATAATAACACAAGCGACTATCACACGGTGAATCTAGAAGAAATAGTGCTAGATCTATAGGAGTCACACGCATCTCAGATAAGAATATAAGATACTATACTAGTAAGTTAAGAATTATCTAGCGGAATAGGCTAGTAACATAATTACTATCATATAAGGAGCAGCCATCAGACAACATCATGCTAACTCTATAAAAGAAACTAACTAATTCTATTAACTAATTCAATAAGAAGGAGGACTCTTCAAGAAAGAAGATTAGAAATTCAGATAAAGAAAAGATTTAGAGATAATAGAAGGCAAAGAGCTAATGTCTATAATGATTATATAATAAGTATATTAGAATTACTATTAAATATATAGATTAGAGTACTATATAAGAAAACACTATATTACTAAACACTAGGAAGTTACCCTAGGAGATAGGATGTATAAATGTTAATAAGTACTATAATTAGTAGGAAATAAGCAGTATAAAAGACTAAGCAAATAAGAACTAGTTATATAGATAAATGAAATTCAATAATAAGCGCTAATACTAGTTATAACTAATATAGTATACTATCACCCTATTAGACACTATTAGAAGGACGAAGAAAACCCTTTACCAACGTTATAAGTACAAGATAATAATGCTGTAAATAGAATAATAAGGAAGAAATACTAGATATATATAGCTTCTAACTATATAGGAAAGAACTATAAATGGAATAAACATACCATACATATTAAAGAACCAAAGACAAGAAAAGTGTTATAATAAATAGTAAATAAAAAAGAACTTAATCTATAATAAGAACTGGTTTATATAGATTCAGAAGATAAATTATAGGACCTAAATTCAAATAAACATAAACAACTATTATAGGATAAATACTAGATAGGATGCTAATAATATTAAGCTAAATACTATTAAAAAAAAATAGTTAGCTACAGACTCACACAAAAAACTCACATGTTAAGAATATTTCTTAGGATGGAAATATTAGGATTATAGAGAATAAACCAGAAATATACATAAGATACTTAATAGAGAAGTATGTTAACTCTAAAAATACCTAATTTACAGACCTAAAAAGGAAACACTAAAGAAGCGACTGCCACTTAGGAGTTAGCTATAAACAAAAAACTAAAAAGCTAGTAAACTATAACTAAGCTACTAGAGGGCTAAGAACTAAAAATTAGAAATAACATATTAATTATATATATATAACTAAACTAGAGGAAATACGAAAATAAGCTATATATAAACGCATATATTAATAGTAATTAAATACTAGCATTTATAGACAGTAAGGCTAGTAAGATACTTATATTAAATAAGTAAATATAAAGATATTAGATACTAACTAGAGTTTTAAATAAACTTATATAAGTAAAATACATAGATAATAGTTCAGTAGTATTTAAAAAAAGTCTAATTAATCTTAAAATACGGAATGTGACTATTAAAGCAGTAGGTTATATAAATAACTATTATATTAAGATTATAAATCTAGGCAGTAAAGATTTTATCTTAGGATAGAACTAGCTAGCATAATAGAATCTAATAATTAATTAGAGAATAAAAACTATAGGAACTAGGAATAACTACCACAGACAGTAATAAATAAGAGCTATAATATAGATAAAGAAAATAATACTTTATAATACCACGTTTATTATACCAGACGAATATTAAAAAGAATTTAGAAAATAGTTCTTTAAGAAAGCTAAAGACTAGTTATTAGAATACTAGAAACAGGACCACAAAATCACGCTTAAAGAAGAAATAAATTTAAAACTAGGATTATTATATTAAGTACCTATACACTAATAAGAAGAGTTACGAAAATTCTTGCAAAAGAACTAATAAAAAAAATATATATAAACTAGTTAAAGTAAAATAACATCACTAATACTCTTTATACTAAAAAAAAATAGAAAACTAAAGTTATATATTAACTACAGACACCTTAACGAAGCTATAATTAAGAATTATTATCTAATACTATTAATATTAGAACTTATAGATAAACTTAAAGGGGCAAAATAGTTTAGCCTCTTTAATATTAAGAATAGATATTATTAAATATGAATAGTTAAAAAACATAAGTAGATAACAGCATTTAAAATAAAATATAAATTATTTAAATACTTAGTTATGCTAATAGGACTTATAAACGCACTAGTAATATTTCAGGCAATTATTAATTACGTGCTGAGAGAATATTTAGATATATTTATAATAGCATATCTTAATAACATACTTGTATATATAAATAGGATGCTAGAAGAATATATTAAGTATACTAAAAGAGTGCTAAAGAAGCTCAAAGAATATAAGCTATATATTCAAATAAAAAAATATATATTCTATAGAACTGAAGTTAAGTTCTTAAGATACTTAGTATCTTAAAATGGAATAGTAGTTAACCTAGATAAAGCTAAAGATATTCTATTTTAGCTAATACTAATAAATATAAAAGAAGTTTATTCTTTTCTCAGATTTATAGGTTTCTATAGATAATTTATTAAGGACTACTTAAAAATCATAATACCCTTAACAGAATTACTAAAGAAAGATTAATAATTTAAGTAGGAACAATATAAAGAAAACGCTTTTATAATATTAAAAAAAATATTCCAACAACCACTAATATTAAAAATGTTTAATTTATGACTTTAAATGGAGATATATGCAGATGTATTAGATAAAGCTATAGAAGTTATTTTACTATAAGTATAGAATAATAAGTGTAAGTATCTAGTAGACTTTTTATCTTATAAACTTATAACTACTAAATTAAACTACGACATTCATGACAAAGAATTACTGGCGATAGTTTAAGTATTTAAGAAATAGAGACATTACTTAGAAGAAGCTAAGCACTAAATTATTATATATTCAAACTATAAGAATCTAACGGCATTTACAATAATAAAGAAATTAAATTAACGATAAGTCAGGTGGTGGGAACTAGTTTCCATATTTAACTTTTAAATACTTTATAAGTTAGGAAAAGAAAATATAATAGCTAACACACTCAGTCAGAAAGCAGATTACATAAGGGATATACTAGAAATCTATAATATAATACTTAAGCAAAGACTAGACGGATCTCTAGGAAGCTTATAAATAGATATTAGGACAGTAGTTATTATCAAAAACGCTTAGAAAAAGCGAATAAGGAAATTCAATAATAGATAACTACATTAGAATCTGGACCAAGGAACGATCTATATACTAGACGAATTATAGACTAAACTAATTAAAGATTAACATTCAGCGGAAATGCATAGACATTAAGGAATCAAAAAAACGATAGAACGGATTAACAGACATTTTTAGATTCCTAGAATATAGAAAAAGGTTAGAGATATTCTCTTAGAATGTATTGAATGCAAAAAGAATAAAGCATTAAGACATAAGGAATATGAACTTATGTAACTAATTCCTTTACCAGACCGACTATAGAAATTAGTTATAATAGACTTTATCACAGGAATACCAACAACAACCACCTTTAGAGGTTAATGGTATAATATAATATTAGTTATAGTAAACTAACTCATGAAATATGCATACTTTAAACCAACGTATATAGAAATTAAAGCAGACGAATTAGCAACCATACTCATCAAACTACTAATAGCACGACATAGATTACCATGAGAATTCATCACGGACAGAGACAAATTGTTCACATTAACATTCTAAAAAACGTTTATAGGGAAGCTAGGGGCTGAGCATCGCCTCTTAACAGCATTTCACCTATAAACAGATAGACAAACAGAACGGACGAATCAGACACTGGAACAATATCTACAAATGTATGTTAATAAATAACAAGACAATTAGATTGACCTACTACTGATGGCTGAGTTTATATACAACTCTGTAAAGTCATCAACTATAGGAAAATCACCATTCTTTACGAACTACGGTTACGAGCCTACGGCTTATCGAGAACCACAGATTCTAGACAAGATATCAGAATTAGTAAGAATAAAAGTCGACGAATTACAACGACTTTATTAAGAAATAGTAGGAAAAATCACTTAGAAAGGAGTTCTCAGCAAACAGCAGAAAGATAAATCTAGAGTTAAGAGACCAACCTTTGGAGAGGGGGATAAGGTTTTCCTACTATAAAAAAATTTAGAAACAAAACAACCATCAAGAAAACTGGATCATGTCAAGTTGGGACTATTTAAGGTTAAAAGACAAATAGGACCTGTGAATTACAAACTACAACTACCTAAGGACACAAGAATTCATTCAGTTTTTCATGTTTCAAAATTGGAACCAGCACCACCAAACGCCAAACTACAGACAAAACTTAAACTCGAGGAAGATACTACCGAGTATGAAGTTCAACGAGTTTTGGACCACCAGCAGTTCAGGCGTCAGTGGAAATATTTGGTTAGATAGAAGGGTTACGGACCTAAGGATGATACGTGGGAGCCAATTAGGAACCTGAGAAACAGTTCAGAGCTGGTTGACTAGTACTATCAGACGAACTAATGAGGGCTGTATCCCATGGAAAGGACGACTGCAGCGCGTTCCAATCCAAACCAAAGGAAAGAGAAGGTAAAGCGGGTTGGAAAGAGGCCGACACTGCGGGTTGCGGTGTGCGAGTTTCTTGATCCTGGGAACGAGCTTCAGCCTCTTCAAGAGCCTGGACTTCACAAATAGAAGCCATCTCTCGATCAAACATCTCCTTTTCCTTGGAATCAATCTTTACAAGCTTATGACGAAGCTGTAGAGCATGGGAACGAACCTCAAGAGCATCCTCCTCAGCTTTTTCAAGCTGACGACGGAGTTTGTCCTTGTCGTGATTAAGACGATCCCATTCCGGCTGTGAGACTATCAAATCGCACTTCACACCGCGATCGTTACAGGCTAAGCAATGACTAGAGCTCAGGTTCATAAGGCAATCGTCGCCCCAGCGGGAACAGTTTAAGTAAGGTGTCGGCATGTGATGGGACTTGTTACAGATCCGAGAAGCTAAACGGCGAGCGCGTATTAGAGACGACTCAGGACGTGTCATCATTAGGGAGCTGGGCAGGAAGGAAAGGAAGTCAAAAGTCTTACAGTTTGGAACACCGAGCGGAAGACCTGCTGCCTTTATACTGCTTATAGAAAAAAGAAACTATCTTCCAAGACGAAGACTTGGAAGAGGGGGATAATGTTACAAATAGTAACAGTAAGGCAACTGCACCTGAGGAGCTGAGGGAATTGGCAGCAATAGCCAATGAAGCTCTAGAGTGGAAGCGTATGTTCGAGCTTGAAAGGAAGAACTGTAAGCAGGCACGGGACGCATTGGCACAGGCCAAGACACGAGCCAAGAAGTGAGGACAGAAATATGGAACCATGCCAAAAGATTGGGAGCAGTAGCATACGTGACCAGAGCAGAGGCTTGGCAGATAGAGAAGATAGAGGAAGATAGAACCTCTAGCATCTCTGGCAGCCTCTAGCAGTATCCAACATACTGCCGACAGGTACACAATGTACGCACGAAGGATCTACTATAAGTATGAGGCGTCAGATGGCTCACGATTACTTTTGATTCTTTGTAGTTACTCTAAAATTGAGATTCACACCTCAAGTGAAATAGTTCAATACTATCCTGTTAAACCTCAACTTACCGTATTACCTCCTTCTTACCTTCTACTGAGTCAACCAACTTCCACTAAGTCTAACGAGCTATCTGATCTGGAAGTGAGGGAACTACTAAGTGTTATATAAGCAGTTAGACAGCTTATTACTAGTATAATTTACGTTAGTAAGTTAGCAACTTATAATAGAAAATTACTATTTTATATAAACTATAGTTATGAGCCTACGGCTTATTAAGAACTATAAAAACTAAACAAAATATTAAAATCTATAAGAATAAAAGTTAAAGAACTATAATAACTTTATTAGAAAATTATATGGAGAATTACCTATAAAGGTAATCTTAGCAAGTAAATTAAAAATAAATCTAAGGTTAAGAGACTAATTTTTAAGAAAGGAGATAAAATTTTCCTACTATAAAAAAAATTAGAAATAAAATAACTATTAAGAAAACTAGATCACATTAAATTGGGACTATTTAAAGTTAAATGATAAATAGAATCTATAAATTACGAACTATAACTATCTAAAGATATAAGGACTTATTTAGTTTTTTATATTTTAAATTTAAAACCAGTACTATAAAACGCTGAATTATAGATAAGACTTAAACTTAAGAAAGATACTACCAAGTATAAAGTCTAATAAATCTTAGACTATTAATAATTTAGGTGTTAGTAGAAGTACTTAATTAAATAAAAAAATTACAGACCTAAAGATAATACATAGAAGCTAGTTAGGAACTTAAAGAATAGTTTAAAGCTAATTAACTAGTACTATTAAATAAAGTAATAAAGGCTTATCTTAAGGCTGTATTTAATAAATACAAAGAATATAAAACATTTTATTTAAAACTAGAGAAGAAAAATAAAGCAATACTAGACACTATAAATAATAGTATATTAAATTAATTCTAATAACTCTATTTTTTTTTATGAACTTTATTAATTAAGATAAGCTCACGCTGGAATATTTTTTTTCTTTTAAAAATTTATTTAAGCTAGTTAGTAATAAAGATAGAGCTTATAAGATTTTATAATAAAAGACTTCTCCTCAGTAGTATAAAGCTACTACTAAATTTTTATTTTATTTTAATTAAAACAATTTCACTCAGGTTACGTTATGATAAGATTGTATTTTATATTTTAATTAATATACTTAGAATATTACCTAGAAGCCAAATGGACCAGATAATAGTAGTTATTATTATAATAATAATAATAAAAAGATAGTATTAGATAGATATATTTGTAGACTCTTCTTACTAGATAGTAAGCTCATATTAAGAATAATTCCAATTAAGTTATTCTTAAGAAATTAGAAAGATAAGAAAGGTATAAAAGATTCTTATAATCTTAGCTTTTACACAGAGAACTAGCTGTCTTTATACTGTTTATAAAAGAAAGAATAAAATAACCTTTAAGCTAAAAGCTTAAAAAAAAGAAAATAATATTACAAACTATAATAAAAAAGAAATTATAAATAAAGAGGCGTTACTGTGGAAGGTATAGTATAAGAAAATATATAAGTAATACTAAAGAGTAAAAGTAAACTAGTAAAAACAGAATTTACAAATAGAATTACTCTAAAGTAAATTTAAGTTCTATAGAGAATAATACCTAAATTAGGTAATTAGATTAGATAACTAACTACAGTAAGGCATAGTAAAGATAAGTATAAATAATAAAAATAAAAACTTATTTTCTTTTATTTTTTCTAGTAGTATTTAATATACTTCTAATTAGTATATAATATACGCATGGAGGATTTATTATAAGTATAGAACATTAAACAGCTCATAGTTACTTTTAATTCTTTATAGTTACTTTAAAATTAAGATTTATACCTTAAGTAAAATAGTTTAATACTATTCTATTAAATCTTAACTTACTGTATTACATTTTTTTATTTTAACTAAGTATAACTAACTTTTACTAAGTCTAACAAGCTATCTAATCCAAAAGTAAGAAAACTAATTAACGTTATATAATTAGTTAAATAACTAGTTACTAGTTTAATATTACGTTAGTAAGTTAACAACCTATAATAATATACTTTTATTAAAATCTTATAATTATTAAACTTTTAGTACTTATTATTTAATTTATAAAATATTAATTTTTTTTAAATAGAAAATGCCGCATACGTACTTTAAGTATATCTTATTTAATAAAAATATATTATTAATAGTTTTAATACTCTTTTATATATTTATGTTAGTATATATTTTAAAGACGTTATATTTACTCTATTATAAAGATTTAGTAGCTAGTAAAATTAAAGATTTTACTATTTTATTTTATTTAACTTATACGTTCTATTAGTATGTAATAAATATAATTACTAGTTTTACTTAGTTATTTACTATCTTCTTATTTTTTTAGTTACTAACATAGTTTTAAATTTAATTTAGGTAATTAATAAGAATTTAGAATACTACCTTATTTATATTATTTATATATATATAATTCTATGTAAATAGTATGAGTATATTAGCTACTAAATTCTTATAACTTTAGTATTAACTAATTAGCTTTATCTTATTATAATTTATTAAATATATAAATAAGTATTTTATGTATAAAGTTGTTAGTATAAGTTTAATAAGTATTAATATAATTAGCTCTTTTTTATTTATAAATAAATTTTTATTATTAAAGTCTATTTTTTTATTACTAGTTATAAGATGAAGCTAGAACTTATGTTTTTTTTTAAATAGACTTTTAGTTTTACTATTTTTAATCTCCTATACTTAAGTCTTTTAATTAAATGTCATAATAGTAGATAATTCTAAACTATTTTATAAAGTAAATTTAAAAGTAAGTGTGATGACGGGCTCAGTCTTCACGCGTCGTTGCATGGATGCAGGTTGACGGGATAAGTTGGCTCTATTTCAGCTACACTAAGATGAGGAGAGAAGAGGTACAAAGGGGGCTCGCCCCTAAATAGGGCGGTGCATGGCCTGAGCGCGAGCTAGCCATGCTCTGAGCTCTGCGCTAGGTCGTGGCTGGCGTAGCCAGTCGCGATATCATGTGGCCTGCAGCGAGCAGAGCAAGCAGCACCGTCACAGTAAGTATTTTAAAATATGCTTTTGTACTATCTTTATATAGTATATTAATATTTTATTTACTTCTTATTATTAGTGCTGTTTCCTTAAAATTATTAATATCTAGAAATTCTTTATTATTATTAATTATAATTTCTATTTTTGTTTTACTTTTTACTTCTACTATTAAGTAGTTTTATCTACTTAGTATATAAAGTTTATTAATTACATCTCTTTATAGTTAATAAGTTTTTAAAGGTAGTAGTAATTTCTATTACTTAAGCTTTTTAAGTATATTTAATAAAACTAAATCTAGTTATAGTAAATTATTTAAATAAATATATTTTATTTAGCTTTTTACTATTTATTCTGTGTTTAGTAAAGAGAGTATGTTTTACTTTATACTTACTAAACTCTTAATTATTTTAATATTAGAAGAAATAAGAATAGCTTACTTTAAATATAATTCTTATATAATCTAAAACTACTTACTTTTATTTTGTGTAAAAATTAGTACTATTTAGTATTATTTATCTACTTTATATAATCCTCTATATAATAAGTATTATTTTTTATTAGCTAGTTTAAAAACTAACTTTCTATTCTTTTTTATAATAAAAAGTTAACTCTTTAGCTTCTAGTTTAGTATTACTTATTTTTATAAGTTAAAATCAGCTAGCTAGTACTTAATTAGCGTTTTCTTTTTAATTTTATTTATCTTCTATAATATAATAAGCTGATTTATGTATTTAATTATTAAATATATGCTAGTAAGTAAAAAGTTACTTTTAGTAATATTAACTAGTTTATTATAATAAGAAAAATAGTTTTAAAACCTTATATTATTACTATTATATTTTAGCTAAATATTATTATGCTCGTTTTTTGCCTTATTAAATAAATTTAATTAATAATATAATATAGTATCTAAACTCTTATCTAATATATTAATAGTAATTTATTTAATACATAAAGTAAGTTTAGTATTTATTATAACTTTATTATAAAGTATTAAAAAAGTGTAGTTACTACTTTTTCTTAAAATATATATATATCTTTAAAATAAGTACTAGTAGTACTTAAAGTTGTGTTTAAACTAAGGTTTCTTAAAATTTAACTTTATTTCTATATTATTATTAGTAAGATTATTTTATTAATTATAAAAGTAATATTTATATATTTAAAAATTTTTATTAATACACATAAATCATGTATTTACTTTTATATAGTAGTAAAAGTAGAATTAAATTTTTATAATAATTAAAGTAATATTACACTATAACTATTATTACTAAATAAAATTAATATTAAACTAAAATATCATAAAAGCTAAACACTATATATGTTATAAATAGTAATAGTAAGATAACTATACTTAAAGAGCTAAGGAAGCTAGTAATAATAGCTAATAAAGCTCTAGAATAGAAACATATATTTAAACTAGAAAGGAAGAATTATAAGTAGATATAGAATATATTAGCATAAGCTAAAGCACAAGCTAAGAAGTAAGAATAGAGATATAAAACTATACTAATAGATTAAGAGTAATTATCCACATAACAGAGTAAAACTTAATAGATAAAAATAAAATAAGATAATAAAATCTCTAGTAACTCTAGTAGTCTCTAGTAGTATTTAATATACTACTAACTAGTATATAATATACGCACGGAGGATCTGCTATAAGTATAAGGCATTAAATAGTTTATAATTACTTTTAATTCTTTATAATTACTCTAAAATTAAGATTTATACTTTAAGTGAAATAGTTTAATATTATTTTATTAAACCTTAACTTACTGTACCGCTTCTTTCTATCTTTACTAAGTAAACTAATTTCTACTAAGTCTAATAAGCTATCTAATCTAGAAGTAAGAAAACTACTAAGTATTATATAAACAATTAGACGGCTTATTACTAGTATAATTTATATTAGTAAGTTAGTAACTTATAATATTATAACTACCATCTCAAAAAAGTAAAAGAAGCAGTTAGATAGATTCTAATAACTAATTATCAAATATTTATAATAACCTATTATAAGGATAAACAAGAACTTTACTTAGAAAAAAATAGTAGTAAGAAAGAAGTTATAGTAGGACCTTTATCCATAACTAGAAGTATATCTAGAGAAATAAAGAGTATATAATAGGTCATCTAGGAATAAAAAGCAGCTATTATAAAGTTATATAATACTTTAGTAAATCTATAATAACAGATTAAAGCTAAATAACACGCTATAGTAATTTAGAAAGAAGAAACTGTAAAGATATAATCCTCTAAAAAGTTTAATAGAAACTAAGATAAACTTAAAACTTTTATGGCAATAATAAACCTATACTATTAGTTTAATTAAAAGTTATTTCTAATTAATTAGGATTAGATTCTGGTAGCTGGTATAAACATAATAAGTAAAGCTATATAATAGTTTAAACTACTAGTAAGAAATTATCTTACTAACGGAAATTCTAACTTAGGAGCGGCAGAACTAGCTAACTATAATAATAATATATAATAAACTTTCAAGAATTACGAACGCTTTAAGTAGGAAATGATTATTATTTTTAAAAAGATTAATAAGAAAACTAAGGTAATTTAAAAGCTCTAATAGCTTAAGTAATATATATTAGCAGCTAATTACACTACAAAGTTTAAATAAATCTAATTATAACTTAATTAAGTAAACTAACTGTTAGTCATGATATACTATAAAGGACTAAAAAATAGAATTAAAGATAAAATCTCCAGAAAAAAGTAGCTAAGCACTCTGTTGGAAATTATTAAATAAGTAATAACTATTAATAACTAGCAGTACTAACAGGAGTAAGAGAAAAGAGTATATAGAAAACTAATAATCTATACACTTAAGAAAAATAAAAGAGATAATAGGACCTATAATAAAATAAACATTAATATTAAATAAATATCTATTAGAAAAGGGTAAGGAAAGTGAGCTAAAAAATAAATAAATTACTATATATAAAAAACATACCTAGAGTGCGGGAAACAGGGACACTTTATTAAAAATTATAAATAGTAGTAATTAGATATAAAAAGAGCTTATGTTTAGACTAAAACACCTAAAGAGATTAAAATTACTATAGTTTAAGTAAAATAAGTAAAGAATACTATAATACAGAAAATAATTATAAAAAGAATCTAGAAAGAATAATATTAGATCTGTAGAAGCTATATATACCTTAAATAAAAATATAAAATTCCATACTAGTAAACTAAGAATTATCTAGTAGAATAACCTAGTAATATAATTATTATAATATAAGAAGCAGCAGTTAGACAACATAATGCAAAAACCAAAAAAAAGATATAAAAATTCTATAAAATTATAGAATAAGAAGGTAGACTATTTTACAAGAAAAATTAAAAGTTCAGACAAAAAAAAAATTAAGAGATAATAAAAGGTAAGAAGTTAATATTTATAATAATTATATAGTAAGTACGCTAAGGACATTGTTAGATATATAAATTAGAATACTATTAAAGAGAATACTATATTACTAAATACTAGAAAGTTACCTTAAGAGATAGGATATATAAATACTAATAAGTACTATAGTTAACAGGAAATAGATAATATAAAGGACTAAATAAATAGGAATTAACTATATAAATAAATAAAATTTATAGATAAGTATTTATACTAGTTATGACTAATGCAACGTACTATTACCCTATTAGACATCCAGAATTAGAATAGAATTAAAATAAAAAGAATAAAGAAAACTTTTTATTAACTTTATAAGTATAAGACAACAATGCTGTAAATAAAATAATAAAATAGAAATACTAGATATATATAGTATTAGATTATATAAGTGCGGACTATAGATAGAATAAACACACTATATATATCAAAAAACTAAGAATAAGAAAAGTATTATAATGACTTATAAATAAAAAGAAACTAGACCTATAATAAGAATTAGTTTATATAGATTTAGAAGATAAACTACAGAACCCAAACTCAGATTAGCATAAGTAATTATTATAAGATAAGTACTAAATAGAATACTAATAATACTAAACTAAATACTATTAAAAAAAATAGTTAGCTACAGATTCATATAAAAAACTTATATATTAAGAATATTTCTTAAGATAGAAATGTTAGGAGCATAGAGAATAAGCTAAGAATATATATATAATACTTAAACAGAAAGCATGTTAACTCTAGAAATATCTAATCTATAGACTTAAAAAAAAAACACTAAAGAAGTAACTGCTACTTAAGAGTTAGCTATAAATAAAAAACTAGAAAACCAGTAGACTACAACCAAGCCACTAGAAGACTAAGAACTAAAGATTAGAAATAATATATTAATTATATACATATAACTAAACTAAAGGAAACACGAAAATAAGCTATATATAAATGTATATATTAATAGTAATTAGATACTAGTGCTTATAGATAGTAGAGCTAGCAAAATACTTATATTAAATAAATAAATATAAAGATATTAGATACTAACTAGAGTTTTAAATAAACCTATATAAGTAAAACGCGTAGATAATAGTCTAATAGTATTTAGAAAAAAACTAATTAATCTTAAAATAAGAAATATGACTATTAAAGTAGCAGATTACACAGATAACTGCCGTATTAAGATTATAGATCTAGGTAGTAAGGATTTTATCTTAGGATAGAATTAGCTAGCACGATAAAATCTAATAATTAACTAGAAAATAAAGTCTATAGGAATTAGAAGAAATCACTACGGATAAATAAAGATTATAATATAGATAAGGAAAATAATATTTTATAATACCACGTTTATTATACCAGACGAATATTAAGAGGAATTTAGAGAATAGTTCTTTAAAAAAGCTAAAGACTAGTTATTAGAATACTAAAATCAAGACCATAAAATCACGCTTAAAGAAGGAATGGATTTGAAACTAGAACTATTATATCAAGTACCCATACATCAACAAGAAGAATTAAGGAAATTCTTGTAAGAAAATTAATAAAAGGGATATATATAAACCAGTTAAAGTAAGATAGCACCACTAATACTCTTTATACTAAAGAAAAATAGAAAACTAAGGTTATGTATTAATTATAGATACTTTAACAAAGCCACTATTAAGAATTACTATCTAATACTATTAATATCTGAACTTATAGATAAACTTAGAGGAGCTAAGTGGTTTAGCCTCTTTAATATTAAGAATAAATATTATTAAATATAAATAGCTAAAGAACACAAATAGATAACAGTATTTAAAATAAAATATAAATTATTTAAATACTTAGTTATACTAATAGGACTTACTAACGCACTAGTAATATTCTAGACAATTATTAATTATATGCTAAGAAAATATCTAAATATATTTATAATAGCATATCTCAACAACGTGCTTATATACACAAATAGAATGCTAAAAGAATATATTAAGTATACTAAGAAAATACTACAGAAGTTTAAGGAATATAAGTTATATATTTAAACAGAAAAGTGTGTGTTCTATAGGACTAAAGTTAAGTTTTTAGAATACTTAGTATCTTAAGATAAAATAGTAGTTAATCTAGATAAAGTAAAAGATATACTATTCTAGCCTACACTAATAAACACAAAAAAAGTTTATTCTTTTCTTAGATTTATGGGATTTTGCTGATAATTTATTAAGAATTACTTAAAAATAATATCACCCTTAACGGAATTGCTTAAAAAAGATTAATAATTTAAGTAGAAATAACGTAAGAAAGATGTATTTAGGACGTTAAAAGAAATATTCTAATAACCACTAATATTAAAGATATTTAATTTATAACTTTAAATGGAGATATATATAGATATATTAGACAGAACTATAAAAGCTATTCTATTATAAGTATAAAATAATAAGTATAAGTATCTAGTAGATTTTCTATCTTATAAACTTACAATTACTAAATTAAACTATAATATTTATAATAAGGAACTGTTAATAATAGTTTAAGTATTTAAAAAATAGAGACACTACTTAGAAGGAGCTAAGTATTAAATTATTATATATTCAAACCACAAAAATCTAACAGCATTTATAATAATAAAGAAGTTAAATTAATAATAAGTTAGATAGTAGAAATTAGTTTCTACATTTAACTTTTAAATACTTTATAAGTTAGGAAAAGAGAATATAGCGGCTAATACACTTAGTTAATAAGTAAACTATATAAGGGATATACTAAAGATTTATAATATAATACTTAAATAAAGGCCAGACAGATTCTTAGAAAGCTTATAAATAAATATTAAGACAGTAGTTATTATTAAGAATACTTAGAAAAAGCAAATAAGGAATTTTAATAATAGATAATTATACTAGAATTTAGACTAAAAGATAATCTATGTACTAGATAAATTATAGACTAAACTTATTAAAAATTAACACTCAGCTAAAATACACGGATATTAAGGAGTTAAAAAAACTATAAAATAAATCAACAGACATTTTTAAATCCCAGGAATATAGAAAAAAATTAGAGATATTCTTTCAGAGTGTATTAAATACAGAAAGAATAAAATATTAAGATATAAGAAATATAGACTTATGTAACTAATTCCTTTACTAAATTAACCATAAGAATTAGTTATAATAGACTTTATTACGGGAATACTAACAATAATTACTTTTTAAGGTTAATGGTATAATATAATACTAGTTATTATAAATAGACTTATAAAATATATATACTTTAAGCCAACACACACGGAGGTTAAAGCAGATAAATTAGTAATATTACTAATTAAACTTTTAATTATATAATATAGATTACTATGAGAATTTATCACAGATAGAGATAAATTATTTATATTAATATTCTAAAAAATGTTTATTAGAAAGTTAGGGGCTGAATACTGTCTCTTAACAGCATTTCACCTATAAACAGATAGATAAACAGAATAGATAAATCAGACATTAGAATAATATCTATAGATGTATGTTAATAAATAATAAGATAATTAGATTAATTTATTACTAATAGCTAAGTTTACATATAACTCTATAAAGTCATTAATAATAGGGAAATTACTATTCTTTATAAATTATAATTATAAGCCTACAGCTTATCGAGAACCACAGAAACTAAATAAGATATTAAAAGTAGTAAAAATAAAGGTAGGAAAGTTATAAGAACTTTATTAAAAAATAGTAAGAAAAATCACCTAGAAAGGAGTTCTTAGTAAGTAATAAAAGAATAAGTCTAAAGTTAAGAGACTAATTTTTAAAAAAAGGGATAAAGTTTTCCTATTATAAAAAAATCTAGAAATAATATAACCATCAAAAAAACTGGATTACATTAAGTTAGGACTATTTAGAGTTAAATGATAAATAGGATCTATGAATTACGAACTATAACTACCTAAGAATATAAGGATTTACCTAGTTTTTCATATTTTAAGATTGGAACCAGCACTACTGAATGCCAAACTATAGACAAAACTTAAACTTAAAAAAGATACTACTAAGTATAAAGTCTAATGAATTTTAGACTACTAGTAGTTTAGGTGTTAGTGGAAGTATTTAGTTAAATAAAAGAGTTATAGATCTAAAGATAATACATAGGAACTAATTAAAAACCTAAGGAATAATTTAAAGCTAATTAACTAGTACTATTAGATAAACTAATAAAGATTATATTCTATAGAAAGGACGACTACAGTGCGTTCTAATTTAAACTAAAGGAAAGAAAAAATAAAACAGGCTAGAAAGAAGCTAGCACTATAGATTATAGTATATAAGTTTCTTAATCCTAAGAATAGACTTTAGCCTTCTTAAGAGCTTAAACCTTATAAATTAAGGCTATCTCTTAATTAAACATCTTTTTTTCTTTGGAATTAACTTTTATAAGTTTGTGATAAAGACGTAACTTATAAGCGTAAAGCTTAAAACATTAATCTTTAAAAAAATTAAGCTAATAACAAAGTTTTTTCTTATTATAGTTAAGGTGATTTTATTCTAGTTATAAAATAATTAAATTACACTTCACGTTACGATTAGCACAGGCTGAATAATAATTAGAATTTAAATTTATAAAATAATTATTATCTTAATAGGAACAGTTTAAGTAGGGCGTTAG
The DNA here is from genome assembly GCA_010093925.1 of Zopfia rhizophila CBS 207.26. Lineage (NCBI taxonomy): Eukaryota > Fungi > Ascomycota > Dothideomycetes > Zopfiaceae > Zopfia > Zopfia rhizophila. Next base: position 140,813 of record ML994640.1, read on the forward strand.
TATATAATAAGGTTTATTATAAATCTAAAAAGCTAGACAGTAAGCACGTATTAGAGATAACTTAAGACATATTATTATTAAAAAGCTAGGCAGGAAGGAAAGGAAGTTAAGAGTCTTATAGTTTAAAATATAGAATAGAAAACCTACTACCTTTATACTACTTATAGAAGAAAAAAACTATCTTTTAAAATAAAGACTTAGAAGAGGGGGATAATGTTATAAATAATAATAATAAAATAACTATATCTAAAAAGCTAAAAGAGCTAGCGATAATAGCTAATAAAGCTTTAAAATAAAAACGTATATTTAAGCTAGAAAGAAAGAACTATAAGTAGGTATAAGATATATTAGTATAAGCTAAAGCATAAACTAAGAAGTAAGAATAGAGATATAAAATTATACTAGTAGATTAGAAGTAATTATCCACATAATAAAGCAGAGCTTAATAGATAGAGATAAAATAAAATAATAAAATCTCTAGTAACTCTAGTAGCTTCTAGTAGTATTTAATATACTACTAACTAGTATATAATATACGCATAAAAGATCTGCTATAAGTATAAGACGTTAAATAATTTATAATTACTTTTAATTTTTTATAGTTACTCTAAAATTAAGATTTACATCTTAAGTGAAATAGTTTAATACTATTCTATTAAATCTTAACTTATTGTACTACTTCTTTCTATCTTTACTAAGTAAACTAACTTCTATTAAGTCTAATAAGCTATCTAATCTAGAAGTAAAGGAACTATTAAGTGTTATATAAATAGTTAGACAGCTTATTACTAGTATAATTTACATTAGTAAGTTAGCAACTTATAATAATATAATATTAATTAAAAATTCTTATTTAATTTTATAGACTATTGTTTTTCTTATTATAATATCTACTTAGATAATTATACTTTACTTCTTTTTTATTTATTTAATACTAAAGTCTTTAGTTTTCTTTTTTACTTATAAATAGTAATTATTCTGCTTAGTAGTAAATAATAATTAAATTTAGTAGTAAGTTTCTTATTAATATAATTTACTATTATTTATTTATTATATATAGAATTATAGCCTTTCTATTTTACTAGATATTATATAATGGGTTTCTTATATCTTTTTATTATTATTATACATCTGTTTAATAACTTTTTAATTTAAAAGTATACTAATATTTTGTTATTATATTTATTTTTAATTATGCTAAGTTTCTTAGAAATTAGTTATCTATATAAGTTATTTTAATTAAAAAGTTCTAAGTATTTAATTAATATAGTAGAATAGATTTTTTAAGTAAATAAAAGCTTTAATTTAACTACATTATTTTCTACTATTTACTTAACTAGAAATAGTTCTTTGTATTATTATTTAATTTTTTAATAAACTCCTAAAATTATAAATTCTTTATAAAGTTAAATAGTAATAAAGTATACTTACTATTATATCTTTTTATTATTTAAATTATTATAAATATAAGTGTATTTACTATTTCTTTATATAAGAATTCTCTTTCCTCTAATATATCTTTAAATAATTAATTAATTAATAATTCTTTAGAAAGCTTAAAGCCATAAATTATTTTATTAAATAATAAACTAGTAAATATATTTATGAAATTATTTATAACTCTTTAAGTTATAGGTAATATTTTAATCTAATAATTATATTCTTCTATTAAGTAAAACCTTAGAGTGATTTTAAAAATTTAATTTATTTACTTAAACTATCCATTTATTTATAAGTAATATATAGTTAATATAAAAATTTATATTTTTTGTGACGGCGCGTACTGTAATTATAGCTAAGATTTAAGCTTAAGCTTATGCTTAGCTTATACTTAAGTCTATACCTAGTTTATACTTAAGCTTAGCTTTAGTAGGGGTATATAGCTTCAGCCTTTATAATAGCACTCTACTTTTTAGTTTAATATTATTAGGTTATGCTCCCGCTTATTTATTACTTACGTATGTTAACTATAACATTATATTAAACTTCTTAGCTATCTTTAGAGGGTAAAGGTAGCTTAGTATTCTTATATTCTTACATACATGCACCTGTCTTGGTTACTGAGCCTGATCTACTCTATCTTAGCTAATACATAAAGACAGAGGCGACCCTTAGCTGTCTTTAGAGGGTAAAGTCAGTTAAGTATTCTTATATCCTCACCCTGCACACGCACACGCACACGTATACGTATATAACTAGCTAGATAACGTAGCAAAGGCTGCTACGTCCTAGCTCTATACGTACACGGTTTCTTTTTTTTCGCCCTTCTCTTCTTTTCGCGATGAACGACCCTATTTAGCAGCTCCAGGCTGAAATCCAGGCTCTATGAGTTGAATTCTACCAGGAGATCCAGAGCCTACGTATAGAAAACCAGACTCTGAGAGCTACTCTCACTATCATCGCCTCTACTACCTCCTCACGACCTAGATTCGTCCTTCCTACGCCTACCAAGTTTAATGGCAAGCCATACAGGTTCAAGACCTGGCTCCCTACAATCAAGGCCAAGATAGCCGTTGATGGACAGGCTATAGGAGACGATACAGCGAAGTTCTACTTCGTGTGGGATAACCTTGAACCACAGATCCAGGCAATGGTTCTTCCACAGCTGTCAGATGCTGAGGAACGTGGTTAATGGGACTGGCATGATATCACGACGCAGCTGGAACGAGTCTATTCCAACCCAAATGAGATCCGTGAGGCATAGCAGGCTCTGCACAAAGTCAAGCAACAAGAGCATGAGCTGCTGCCTGCCTACATTGCACGCTTTGAACGGATCCTACATGAAGCTAAGGGAAGAGACTGGCCTGCTGCCGTCAAAATCACGACATTCCGCCAAGGTCTTAACGCCTCAATCCAGCGCTCACTGGACAGTCAACTACTATTACTAAACAAATACCCAGAATTCCTACAGGCCACTTAGCGCCTAGTAACATGATTAGCGACATACTCATCACACTCGGCTTCTGCTTAGCTAAAACCAGAGAAGATGGACCTCTCTGCAGCAGAAGCGCTTAATGTTAATATGATTGATATTGCTAAGGTTACCCACGCCGATGCAACTAGAGCACAGTCAGTTACTCCGTCGTAACGGCTCTAATGGAGGAAAGCTGGATGCTGTGTACGCTGTGGCTCTTAAACATACTAGGTTTAGAGCTGCCCTATGCTCTTACTAACACTTTTACCAGCCAAGCCACCAGCAATCAAGCATCTAACCCTCTGGCAACCTGATAAAGATGACTACCACAAGTATGAGACAAGTAATGATAGTGGCGACGATAATTACGACCTGGTTCACGAGCTCTCTCTGTAGGGCCGGCAAACTGTTCTGATTCTTTCTATTCTTCAGCTCAATTTTGAGCTCCCTATTGTACGTAAAAACCGAGCTTTGGAGGGGGGTAATGTAACGGCGCGTACCGTAATCACAGCTAAGGTTTGAGCTTAAGCTTATGCTTGGCTTATGCTCAAGCCCATGCCTAGCTCATGCTTAGGCTTAGCCTTAATAGGGGTATATAGCTTCAGCCTTCATAGCAGCACTCTGCTCCTTAGTTTAATATAGTTAGGTTACGCTCCCGCTTGCTTATTGCTTGCGCATGCCGACTATGACATTTTTAAAGTTTTAAAAATGTCTTTTTACAGTGCTCTTATAAATCTATTATTTTAGTTACTAATAATTATATACAGAATACTCTAATTAATTAGGGCTACTAGAAATAGCTATATTTATTTCTTTATATTCTAATTTTTTTCGTTCTAAGATAAGTGCTATTTTCTTTAAAAACTTATATATTATTATTATACACGTGTTAAATACTTTATCCTCTAGTAACTTTTTAATAAAATTAATTCTAACTATATTAAATAAAATAAAAGGTGTTTAAATTAAATAGAGTTAATTATATAGTTTATAGCATTTTATTTAGTACTAACTATATTTTAAATAGTAATTAATATATTTATTTAGGTACTTAATAAGCTTTTAAAAGTAATAATTTATTTTAATAGCTTTATAAGTTTTATAAAAACTAGCATAATACTACTTATTATAAGCTTACTTAAAAATATTATTTTAAAGCACTTTTAGTATTACTAGTTATAGACACTTATCTAATTAATTAATATAATAAAAAAGGTCTTTTTTTAAAATATATGAGATTAACATTTTTTCTTTATTTATTTTATGTCTATATAGTTTTAAAATTTCAATTATACTTATCTAGTACTTATCTTTTTTATATACTTTTTTTAACTAGTTTTTAAAGCTTTTATTTAATTTTACTACTATAGTATAGTAAGTGTATAAAAAGTTCTCTATATTTACATTATATACTTCTACTAATAAGTTGTTTAAAATATTTGTTTCAAAATTCTTTAGGTTTTCTTTAAAATTCTTAAGCTTTAATAAAGCGTCTAGTACTATATATTACTATTCTAAAATATATTATATATTTAGATAGTACTATAAAAAATATTATAAAACTTATATAAACTATATATTTAGCTTATTAGTTAATAAACTAGTTAAAAATGTTTAGCTTATTATATTAGTTATTACAGTATAAATATCATGGTGATGCTACGGATGGTTACTATAATAATAATCTATTAACATAATTAATAATTTTAACTTAAGTATAGAGTTAATTATATACTATACTCTTTATATAGTTTAGACTAAACATACTATTTTAAACTCTATAAGCTAATATAATTACTTTGCTAGTAATAAAAGCTTTAAAAAAAAGTAAATTAGCTAAAAGTTATCTTACTTAATATTCTTCATGTTAGCTGGATTATTTTTGGTGTAATAAATTATAACTTTAAAACTCTATTTCTTAAAAGCATTTAAGCTTATATATAATTAATAGTTTAAGTTAAAATATACAAAAAAAAACGTGCATTTTAAAGGCGTCTTAAATTATATAATATAAAATCTAAAGATTCTCTTTTTTTTATAATATAAATATTATTTTTATATAGTACGTTCTAGTATAACTAAACTTTAGTATTTTCTTTAGTAGTTTAGTTTTTTTATATATAAGTAATTTAATAAGTTAATAATAATACTTAATATATTATTTATAATAGACTGAGCTGTTATATGTGCTGTGCTATAAGTATAGCTATTACTATATAATTCTTAAGCCCTATTAAAACTAGTGCTAGTAAATAGTTAACTTAATCTATAGTTTATATTTTTAAGTCTTAAGTTACTATCAAGCTCCTTAGTAATTCTACTTATTTTCTTTAGTATCTTTTAATTAGTTATCTGTGTGTAGTTTTTTATACGGTTATTAGAGTCTACCTCTTACATTATTAAAACTATCTAGTTAGACTAATATATACTTTAAAGTCTTAAAATGTTTTTAGGAATTCTAAATTTTAAATGACTATAAGCTTTTTTTTAGAGGTATATATTCTAAATATATTAACTCTTTATTTAAATAAAATTACTAATAAAAAATAAGATATGCTTTTAAGCTACTTAAAGTAAAATCTTTTTATATAAATGCTATAAATAGCTAATTAAGATAACTATAAATACTTTTTTAAAGTATAGGTTATTACTAGTATATTATTAATAAATCTACATATAAAGTTTTAATAGCTAGACTCTTAAATTACTTTATTAATTTACTACTAAGCATATAATAAAGAATTGTAATATTTTATAAATACTATATTTTATTTTTTTTAGCTTTTTATGTAAGATTATTATAGTTTTATAGTAATTTTTACGAAATATAAGAAATTAAAAGAAATAAGCTATTATATTAATTACTAATATAAAACTCCTTTTTTGTACACATATAATAATATCTTTTTAACTAGAAATTAAATAGCTATTTTTAATTAAAATATTATTTAATTCTTAAATATTTATAATTACTTATTTTTTTTAAATAAGTTTTCTATTAACTATTACATTTCTCTAGACTATAAATACTAGAAAAGTAAATAATGTATTATTTTTTAACTATAAGAGCTTACTTTTCTTTTAAAGTTTATTAAAAGTTTTATTTACTAGTTTCTTTTTCTTAGGTTTAAGTAGATATATGTAATATATAAGCTTTACTTTAACTAAATACTAGTTATTTATAAAAGAAATTCTTAACTATTTATTCTCTAAAAGGTTAACTACTTTACTATTGTTAGTAAATAGATTAGAATACTTCTTTATAATTATATTAATTTTTTATACTACTAATTATAAAACTATATATTATTACTTTAAAAGCTTTTCTTTATTTTTTTTTAATTTAGCGTAATTTATGTAATTTAAAGAGCTTTTATTTTTTTTAAATGCTACTTATACTAGCTTTAATTATATTAATATAGTAACTAATCTACTTACTATAAAAATTAGTCTTTATTTTTACTTTTTACTTAATTTTAATGTTTTCACGTAGAAGCTGCTTTGTCTTTAGATTATATAAATAGTTATTAAAAATTATATTCTTTTTTATTTTTTAAAATAGAACACGTTTGTTTATAAATATATATAAATTTTATTATATTTCTATATAGCTATCTAGTTTAAAATACTAGAGCTAGCTAATATTAACTTTTTTTAAATAATAAATAGTTTAGTTAAAGTATTATACACGTATACTATATTAATATTTATATTTATAATTTAAAAATATAGTTCTTTAGCTAGGCCTAATTCTTTTAGATTATATCTTAAATTAAAGATATAATTATAGTTCTTTAAAAGCTATTTCTTCTTATTTATAATAATTTAAATAGATGTTATTATATTACTTAGTATTATTATATTTTCTATAGTTTTTACTAACTAGTTTAAAAGATATTAGTTTTTTGTTTAAATAATAAAAAGTACTTTAAAATTCTTATATAATTTAATTTCCATAATTTAATTCACGCTATTAATATTAATACTATTTAGAATAAATATATTATTTCTAAGTAAAACGTTTGCACGTAAGTTCTTTATTAAGTGTACTTTAAACTTATAATATACTATTACCTTTATTTTTTTTTCCATTTAAGTTAATGTAATAACCTAAAACGAAAAAAATTAAAAATAATAAATTTTAAGATTTTTATTAAGTTATTATTAATTCTGCGTACTTCTACTTATTTAGTTATTAAATAAATTTCGATTTCTAAATAATGCTTTTATATAAGGTTCTTATTTATAAACAATATAATATTTCTTAAGTTTAAATAAATAGAAATTAATTTTTCTTTTAGTTTTAATACTACTTATGTGTTGTAATAGTTTTAGGTTTAAAAATTATTACTATTACTTATAAGTAACTTCATATTTAACTTAATTATCTCTATTATATATTAGGATTTTAAAATAATACTTTCAGTAGCTTTTATTATTAGTAACTTTTTTTTATATTTTTTAAAATATGTATATAGCTTATTATTTAATAAGTACGTTACTATAACAGTGTGTATTATAATTATAGTTAAGGTTTAAGCTTAAGCTTATACCTAACTTATACTTAAGTCTATACCTAGCTTATGCTTAAGTTTAGTTTTAGTAAAGATATATAACTTCAGCCTTTATAGCAGCACTTTGCTCTTTAGTTTAATATAGTTAGGTTATATTCTTACTTACTTATTACTTACACATACTGACTGTAATAGTTACTTTATAATATTTATATTAAAATTCCTTTAGCTTCTTTTAAACTTAAGTGTAGTATACACTATATTTTTATTTTCTAAATCCTATAATTTATTTAGTTTAAATGCAATTTTTTTTTTCTATTAGTTATTTTATTTCTATATACTATCTATACTTTAGTATACTAAATTCTGTCCTAAAAAGCTTATTCCTTAATATTTTAGTTACTTAAATCTATTATTTCTGCATTGTTTAACTAGAAAAGTTGTAATAATACTATACTATACTAATACCTTATTTTAGTATACCTTTTTTTATTATAAATAAATTATTAGTCTTTGCTTTCTATAGTAAGAGTTTATTTTAAAGGTAATATTACCTATATAATTATTCTATTTATATTTACTATGTTTATATTTTATTGTAATTATAGTTAATAAATATATCTACTATTTTTATACTAGTACTAGCTTATTCTTATAAATTAACTAAAACTATTACTAATTTCTTTATTTCATAAAAATTAGTTACGTTAGTACATTTTAGATATTAAATACTAATTTTTTAATAAATAGAGTTTCTTTATATTTATTTCTATATTAAAATAAATCTATATAAATTTTTACTAAGTTTTTTATTTCTTACTTAATACTTAAATAAAAGTAGAAATCTTTATTTAAGTTATAAGTTATAAAATAGAATTACAGAAAAGCATATATAGTTTATTTTATATAAAACTTAATTATATAACTATATTTAGTATTTCTGCTAATTTCCTATTTTAAATAATTACATATATATATAGTTTTATAAAGTGTCGTGTTTTTATATTTTTAAGTATATACTTTATATTTAATAAATTATTTATTACTTCTTAAAAGAAAGAATAAATCTACTAAACTAAACCCTTTTTTTATTTTTTTAGTTCTAGAGTATAGTATAAAGTTTTTTTTTTAATATTTATTAAAACTATTATAAACTATTTAACAGTATTTACTTATAAGTATTATAAAATCCTAAATTTAATAATTACTTTACTTTAGTCTTTGCATGATGTAATAGCGTTTTAAATATAATTAATAAAAATAAATACATCCTATATATATATATATTCTATTTAATATAAACTATATTTCTCTTTCTAAATAATATTAGTAGATTTAGTTAAAAATAGCCTATTTTATAAATATAAAAGCTTATGTAATTAGTTTATACAGTTTACTAGTTTTACTAATTTTATTATATTATATTTATTCTAGTTTGTATGTTATTTAAGGCTGTTATAAACTATATAAAAAAAGTACTTATTTATTATATATTAAATACTTAATGTAGTAAAACTTACTATTCAGCTAAATATTTATTATTATTACTTAATTTTTACCTAATTTCTTTGGTCTTATTTAGTAAAATTATTTAAGTAGTATTATCTTTATAGTATTTTTTATTTTTATTTTATTTTAAAAGTCCAGCTTTTTTATACTACAGGTTACTACTATTTTTAAATATACTAATTATTTATAATACTATTAGATTTTATTTAAATATGTTTTTAATATTAACTAAAGAAATAAACTTAGCTTATATAAATAGTATTAGTTTTAGAGTTATTTAATATCTTTTAAAGTTATATCTACACCTAGAGCTTTATAATATTTATAATTAATATTAATATTTATAAAATTATCTATATTATGAATTTAAATATTAATTATTTCTTCTTTTTTTTTAAATACCTTATATTAACTAGATTTTTAGTAGTTAAATTTTTTGCTTTATAAGTTACTAAACCTAATATATAAAATTATTTAAAAATTAGTTAATTCTATAGTACTACGCTAGTTACTTATACAATTTATAAAAATTATAAATTTAGAAACTAATAAATATTAAATACTTAAATACGTTACGAAATAAGTACCTTTAAGGTATATAATAATTTAGTATAGTTAAAAGAAATTATTTAGAAAGCATTCTCTAAAAATATATATATATAGTTTATAAAGTAGCTTTTTAGCTAATATATATAGTAACTAGCTAGTCTATTTAGTATACTTACTTATAGAAGCTTATTAATTTAAATAATATAAGTTCTTTTACTTTTAAATAGAAAATATATATTACTTTTAAATAAACAGCTTATACACTCTAAATATTAATAGATTTATTATAATATAATTAAATTTATATAGTACTTAATAAGGCTAACTTAATAGAACTAGTAAAAACTATAAATAAATTTTTTTCAAACACATTAAGCTTAAATAGTAGACTTTAAAAAGTATAAAAGTATATTACTAGTAAGTTTAATAACTCTAGTAAGTTTAGTAGCTTTAGTTATAAAATAAGATCTTAGTAAATTAAAAGATTCTAGTTATCTAAAAAAAGTTTTTAGCTATTAATTATAGTAGAAATGCTTAATACATAATACTATAAAGTTATAAAGTTAAATATAAGTTAATTATTTCTACTAGCTATAAAAGTATAAAAAAAAAAAATTTATTAACTAATATAATTACGTGATACTGTGTAATTATGTAATATTATATAAAAATATTTTTTTATATAGTACTTTAGCTTTATATCTGTAACAAAATTAGCATAATTAAAACTAATTTTAAGAAATTAATTTAATAAAATTAAATAAAAGTTAATTAGCTTATAATACTAAAAAATAAGTTTATATAAAAAGATATTCTTTTTATATTTTAAATTTTTTTTATAGTTACTTTTATGTTTTAAATTAAATAAAACATTTCAATTTTATTAATAACTTATTTTAACTTTATATTACTTTAAAGCCTTATTATATTAAGTTGTTTACTTTTACTAAATATAGTTAAATTTTAGAAAGTAAAGATTTTAGTAGTTTTTACTTTATAAATTTAATATTTTAAGTTAAACATAACTTTATTATATAATACTAATTTAATTATTTACTAAAAATTTTATAATAACTTTAATTTTTATAATTAATATATATAAATGTTAATTTATATTAATATTATAATACTAAATTTATATAATTTTATAATAATAGCTATTATATTAACTTAAAAACTACATTTTAAAATTACTTTAATATTTACTTTTATAAAAAAAATTATATAATTATACTAATAAGTTTAATTATATTAAAAATATACTATTATTTATTTAGTAAAAACGCTATAAAATTTATATTAAAAAACTAAATACATTAATATAATTTTATTAAAAAAAATTAATTTAAAATAACTAAGTTTTATAAAAAAAAAATTAAAATAAAAAAAAAAGTTTATAACTTTAATAATAGTTAAATTATTAATTTAGTTTACATAATATATAAATCAACTTTATTAAATATTTAGCTTAAGCTAAATTTATTAGCGTAATAGGTTAGAAGATGAAATTGCGTGGTCGAATTTTTACGTGAATTAAGGTAATATATTAACTCTGTAAAAGGCCTTATAACTAATCTTTAACAAGAGATGTAATTATGTACAACCTAGCGAACTATAAGCTGTTAGAAGTCCTACACGTTAAACGTTTGTGCTAGAAAGTTGATAATTTTCACATTATGAGCTTTTTTTGAGCTAAGGCTAAGGTGTTTTATTACTAATTAAAGATTGAAGACGTTAATAGAAGGAGCTATAGCCTCTGCATGGTGCATGTAGAAATAAGCTGCTAGGATTTAAAGGCTTTTGAGTACGTTTTAAGTCTTATATTTACTCTTTTCTTCTTTCCGAAGTTTGCACACAACAAAGCGCGATTTTCCTTCTTTTGCATTCTTTTCAATAGGAAATCCGTACTTCCAAATCTACGAATCTAACGATGCTGTTGATGCGAGCAGGTGAGTAAATCTAGGTAATTGCTCCCACATAATTTAGTCCTAGGTAAATTGAGACGATAGAGGAATGAGATCGCCTCATTGAGTAGTTGTATTATCGTTGTTAGTGTGCTACAATTTAGTAGAAACGGAACCTGATTTAGAATTGCATTTAGGAAGTGCACTAATTGACCTAAAGTCTTGCTCCAAAACCTCTGCATTATATAACAATTGAGATTCCTGTGAAGCTAGCTGGGTCGACTGTGTAACGAACTCCTGGCTACTTTCCTGAGGTGACTATTGATGTTGACGCTTCCTACTCTTAAGATTGTCTCTTTCTCCTCTACCTTAATTGTTCCTCGTGCGACGTACTGGGTGTATCCGAGTACCAAGGGCGCTTTCTTCATTGGATAAGGTGACTGGGGATAGGCCTGCAAGACGCAAGTGTTGTTGGCGTTGACTAGGTGCGTCAGAAGCCATATCGGATGAACATGGGATGCAAATTGATAGGACGCAGGTTGATGGCGACGACGAAGGCGATTTAAATTGCCGGTGGGTGTGCAACACCAAAAGATATGAGGTTGGTGTGATATAAATTTCGACTTTGATTGGCAGTTAGGAATGGCGGTTACTACCAACGAAAACTATCTAGCACTTCTAATTGGGTATAGTACGGAGCGCCCGTGGGCTAGAGCCCGCCTGCGCGGAACGCTGTGGTGCACGAACGGTCGATGCAACATCGCTTTGTTATTTGCGCCAGAACTTTCCCCCCATACAAGCCATTGTTTCCCTGTATACCTTTGTATTGATGACCTCTTAGTCGAAGGTTAATTCAGAGGCTGGCTAGGGTGGACCGATCAAAGATTTCAATGAGTGGTGCTGCAAGTTGTGGGTACGATACAAGGAGAGAAGACAAATTGTCTCTTGCACCCTAGAGTTCTGATCGATGTTCTCGTAGTAATCGTCGTATATCATTGTTCGATCCCCTGTATGAATGAGCTTATCACTCGGGTCAGTCTAACCGCAGTTATTACTGACAAGTTCAAGTACTGGATAAGCAGTATTATGGGCATCTTCTTCCGCCCCGATTGTTCCAGCAACCGCCTCATCGTGTCTTCCTTCCACAAAACTGAAATCCTAGCTCGCTAGTCTGACTGTCCCTGCAAGGTTAGGAGCTCTTCCTCGAGGCAGAGCAACGTCGCTTTACATCCTTTCACGGCGATCCCGAACATATCATCGAGATCGGCAATCGTTTGTGGAGCGTGGGGTTAGTCGTTGACGGCGCCTTGGACCTTGGCGGCCACAGTTACACATAGTGTGGCGAGTGTCACCACCGAAGCTGTGATAGGAAAAGGATCCATGAGCACAATCCACGCACCAGATAGCAGGCGTACATTGTAGACAAGACTGAGGACACATTTCCCTCCCAGGCTCCAAGGTTCAGGGCGCTTAGACTCAGCCTCACATGTCGCGTTACATGGATGGCTATCATGCGGTCTCGTGAAGAGAATATGCGGCTCTTTGTCTGCTGCGGCATGAAGGTTTGAATTTAGGATGGCAAAAATTATGGAAGAGGAAATGGTAGTTGAGTCGAGAGACTATTGACGCCCATGGGTTTGAAGCATGCCCATACATGTAATAGTCTATATTAGTCATTCCAAGTGAGTGCTGCCTCTCGTGAGACTGAAACTGAAAACAAAAATGGGAGATATATTGGTAGATCCAACAGTTCTCAAAAGGGTTTACAGGTGTGAGAAGTTAGGTTTCGACGACTTCGAGATTCGGCGCTTGTTGATCAATTGCGAGGAGCATGTGACTCGACCTTCCACCTCAATTCTTGCGAATTTGTTGCAATGCGGAGCGGACTCTCAGTCACTTACTGTCAACAGGCTTGAAATATATGACTTGCCATTACCAAGAAAAAGTTCAGATAGCTCTAATTAAAGTTTACGGTAAGCCTCCCTTCCGGTGATTTACGTTCCATGCTTTGGTGTATTTGAATTCCGTTAGTTGAAGCTGTAGTCAACACCATTCCAAATACGTACCCATACTCTCCGATTTCCGAATCCAGGAGTGAGATTTGTCTCCTTGGTCTCCAGTCTGGTAACTTGGAGGATAACATTCCCTGCAATCTCCGGCACGCCGAACTTACTGAGAGCCTCGTGTCACGACCCTGTCGTACATGTGGAGCGATCGTGAAAATCCGAAAGACCATCCTCATCGACGGCCACGCCCTGGATGTAACGCTCAATTTATACGATGCACTGCAGCACATGCGAGATCCCAAGCAGTCGCGAACGTTCTCGATCGACGCCGTGCGCATCAACCAAAACGATATATACGAACGTGTTACCGCAATTGGTACTTGTCGAGATCGAGAGACCGAACAAGATTGCATTGAGGACCCGAAAATCTAGAGGGCGAGCAGAGGCTATATACAGCAGAGAAATACCAAGCCGGCGGATTGCATGTCCGACCAGCAGGAGGTCGCTTTTCCGGCAACAGGTATCAAACGCTACTATACCTTGTCACTGCAAGAAATCTACACCAATCTTTTCCAGAAGCATGTCGCTTCCACAGGCTCACTAGACATGATATATGCCGGACGACATCCTAGGGACTTCGATGATCTTCCCTTGTGGGTCCCAGGCTGGAGCACCAACCAAACTATCCCAGGACTCTGCATCAATGGCCGCTATAAAGGCAGCAACACCTTTCCCGGATATTCTATCGCGCACTTCCAGAAATACTCTTCCTCCAGTACTTCCTCCCCAGGAGTCTCCCTCTCAAGTAACACGATGTCCGTAGAGGCCATCCGATTCGGAAACATCTTCTCACTTGACGACGTGAACGTCGATATGTGATCCGAGGACAAAGATACGTATAGACATACAGACAAGAATGGGAAGACTAGGAGCGACTTAGACAGGTTCAATCAGTGGCTAAATATAGTGCTTGATAGTCCAAGTTGGGACACCATTGCAAAGAGATATGGCGCTGAGAATGTATTAGATGCATTTTGTCGGACTTTGGTTGGGAATAGAAGTAATTGAATGATGAAGCCGCCGGAGTATGTTGACGAGGGGGATGATGGAGGGAGATGATGAAAGGTGAGTGGCTGAGACATTTCAACAAGCAATTTACGACTGGTAATAGCGATGATTCTAAGATGGAAGACGACCAGGAGCAAAAGCAAAGCACTCCTGGCGATGCAGAACCTGGCGTTAGCGAAAACGATGAGAATACGTCAACTTTAAGCGAAGACGACGCCCTCTTCTCAGATGCTAAGTATGACGGTTGACAGTTTTCGGGCCAACGTTCAAGTTTCATGGGGCAAGCGTCTGCCCATCCTCAACAGCGGACATACCGGTATCGTGTCGAACCACACGCAGCTGGGTTACATGGTAGCTGTTGTTCTCGGGTGCACGATGCCGCTTGTACTGCGGCGGATTGATGCTACGAGAGCTACTTTCGTGGGGGAGAGTTATTTCCACAGGGTTATGGATGGAGAGACGATGGATGGATATGTAGTAGAAACATTCGTTTTATAGTGAGCGGGGGAAAAAGTAGATGTAGATATAATCTTCCTACTTACCTGGGCATGCAATTGATAATTTCACGTGAAAGGCGCTTCATCTTTGATACCAAGGTCCATTTCTCCTGCTTCAGCTTGTTCTTTCTTTTGGATATTGTTTTCTGTTCACACACGTCGGTCAATTCAAAATGTCGGTGAACCTGACCTACATAGGCAGAAATAATGAATTCTATTAGTCCCGTGATTAAACTTTCTTCATCCTCGTCAAGCCTTACTCCAAGAAAATCTTCAGGGCTCAATACAGTCTCTAGTTGGGGACCTAAAAGTATTGTTTTAAGCCTTGCCAATAATTAGAGAAAAAAAGCAAGCTATCGTCAACCACGCACCCAACCCCAATGACAAAATTCATATTCATCCAAAATATCGACCCAAACCCAAAATTAGGTCTTTCAACCCTCGCTCATCTCAGGGTTTCCAACCTCCACTTCCGCACTCAAAACGTCCTCAAAGCACCTTGAACACCTCCACCTCCCAACCACGCGCTAACTTCCCCTCTATGCCAACACCAAAACCAAAAGCGTCAGCCGCTTATCCCAACACACCGGATTCACAAATGAAATCGGACCCCAGCCAGTCATGATAAGCTTAATTTAGCGTTGTCGATCCACGACGGCGTCTCCCCGCATTCTCCGAAGCGAATTCCGTGGGGATACCCTTCGGGTATCGCTGGATCTCCACTAGGTCCGTGTCCATATTAAGCATTCAAGGTTTCTTGATTCTTAGCCTTGTGTACCGGGAGACGGTATCGGCGTGAGTGGAAGACGATGGAAACTGCAGGATTCTGTCTGGTGCATTCGTCGGACTTCGTTGGAGCAAACATAGGTATCAAAGTATTGTTGACTTGGTTATATTGAGCACAGTCCATGATCAACCAAATTAAAAAAACCAACCTCGAAAATCAACACCAAATCGTGTCGTGCTACCACTGGCGCATTGGATGGCGCTGATCGACACGTCTGACTGTAGCTGGCCTTGCGACACCTCTCCCTCGCCCAAGCTGATTTCGTATCGTGGAGAGCTGACTGTGCTTACAACTTGCCAACTCCCCCAACCTCGCACATTTTCATTCGTCAAATATTCAGCCATGCAAGATAATGCATTCAATCGTCGTCCAAGGAAAACTCCGATCCAAATGCGCACACCGGTACGACGCCCTATCCTCCATATTTCACATTGCAGAATCATTCGGAGAAGATATGAGAAATGTCGGACTGGCTGCTATTCGTCCACGACATTATCGATTATGCATGCTGGCTCCGACTTAAAAATGTGATGTACGCAGATGCAGGTAGATCAAGACCTGTCGGATTTGTGTTGGTCAACTCGCACTTCGCAAATGTGCGTTTCACTGCATACTGCAGGTGAAACTGGCCAAACATTTTCCGACGCTGACGGAGAAGGCAAGCATGAAGCAAGCATAGAATTCCGACCGCTGGTCGGAGGACTGATGAAGACTATATTGAGAGAGGCGGCGGGAGGAAATATAATGTGCGTGGAGGTCCTGGCTTTCTCTGTCGTCGTTCATCAGTCCGTTCTTGTGCTTGCTC
Organism: Zopfia rhizophila CBS 207.26; assembly: GCA_010093925.1. NCBI lineage: Eukaryota > Fungi > Ascomycota > Dothideomycetes > Zopfiaceae > Zopfia > Zopfia rhizophila. Next base: position 157,366 of record ML994640.1, read on the forward strand.
TGCGATTCATCATAACCACATTCCGAGAGACTTCTTGGGATCGATAACATTGCTGTAGCACAATGGGGCCTCATGTGGTAGAAGGTGTCGACTTGGTGCCAGGGACGGAGGTTATGGCAGAGGATGGAAGAGTGAAGAAAACACTCATCCCCCATCCATCCACAGACCCACGAGATCCTCTCAACTGGTCGACAACATGGAAACGTAGGTTCCCATCTCATTTCTCCATTCCACTCCCCAAGGTTAACATACAACCCAGTCACCGTAATGATGTCCCAATGGCTCTTCACCTGGATCTCCGTAACCGGCGCCCTCTCCATCGCACCAATGTTCCCACTCCTCGGGCAAGAGTTCCATCTCAACAACAACCAGCTATCTCTCTTAACCGGTATCACGGTCATCACGCTCGGCTTCGCAAACTTCATCATCGTCCCGCTTAGCAATATTTTCGGACGCCGGGCAATAAGCCTGGTCTTCTCCGTACTCATCATGTTGACATGCATCTGGGAAGCATTGGCAACCTCGCACCGAAGCCTGCTCGCCGCACGTGCTTTGAACGGCCTTGTATGTGCCACTAGCGAGTCTATCCCGGTTCAAATGATTGCGGATGTCTTCTTCTTGCACGAGCGCGGCCTCTGGACTGGCGTGTACTTGTGCGTCCACTTCTCCTCCCGTCACATCTAAATACTGATATCTTGCAGCACCGGTTACTTCCTGGGTGCATTCCTAGGCCCCGTCATGTCCGGCGCCATCGCATCCCACCATGGTTGGAAATCCTTCTTCTGGCTCGAGACCGCCCTCGCCGCATTTGCCATCGTGATGCTAGCTTTTACATTCCCCGAAACAAAGTACCATCGCACCACCAGTGACAAAACCATCACACCACCAACGGAAACAATAACAAACGTGTCAACTGACGCAGAGAAGAATGCATCCACAAATGTAGGCTCCGATTCCGAAAGCAGTTCCCTCGCCCCACCACCCGTTGGAAAAGGCCGGCCATCATCCAAACAATTCATGCCCTTCCAAAAAGCCGATTCGCGATGGAAGGCATTCATAATCCGCGACACCTGGACGCCCGTAAAAGTCTTCTTCAACCCTATCATCTTCTGGGCTGGTCTCATGCTCGCCGGTCCAGCAGACCTAGTCCTTTTCTTCAATCTCACTGAATCCGTGATCCTCGCTGCACCGCCCTATCTCTGGACTCCTCAGCAAGTCGGATACAGCAACTTCGCTTTCGTGATCGGCGCGCTGATAGGCCTTGCGACGGCGGGTCCGTATTCAGATTGGGTCGCTGCAAGAGCTACTAGGAAGAACGGCAGTATCCGCGAAGCCGAAATGCGGTTACCTGCATTGTGGATATACATGTTCATCACGATCACCAGCTGTATAATCGGAGGCTGTGCGTACCAGTACCAATGGCACTGGGGCATTTTGGTGGTCTTCGGGTACGGCTTTGGGGGCCTTTCAGTAACTACCGTACCCACCATCGCTATTGCCTACGCGATTGACTGCTACAAGCCGATTGCCGGTGAGATCATGGTGGTGGCTACGGTGCTGAAGAATTTCATTGGCTTCAGTTACAGTTATTGGATTTTTGATCTTGCGCATAGGGAGAAGGATGGTTGGATTGTTCCGGCTATGGTGGTGTTTGCGTGTACGGTTGGCCCGGCGTTGTTTGCGTTTCCGCTTTATTATGGGTGGGGAAAGAAGTTGAGGAGGTGGACGAGGAATTCGGAGTTGCATCGGATGGAGGAGATGATCTAGAACGTTGGGAGATTGGAACTCTTAACTGGTATAATTTGGTGAAATATGGGGTTGGAATGGTGAGAGGGAAGAGGTGAAGGCTTGGGTAGTTTGGATGCCATGCGTAGTTCAGCGCACTGAGAGCCAGAGTCATGCTGTCGTTCGGGGTATACTACTAACCTAATGATATTTCTCTACACCTCATTTTCTCATCAAGAGTCCATAAAATGCAGCCCTTTACTCATCGATATTCTCTGTAGTCAGTCAACCCACCCTGACACCAAGGCCTTCGTATCCCACATCGACGCTTGGCGAGTACCTCGATGTCCAGTCTAAGACTGCGAAGCAAAAATATCATTGGAGCTTGGCCGGGGCCCACAACATCGGATTGCATTGGCGTACAGCTCAGCTGTGAGCAGAATTCTGAACGTGGTTCCACCCATGGACTTGGGGGGACTGCTATGTTTAAAGTTCGAAGCTGGAGTCTGAATCTGGATGAGGTCTAACAACACAAGTCGTATCACAACGCAATTCGCATCCACAACATCAAGTGGTATAATGGTGGGTAATTGACATGTGAATTACTTTCCAAAGTGCACACCTAGATTACAAGTTGGTTGAAGAAGGGTACAAAATCCGGTCCCGAAATAATCCAAAATCCCATGAAAAGAGCAAATCTATACCCCATGTGCATTCCTCCCTCTCATATCTGTTCCTTATGAAGTGAAGGAACAGGATGAATAATCCTCTTCAACTCCTAAGCCAAGAACGCAGCAAAGAGGCCAGCAGCCACTCCCAAAGCACCACTCTTCTTCATCGATCCCGCTCTACCGTCAAACTGGCTCGGAGTAGCAGATGACGCGCCACTCGTTCCATTCGCAGCACGCGTAGTCGTAGCAGCAGCAGCCGGAGGCGTCGTCGGCTCAGGAATACCAGACGGGCAATGCCAGTGGTCTCCGTGGGGCTCGCAAGAGGCCGTACCGGTCAGCACATTGTCATGATCGTCATCGGAATGGGTTGCAGTAGCCGGGGGAGGTGTCAACGGTTCTGAAACTCCAGAAGAACAGTGCCAGTGGTCGCCATGGGGCTCACAAGCACCGCTGGCTGTGAGAGGGATGGTATGATCGTCATCATCGTGATCGTGGGATTCCGATGCGGTCACTGCTGGAGGAGTGGTGGGTTCTGGGACGCCGGATGGGCAGTGCCAGTGGTCACCGTGAGGTTCACATCCAACGGACTCAGTTAGAGATGGCGGAAGGCTCTGTGCCAGAATGGTCGGAAGAGCTGAAGCGAGAAAGAGGGCTGCGGTCTTCATATTGATGGATGGTAGCGACCGTTGTTGAAGTCTTGTTGCTTCGTTTCAACAATTGACAATACACAAGCCGGTATTGAGTAGAAGATGTAGAAACGAAACACCTGCAGGAAGCTGTCTTTGATACTTTATAGCTACCCTGCTGGCCATGTGGTCTAACAACCAGGTACTTGTCCAAGCAGCCAAGTCCGCCGTACTGCTTGGCGGTGTCCATCCAGGTGCTCACCTTCCGGAGAAACTCCCTCAATCGGATATCAGTGAACCGCAACACGCGAGAATGTGACGGAGAGAAAACAAAATTGGTAGAATCAATAGGAAGGTGGAGCAGTGGCGAAGGCGAATGCTAATTTTACATCAGCGTAGAGTGCGCGCGACTTCGCTTTAAAAATGGGAGGAAGTGGGGGACGGCAGTGGAGGAATTATCTAAGAGCTTCTTTCATAAAGTAGAAGTAGTGTCAACTTGTCTGGAGATGTTACTGGAGCCGATTTCTCCATACCATTTTTCAATGCGCAGATGCAAGTTGAATGATGCAGACCCACATGACCAGTGAGCTGTACACATGTAATCCGATGCAATGAGATGATATGCACCCAAGTCCATAGTTCATGCATCATAAACAATTTCACGGAAAAGGGAGAACCTTTAGAGGTAGACATAGGAACAGGTCCAGTCAAACCTTTCCCAATTGCGTAGCCCAGGCTGGCTGTTTCCTGCGTTCCAGACGCATCGGCTCTAGAATCACAAATGTGGATGTCTATCCCATATTTTCAAAGTCAAGCTAAAACTAGAGAAGGGTTTCGAAGTATTTCTTGAGCTAATAATGATATGGGAACGAAGTAGTCATGATTGCATACAATATGGCATTCTTATACAGTCTTTAATGGAAGCAGGTGTAGCAGGCTGGTCTCCAATCTCCGTTGAGCACTACCTGTTGTTCTTCTGGGATTAAATAATAGCCCATTTTCCGAATACTATTTGCTAGATTTGTAGAGAAACTCGGCCGAACACCGTGATGGTTTGTTTACTCATACCAGTACAGTCTTTGCGTTGACAAGAATCCATTTAACCTTTTGGACCACCTGGCCTCTCCCAATCCTTCGATAAAGCTCTGGAATATCACTATGGGTATTTAATCCAATGAAATCCGCGTTCTCTTCTTTTTTGTAGTCAAAACCCCTCACAGGCGCTAATATTTTGATCCTTAGGGATATTTTCAAAGCTTTCAATAACGCAATGTGTGCGCAAAGGATCTTTGTCTGCTGGTAAGGATTAATGCTTCTGTCGCTGACAAAATAGCTAATAACTTCCTCTGTCTACGTTCTTCTAAGAATCTGAGTCCGGTGCGGCAACGAAAACTCCCTGTCGGGTATGTCCAAAGTGAAAAGCGAAATCATTCATGGGCTTGGTATTCGCTCAAAGTGAGCCAAGGAGCCAAGGATGTGAACCATATCAGCATTCGTCTTTGGGCGTAACCCGCTGAATGCCTCCGTGACTGTAGCAGTGGCGAATGTAGAGCTGAAAGATATACTACAACAGACTCCGTTTTCACATAATTTTTTCGTCCCTGCTCTTCAAGCAGAAAAGTGGGCTGCCCAATTCCAGTCTTTGAACCTTGGGGTCAAAATGCCTTCTATTTGTTTGTCACAGTAAGACACAGTCCCTGTGTAGGCAACCCAGCTCCAGGACGGGGCATGGAATACTGTGTAATCTCTAGGGGGTCATCTTTGCCGTGCCGCAGGAGATTATACCCGGATTTACCAGCAAGGCTTTTTTTCCCCCCCTTTTTTAGACACTGTACGACTCGGTCACATACTCCCTGAAATGCAATGAGTTTATCTGTCTCCCTTGTCACTTGACACCCGCTGTACTCCGCGATTAGGTAATTCCAGCTCCTGAAAGTGTCGAAACTCTCAGCATTGGTCATCGGTTGTGTTTACGCCTCAAGCTCGTCCAATTGAGAGGTGTATTGACTTCTTAGGGAAGGTACAAGGTTTGGTCTATTTTCTTCATCGCTCGACAACTTTTTGCATTCCCAGAAAATCTTGCGGTTGGTGTAGTAGATAATTCGTCTCGAGAGAACACGTTTTTGTAAGATCCACCCTCGGTTATGCCATGGCTTTTCAGCAATCGTATGCCAGAACCCCTTCCATCGTGGTCGCAAAACAACATCTTTGTTGCGAACAATTGTAGACGAGGGGAACAGTCGCTCAAAATCGCCCTCCCAGAATGGATCATCAGGTAGAGGGGGATCATCCGACTCCTCGTCAAAATGACAGCTCATACACACTGCTAGGGGATCAATTTTCCGAAGATTAAACAATCCTATATCCTGGGCGGTGGGAACATCGATTACGTCAACGGCGTCAATGGTGCAGGTTGCTCACTCAAAAATCCATCCCATTTGCGCCGCTTCACGTATTCAGTCATCCAGGCCGTCTTGAACAATGCATGGCGAGTCTATCCAAAGGTATGATATCATCAACTTGCGCGTAGCTTGAATGGCATCCTTGAATGTCATTGGGAGCTCACTCATTGGCAGTGACTAGGTAAATGATATGAGACTTTTCTTTTCCGTTTTTATCTTTTGAGCCTTTTCCCATCTGTAACTGAGGGCCACGTACATGCCTGTTTCTCCGTTCGTGATAAAGGTCTTGCAGGCTCACCGCATCTAACACTCTAACATTCATGACGCGTGATGGTAAAGGCTTATTCTCCGTCGTCCTAATGAGCTCCAGTGAGCGATCTGCAACATTCAAAATGTTCAGAAAGTTCGATGCATTCGTATATTCATTGGTACAGCAGGCTGACGTTGTGATCAGAAGAAAGCCCGACTATTTCTCGTGTATCGATGAGCCTAGCCGATAAGTATGCGGAATCAGCATTCACAGTCGATGAGGAGATATAAAGTATTGCAATTTTAAGGTTATCTTCAGGTCCACTAATTTGGATTGTGGCGCCTTGATCGAAAGACCCACAAACACCAGGTACACCTTTGTGTCTTTCCCAGGTCAGGCGAGTCGGTGGTGGCTCCATATGCTCTATGACAAGACCCAGTTCCCGAATGATCTGTGCAGAACACTATATCTAACAACTCTTCTTAATTACTAAAGTGCAGGTATTCGAGAGTCGTAAGTTTGGTCGACTTCGTATGGGCTTGACCCAATCTGAAGGCGTGCAAAGGAGCAGACCATAAGACGGCAGAATCTACAAGTCTTTCTAGATCCAATCGTTTCTCTATACGTGAGATTGTGATCAAAGCCTTCATATAGCATCTGGAAGCTAATTTGTGACATTTGTGGCAAAGGCGGGACAATTCGGAGTTTTGAGAGGACATCTCCGGTCCGTAGGTCCGAATTTAATGAAATTTGGCAGGGCGCACAAGCGAGCATTATCGTTATTATGTTAGAATAAGATATTGTACTAGTGAAATATAACATCGAGGGTGGGAAAAGGGGGAGAGAAGGCTACTCGACTCCTCTAATCGTAAGAAGTGAGGAAAACCGATCAGCCAGATAAAGTTAGTCGAAGAAGGATCGAAGCACTTTTAAAGTAACGTTCTATCATTGGCTAGAATAGTCAGTTGTGCAGGGCTACAAGCTTTTCATGAAGGTGTATTTTCCCTCAGGGTTGACCATTACCGCCGCACAGACCACTTGTCGAAGGTGACGGACAGTCTAAATGCAGTATTAGCTAACGACGGTAGAACATGGGTACTCGCCAAATACACCTTGAAATGAAATTCAAATACACATGTGTATGTACCTGATTGTTTTACTTTTAATCACACAAAAGCACTACCACACGTGATGCGATATCCTCCCCAAGATCTAAATGTTTCCCTCATCGCATGTTCATTACTACATTCATTTCAAATAGTACTCTAGAAGAGAGCCCTGAATTTTCGTTCTACAACTTCCCAAGTTTGCGAAACTGAAGTTCTGTGAGGCTTGACTCTCCAAAGAAAATCTTCTTGTCGACCAGGACATCCTTCTGCCAAGGACCTAGTTTGGTCTGTACGCCTGAGCCTGGAAGCGCCTTTGATCTGGCCCATCTTAAAGCGATAGCTATTGCAGCCTCATCGCTGTCGTGGCCTGCATCATACATGAGCAGAGCAGCGCAAACGATAGCTTCGATGTGCTCCAAGAGTTCTCTGCCATGATAGAGAAGTTCTTCCTTGTCCGCGCTCTTGACCATTGCAACCATCGTATTAAAACGCTGCTCTACAGCCTTCCGCTCCTCGTTGAACTTGCTGGAGCAGCTGTCCAACACGGTACGCACCCATGACCCAAGCGTATTCTCCAGGACATTCCCATTTCCCAGTCGCTTGTCGACCAAAACCCTGACGACGTCTTCAGCCATCACACTGACGGTACCTTCCCAGATGGGATTGACAAGGTTGTCGCGGAACGTCTTCGCAATATTCATCAAGCCACCATCCTCATTGTTCTCGCAGTACCCGACCCCACCCAAGCACTCCATACACTCCCGCAGCCCATTGACAGCAGCAACGCTGACCTGCGCTTTTATCACAGGGGTTAAAAGTCGTAGGAGCGTCACAACCTCATTCTTATCCTTCGGAATCAGTTTCTCAGCTTTCGTACCCCTAACCATATCTTCCCAATTCTGCTCCGTAGCTCCTTGCAGCGCAACCCCAAAGAACACATGATGCGTCGCAGCCCAATACTTCACCGTCTCGTCCGCCATCCAGCGCAAATGCTGCGGATTATCTTGCAGTAACCCACCACGCACTTTGCGGACTTTGGTGTACGCTCGACAAATAGCTAGACCGCGCGCCCAATTTCCTGCGGCTCCCGCGGCGGTGTGAAGACGAGTGATGTTTAGGATTGCGGCGATTTCTTTGACGCCTTGCCCTTCTTCTCCGATGAGCCATGCACGTGTGTTTTTGAGTTCGAGTTCTGCGGTTGGGAGGGATTTTGTGCCAAGTTTGTTCTTGAGGCGCTGGATTCGTATGCCATTTAGCTCCGTTAGCGGTGTTTCGGTCTCATTAGACAATTCAGTCCTAACGCTTCGTCGCATTGGAGCGTAGAATGCGCTGATGCCTTTGCTGGTTCTCGCCAGCATGACGGCCATCTCTGAATCTGTGGCACTGCTGAACCACTTGAAGCCATCGATTCTCCACGGCCCAAGAGGCATTCCGACGTTATCATACATCCGACCTGCCTTGGCTTCCAACTCTAGCTCTTCGCGAGAAATTTGATGAGCGACGGTTTCGGTTCCACTGACATCGCTACCACCAGTGCGTTCCGTCATCCACTGTCCGCTGGTCCATGCAACCGCAGGATCTCTTGATGTAAGTCTGCGATACGCTTCACGGAACACTGCACCTCGTCCTGGCTGGTCACCATCTGCATCCTCAAGATGACGGGAGAGTAACGTTGCAGCTCCATCCGTCATACTCATCGGACATCCCGTCATAGTAGCCGAGTTAATCCAGACATGGCCTAATGCGAATTCATGAATCCTCCTATTCCATGCCGTATTCTGTTTCTCATAAGCGACTGCAACAACACCTTCTTCGTAGCCAATGTCTTTGAGCGCTTTCCACCCAGTGGTTACCCACAGAGGATCATTACGGTTTTCTTCACCAAAGGTAGTAAGGGGACGAAGTGTGGGGTGATTTGTTTCTGCATCCACGCCATAGCTTAGGACTGCTGGTTGGAGGGTACGACGAGCGAGGTTGTGGATGGAGGTTGTCGCGGAGGTGGCAGTGGGCGGTAGATAGAGGGCTAGGACGCGTGCTAGAACTTTGTCGTCAGATACGTTTCGTGTATCTTTGGGCTGCGTGTATTGCGGTGGGAGCACGGGAAGAGCCTGGAAGAAGCCCGTGGTAGATGAGGAAGGTGTGAGTATCGTCCCAGCCATTTTAATTGCCTTGTTTCAAACTATGTAAAAGATACAAAACGTCGGCGATTTTGGATATGTTATGTCTCACGGTTGTTGCTGCTGGCTACTTAGGCACGTTTAATGAACCGCAGGCAAAGACTGAGAGCCTCGGGTATTGAATCGAAAGTGCTTCGCAGTATATGAATTGGTGTCTTCGTGATCAGAGCTTGTATCCGGAGTCAAAACCAGGCCTCACTGTTGAAAGCCGCTTCCACCGGATGCATCTCGTCTCCTTGATCCGGTCGCGTGGTAGCTGAGAGCGATGGAGTGGGGACAGGTGAGATGAAGGAGGAGAGAATACACGACCGAGAAGAGTATCTCCCAGTTAAAAACACTCTTCAAACGTATTCTGTATCGCAAATGAATGGTTGGCAGCAAGTTGATGAACGTTGAGCCGGTGGGAGACTGGCGCTTTTCATGTGCCTCGGCTCAGCCCCACCCAAAATGCGGAGAAGTCATACCACCGGCTCCGTTCGTGCTTCATTCTTCACATCTCTCTTTCCACCGGCTCGCTTCAGAAATGATTCAGCGGCTATGGAGCGGCGAAGGGTCCGGAATGCGTGCATGAGATGCCGTCGACAGAAGCTAAAGGTAAGAAGTATATCGAGACTTCAACTCCACCAGCTGATATAACCCGAGTGTGATAGTACAAGACCATGCCAGTTATGTATTCGCTCGGGCATGGAATGCAAAGAGGCCGCGGAAAGGACGAGGAGAACCAATAGCTTGAAGCAGACGCCTTCCACCCGCAGAAGGCAGCAAATTTCAGATTCGGAAACGCAAAAGAATGTCCAATCAATTAGGTTACCTGCATCAAACGAAAGAAATACCGGTGTTGGGGATAGCTGTGAGGGTTCATCATTACCGACGCCAGCATCATCAGAACTACAAGAAATATCCCGCCCTCCAGGATCCGTTCCAAGGCAGCAGGACCGATCTTCGACTTTTCATCTCGTAGAGCAGGCAAGGCATATTCCTTCTTCCTCACTTAGTCACGCCTAATTCTTTGAACTAGCTATTTAGGAATCATCGTTCGAGTCCTAAGAGTTCAGACGCTATTCCGGACGGTAGTTCAACAAAGACAGGCACATCCGGAGCTCCCGAGTACCGCATCCCTGTTACAGACCTAATTAGGATCGAGCTTCCACCGCCACAGGTTACGGATGCTCTTCTGGACGCATACCTGGCGGCGCATCACTGGTACCTCGTATTATTTCATGAACCAAGCCTTCGATCTGAGCTACAGCCCATTATGGAAACTGGTCTCGCTACTCGGTCCAAACGCCAATTGTTGATGCTGATTCTGGTCATTCTCGTTACTGGGGCCCGCTATATTACAATCGATGAGATTCAAAATGCCCAGCTCGATTTTGACTTTACTCGCTGGAGGTCAAGGGCAATGACGGTACTGGAAGAGCGAGTAGTCTCGATCCTTGATGACATCACAATTGAGTCCATCACTTTCCTATTTCTTCTATCGACAAATTACTTATTATCCGGCAACACGCGGTGTGCCTTTGTCATATTTGGCATGGCAGTGCGAGCTGCTCAAGCCATGGGTCTACATAAGGAAACTACTTGGGGTCCTATCGATACTATCGCATGCGAGGTTCGTAGACGTGTATGGTGGTCCTTATATATGGCGGATGGGTAAGTCAACCCTTTTTTCATGCTTGGTAAATCGCAAGAATACTGAGCATTGAAGTTACGTGGCCCAAGCCTACGGCAGGCCTGCCATTCTCAACGAAAGAGATTTCCAAGTCCATCCACCGCTCGACATGAATGATACGTCCGCGACCTGTCCTGGATTCAATTCGCTAGAGCCACGTGAAGACCGTACACTGCAGCCTGTTACCACACTTTCGTACAATCGTTACAAGGCGAAACTATATCTAATTGCAGCGCCAATCACGCGAAATATGTACTTCAAGAATGAGCGCAAAATGAAGCATGTTGTCAATCAAGTCAAAGATATTCATCGTCGTCTTCTAGAATGGGAAAGAGGGATCCCGTACGAACTACGTTTGAGCAGTTTTACGAATGGTGAAATTGATGTGCATGGGAACCCGCTACTTCAGAAATTTGCCATGCAAGCGCTCACGCTTCAACTGTCGTACGATAATATCCAGCTCCTTCTATTTCGCCCATTCATCGGGATTGAGAACAAAGACATTCCCATTCCAGATCCTGGCCCAACCGACGAGGGTCACCTCAATATCACCATCACAGCGCAAAACCAGTGCTGGATCTCTGCAACTCGCACTTCTCTGATCTCTCGATACCCTGAAATACTCCGCTTGATCAGCAAAACTCTTCCATGCATCCACATAGGGTTGCATTGCTTAACAGCAGGCGTAATGCTGGGTGTGCTCGCCATGTCCAACCAGTTCTGCAGTCGAACTCAGGAGTGCAAACGTGGGATCGCCCGAATTCTTAGCATTCCGGAAATCGCCGACTTTCGCGCACCACTTTGGGATCAGAGTTCCGAGGTGCTGACAGACTTGTTACATTTGATTGCGAATGAGGAGATCAAAGCACTGATTACAGGTGGAGGCAAGCGCGGGGGGCTTGATGAATGCACTTTGATCCGTGAGTTTGGAATGCCAGAACCGAACCTTGATTTTTCGTCGATATCAAGTGTTCTTGACCTTCAAAGAACAGAGGATGAAGCCCCAAGCGCAGACGACGACCACAGCTTCTATCAAGTGCAAGGCTCACTCCAACATCTCCCTTTGGGTGCCCTCCCTGATAAGATTTCTACTCAAACCGAGTTCTACCAGGGAATAGGCGGTAGAGACAACACGAACCGCAGAATCCCGAACTTTCTCTCTATGCCCTTCGCAGGTCTACCTGGAAACGGCGATTTGGACCGTCTAGGCCAAATCTGGATGTGGGACGACTCGTTCTCATTTGTGTGAACTCATCGCGATTTCTATCCATACATTACCCAGGATGGCTTAGTAACCACTGGACTGCCGCAACTAACGGAGAAATTTCAAGACTCTCTTGAAGCGTATGATTCAGATTCCTAAAATCTCTAGCATCAAATTATGGTAATCTCCTTCTCCACTTGCAGCATTTCTAGCTTCGCTCTCGCCACTCAGGTCTTTCTGTGCGTCCACCTCCACTTCAATTCGTGTAATTCCAAGATCCCGATCCTCTTATACGTCTCCGGCCGAGCTTTCTCATCTTTAACCGGAATCAGCGCTAGATATACGATATCAGGTCTGTCCATATCAGCGACCTTGAGCAGATCTACTGTGGACACAGGAGGAAGATGATCGGGACCTTCGACTGCAGGTTCATAGTCCGCGTCAAGTCCCTCAGTCGGCCCTCCATTCAGAGCTCTCCTCACATTATCTCCGGTCAGATCGTAAGGGTAGAGAAGTTTGACTTCGTACTTTCTCCGGTTGACTCTTCCATCTTTCGAGAATATGGTCGCAGGATCGTATGAAAGCGTTGCCGGAATGAGCGTCCCGATAAGCTTGATATACACGACGTTGGGAAGTAGTTGGCCATACAGATCCAGACCAGATGGTGGCGCTCTCGCCTCGATGATGCGGACATAAGTCTCCGATATCCTGATGGGGCTGATGTAGGCAACAGGCGAGTTGCATGATGCCCAAAAGTACGTTGGAGCACGCCACGGCATGGAACGTGTTGGAGCAGGGGCGAAAGCCTGCCAGGGGAGACCAGCGATAAGGGTTTAGCGCCAGAGTCCTGCTCGGTATGTGTCACGAGTGAGACACGCGGTCCTCTATGCAAGTCCGGAGAGCGCTGGAAGCATATCAGACGGCTTCGTTAGATTGGCTGTGAGTTGTGTGTACAACTCAACGATTAGAGGCCAGATATCGTGCGCGCAGTTGGGCTCGTTGGTCTTGGAATGGTAGCGCCAAGGAGTGTACATAGAATGAGCGCACGCAGACTTTGGTGACTACACAACGACCATTCTGGTTGCAAAGTCTTGTTGCGGCGAAATTTCAAAGTCCCCGCACTCGTATGTTAAGCCGGCTGGACATTCCCAATTAGTTCGTTTGCTGTGAAATGAAGCATTCCTGGCGACAATACGCGTTCCTAGTAAACCCATGTTCTAGTTAAGAGAGCCCAGTTGTCGCTATGGAATGTGGCTATGAACCTATCCCAGTGTTGCATCTGCTTCCAGACAAATACTTCAACGGGTTGGCTATCTGGGTCCTTTGCCTCAATCAGAGGGCGTCCATCTTCATTCTCAACTGTGGAGAAAAGACCTCCGTAGGGCCATGTGGATCACGTCACTGCTATAGTAAGGCATGCATTCTCGTATATTGATGACATCCTGGCTAACTGCTGCCGCCAGCCTTCACCACTGTCCTGAAAGATGCAGAACGAATCAATCCGCGGGTACTAAATTCCTAGTTTCTTGCACACAGTGATGCCGTCCGAAAAGGCTATAAGGAGAAGGTTTAATGGTATCTCCTTCTGGAGATCGGCGAAATTATCGGACAGCGTTCTGAGAGGTGTGCGCATCACCCCATCGATGGCTCAAGCATATGTAGCAGGCTCGTTTGTTTTGTGAAATGTAGAGTCTAGGCCCATGGGTTTCATAGCAGGAAGAAAGATCTAAGATACGGTCTAGAAGAGCCTGTGCACCCATCCTGTCGCACTCCGCATGTAGTGTTGTGCACTCAGCTATCCACTGTGACACTTTCTCAAATGCGGCATCCGAAGACGTATCTCCGGTGGGAAGCCGCCTAACCGGAAAGAAATTATCGCCATGAGTGTGACCATTTTGACAAAGAAAGCCGGTGAATACACGTCCAATCCGTCCTGGAGCTCGCGATTGAAATTTCCTAGCATCTGGATGTCTATGATGGCCGGAGAAAATCTTTTTGCGGTGACTCTCAGGCACCTCTTCTCCGGAGACCACTAGATTTCTTGGAAGTGTTGGCCTAGGACAAAATGGTGGATGCCATGGATTAGGACGGCGCAGTAGCAGCAGCCTCCAAGGGCAGCCACGATAATTTCGGCGACATTGAGATTCTACTAATGGCCTTGGGGATTGCTTTCCAAATTCAAACAGGCAGGGTATCACTCCTGAGGTTCAAGGGCAAGCAATTGAATGCTGTTTTCACCTTACATCCACGCTCCGGCTGGGGAGATGATCATGCAGGCCAATCTTGCAATGATTAGGCTCAGCAATTTGATGAACGACTAAGCGAACTGTAAGTGAATGTTGGCTACGTCTAGAAACGTTCTGTGAAGTTTCCATGGACACTCCAACAGTTCTGTGCAGAGAGGATGACATCTGAAGTCGAAATGGAGCTGTTCATCCGCAAGTCGGGGACGTGCGTCCTTGTACGCATCCCTGACAAAATGAAGGGGCATTCTGATGACGCTCTAGACAATAGAGCTTGACGCGATCATAGAAACCTTGTTCAATTACCAAACCTACTGCGGCCAGAGTACCGCAATGAAAAGGATAGGGGCCATGTACAGTAGGATACTAGAGAAATTCGAAGAGGAACCCAGAGAAATACTATTCCAATAGGACCTTGGAAACGTTTGTACCAAAATCGCAAGCGATTAAGATAAAAGAACATCGATCCACTTCGCATGAATCCTTACAATGCTAATATATACCCTATGTGCGGAAAATCTGGTGAGTGACGATGATATAGCGCTGCTGACGCTCGGAGTTTGAGGCGCAGCTTTCGGCTCAGCCAACACGAAAAAAGATGAAGGCAGCTAACTTATATCAATGCCCAGGAGTCTAACAAAAGACACTTAAGCTGACATGATTATCTAAATCTTCCTACTCGGAGGGGACTCGTTTGCTCATGACTTATTTGGAAGGCCGCGCGACGTTGGTTACATGGTGCTATTGGGACAAAAGGGCGAAGGAATGACCTCGGGCAAACTAAGGGCTAAGCCTATTTTGAAAAATGTGATCAAAGTCAGCAACAGTCCTGGAGGTATTGGGAGAATATATGTGCCAGACTCATTCATTATTAGTCCTTGCAGCCCAAGTTCACACATACTCATCTAACAGAATGATGATTCTAACAGAACGGGGAGCCATCATGTGACCCGCTTAATCATAGACCGCAATTCTTCTCCACTTCCCAACCACCACTTGTTTTCTCCAACTACATCAAATTTCATCAATCCTCTCACATAAATCCAACATATCCCTCATAAAATACCACCCGCTGTGGTAGCTGTCGTACAGGATCTACCCTGCAATGTCATCGGTTCAGCTTGAATCCGGAAGCGAAGCAGCCTACCTTAAACTGCGACCCGTAATAGAAACCAATGTGAAAGCAGAGTGCATGGCAATTTTCCTGCTTGTATCTCAAGATGTGTCTTAAAACAATGGATTTTGTATGCACGAGTCGATTTCCGCGCTAATATGGAATGGAGGCGGCTGTATCCTATCCCTTCCACGATTCTTTCAAATCTACCTTCCCCATGATCTCTTATTCTTCATGCTAGCATTTGAAATTCTTAAGTTTCCAGTGTTTGCTCGTTGTCACTCTTAGATTTTATTTAGATCATTCCTCAGTGTTTATTTACGTGCCTACCTGCTTCATATTTGATTTATCTTTCTCCATAAGTTCGCAATTAGCCCTGTGGCAGCCCACCCGGGACCACGATTATAGCCTGAAAGCCGGCACGGATGAAATCTGGAGTATTTCCCCTACAGCCAAGAACCAACCCAGATTTTCGATCCAGAATATTTATACGTTTCTGAGATCCCCCGCTGTCCGATTGCGTTGCAGGCGAACGGGGTCTCTCGTGAGTTTGTAGTCGTTCCGTTTGTTTTATAATAGCGTGTCACCTCCTCAGTCGCGCTGCCGCCATTCTCGCGTTATCGAGCTTCTGCGTTCGTCTAGTCAATTCTGTCGCTGCAGCTGCTCGTTTCGCAAATGATCTTAGTAGGGATCAAGTTGAAGAAGAATACGACTATGTCGTCGCTGGAGGAGGAACAGCTGGTCTCACAATCGGAGATCGTCTCTCAGCAGACGGAAAATGTCTCCTCCCTGATTCAACAAACATCTTTCATACAGTGTCTCCATGCATTAACTTATTGACTAGATTCTGTCCTCATCATTGAATATGGCAGCCTAGGTTCACTTTCCTTTCTGAATTCAAGACTGAAGGGTACTAACCATTGACTAGACAACTCTACTGCCGTTCTCACCGTGGCGTACTGAGAGGAATGGACTCATCTCGCCAATTCGAAATCCCCTCAGTGCCACAGCCTGGCCTCAACAATCGGCAAATCCGCGTTATAGTAGGCAAGCTGGTCGGGGGAAGCTCCGCGATCAACGGGCTGCAGTTCTTCCGTGGCACAAAAGAAGAATATGATCTATGGGTTGAGGTTGACGGGCGGGGATCAGCATGGGATTGGAAGGGTATGCTGCCGTATTTCAAGCGAGGGATTCATTTTATCCCTCCCCTAGACTATCCTGCAAAAGATTTCAACATTACGTGAGATATGGAGGCAGGGGGCAGGATAACGATACGAGGGTCTTTACGGGATATCCGAATTACCTCCCGCCAGAATTAAGTAAGCTTCAGACTTTGAAAAATACATGGGAGCTAATGAATGTTAGAGCTTCTGTACCAGGGTCTGGCCGCAATGCCAGGCATGGAGATTCCGAAAGATGGGAATGTGGGCACAGATGGGCTTTTTTTCACCCAACAACCATGGATCCTAAATATTACACTCGGTCATACGCACGAACACGCCACTGGGATGGCATCAATCGACCCAATTATTCCCTTCTCATACACTCCAAAGTCACCAAGATCTTGTTCGATGAGGATCATGCAACGGGGCTCAATTTCATCGCCGTCGATAGTAACTCATCCCAATTCAGCACGGTAAAGGCTCGCAAGGAAGTTATTCTCGCTACCGGCACAATCCACACACCTCAGATCCTTCAACTTTCCGGCATCGGTCCCGCAGATCTACTGAAGCAGGCAAACATCACCCCAAAAGTCGGCTTACCAGGCGTAGGCGCCAACTTCCAAGATCATGGCTACACCCGCGGTTCACAGTTCACATGGACTGTGCAACCACCCCCACCCAACATCACTCAGCTCGGCGACCCTGCAACAGGTCTTACATCAGATCTCGGCGCCATAATCGGCCTGCCAGTCATCACGCCCAACAAGACCGAAATCCTAGCGAAGAAATTTGAGGACCAGGATCCGGCAGCATATCTTCCGAACAACACGCATCCAACAGTGATGGTTGGATATCGCGTGCAAAAGAACGTCTTGCCAAAATATTTAAAAATAAGAATACGGCGTGGTTATGGCAGATCATTAATAAATCACCCAGTTTTGTGTCGGCGCAGCAACATCCCATGTCTCGTGGTACCGTCTACATCGACCGGAAGAATCCTACTGCAGAACCGATTGTGGATTATCGAGCCTTCAATAATCCTATTGATATTGAGGTTACGATTGAAATGACCAAATTTATCAGGAGATATATGGACCTGTCCGCCTTCGCTCCATATCAGCCGAAAGAAACACGTTCAGGCGTGAGTTTCAGCACAGATACGCAGTTGGAGGATTGGATTAGGAGGCAGTGTATCCCCAGTGTGTACTACCCCGTGGGTACGGCGGCAAAGATGCCGAGAGAGCTCAGGGGTGTTGTGGATGAAGAGCTTCTAGTGTATGGTGTTAAGGGTCTCAGTGTAGTAGATGCGAGTATGATGCTGATTATTCCGGGGTGTCCGACAGTTATGACAGAGTATGCAATTGCGGAGAAGGTGAGTAGGTAGGCTGTTTGGTACATGAGATAGCTGACCTTCAAACAGGCAGTAGATTATATCAAGGAAGGAACGCAGTCGTAGCCATGTAAATTAATCTCAGTTTCGATATCAGTGGTTGTTGAATGAATTACACGTTATTCATGAGCCGTTTGAATCAAGTGCGGGAAGGGAGGGGAAGAGAACAGAATATATAAGCCCGAGAACTAATACTGGATTAAATTAGGGGTGAGCTTATGAACAAGTCCAATTCTTCGAAAATTCTCCGTTGCTATAACTACTGATTTCGCCCGCGACTCCACATTTCGGAACAGTGATCATCTCCAAACATACCTAGGTATACTGGGGAACAGATATCTACCCTCAGCGCAACTCAGATACCTGGTTTTTGAAAAGTGGGAACTGATCTTCTTCCTTTGATCTTGAGGCGGTTCTGAGGGCGTCAAATTCTGTATTCTGATCGCCGACTGTGCTCCGGGTACTACCGTTGACCATCATTAAACCGCCTTTATCTGTAGCTTCATCGGTCTAGATCTTCTCACCTTCGCCATTTGTGGGACTTCCAGAGCTACCATCTCTACCTTGCTCAGCCGCTCTGTTATAATACGCAATCGCCTCGCCATCCATTACTCCATAAACGAAAGCTTCGCCCGTAAGCTTAAACAAGTGCGGTCTGAACTTACGCCGTGGTCTGGCCTTATCCTACAGGCTCATTCCTAGGGCATGGTCAGTTTATATATACTGGGTCTGTTTTTCCGTGTGAATAAAGTACCAATTTTCCTAGCATCGTGGTCATCGTTTGCTTCATCGTCTCTCTTCTCCCTGTCGTCTGCCTCGCCTTCTGTCTCGATCCCGCCGTTTGTTTCGACTTGTGTCTCATCCCGGGTTCAGTCTCGCCTTTCGCTCTCTATATTCTCCCGGGTGATACTTGGTTGATGACGTGGTCACCCTACTGTGTCTCAGTGTGTCCGTCTTCCTTTCCCCGATCTTGTACGTATTCCGGTTTCCCGCCATTTTCTCCAATATTTTTCTCATCTTTCTCGCCATTGTTGTTAACAACCGCTAATTCTTTCTGAGCTTGCATCTCTTGAGTTGGATATGAGCCGCGGCTCCGTACCAAAACCCGACTATCCCACGCTCTATTTCGCGAGTAGTGTGTCATGGATCCTACAACCCCGTCCGATAGCCGTGATGTCACTTCACCATCTTCGGACTTCAGGTTTTCTTGTTTGGAGCCTAGCTTTTCCTTTTGTTTTCTCGTCCTTGTTTTTCTCCAGTGGAGGACTTGATACCTTCTTTGATGGATCCACCTTGCCCACTTTTCCGATTCCTCTTTATTTGACTTTTCATCTTCCTATCGGTGTAATTCCGAAGGATCCTCCTTTTTTAGATTCAGAATGAATGGAACGCTGCATCCGTGTAAGATGCAGATGAAATCCCCTGGCTAAACCTCCTGGTCGACAATACCCAATCTTTCCTCTCTCGTTACCATTAGAGATCCGTTCCATATGACGGCTTGTACTCTCCGAAAGAACTCTCAAACGGCAGAACATCTCCCATGGTCGATCAAGGGGACTAAGGGACCCACACGGTAATCCCTTTGTAAGCGACATCCCGAATGCTCTCGCATAGTATGCGGGCGGGTTTCTTCCATCTCTGGCTCGATCAGCCACCAAAGTTCGCCAAAATTCTTCTTAGCAATCTTTCTCTGCCTCGTCAATACTATTGCCTCCATCCATGTTTATCCGAACACCAGTGGTTCCAAACCATTTCCTAGGAATATTTCCGCTTTGGGAAGCTACCTCAACATTCTCTACCTTGTTCAGTACGAAGCCATATACCTCCATGTTGTTAGACGCCCCTCGCTTTTTAAACCCGATCCTCGCTAGATCCACAGGTTTGTCCCCTGCCGCACTGTAATTTCTTTAGTTCAAACTTGGGAGTCCGACTAGAGGATCGGCATTGACGGTCCCATCTTCAAAACCGAATCTGAACGAACAAACATTTCGTGTGCTGCGTGCGAGAGTTGAGGGATCCAAGAGGGCATTACCTCCTTTTCCTTCCTACCTATAGTATTTTCGCTATCATATCGGTTTTTAAATTCGCTTTCTTCCTTGGGTTCTTCATTTGATTCAGGTGCCCAAGGTCAACAGATGATATCAAGTGCTCGCGTGCGCTCAGGCTGCTAGACAATGGCGAATTGAATGAATTCTGAGCAGATATCGACGTAGTTACTAGTATAGTCAACGATATATGGCCGCGCTCGAAATTTGCTTCCAATTGTACAACTTCTCGGCGCGTCCGTCAACTATAGAGGTTTCTTTTACGGAACAGGATTAGTATCCTTCGCAATCGTAAGCAAAGCATATATGTCTCGTGTGTTTGAGGCTTGGAAAATCGACAATTTCGACAACAAATACTCAGGACTCAGTAGCGCCTGTCTATCACTTTTGCCGGGTGTTCCAGACTTCGAATAATGGAACAAGGTGCCAGTAGCATCCAACAATAGACTCCTTCCGAGATCGGAAACATACTCTAACCAACGAGGCACATGGTAGAAGGAATCATGGATTTGCATAACTTCCAAAAGCTGATGAGTAGCAGACTCCACTTGAACGAATAGCTGGACAGCGTCCGCGAAGTCCTGGCATGGTATATTCCGACGTCCGCAGTAAAGCTGTGCGACTCTAGCAAGAGCTATCTCTTGTACAATCCATCGATGGGAGAACCACGGGCACTTCATCAGGTTAAACATGGCGTTCCACTTCGGAGCGGTATCGTGGTTGTTACAGAGCTTGTCGAAATCGTGGAGCTGAACAACTTCCTTCTGGACGAAATCAAGAGCCATTTTGCTATCCTCGTCACCCTCTCCAAGCCATACGCATACACCCTCTGCACTTCCGTATATCTCAGATGTCATCGGCACCTGTTGGCTTTTCTCATTTTTATCTTTCCGGTTTATGCAGATTGCGTCCACCCATAAAACTCTTTCTTTTCTTCTGCCGCGCAAGGCGATAAATGCCTCGATTAGGCTTTCAGGGACCTCAAAATACGATCTCACGCCATCTTTGTCAATCTTAATTTTCTTGTCCCACGGTTTAGTGCCACATGACCAAGACGGCGCTTTGTAAGACTTGGACATCCCAGGGTCACCAAGCGCGGCACTCGGGTTCTCTTTGCCTTCGAAGATTCCTTCGTCCCTTCACCCGTTCCAATCTTCAAAACCGACGCAGCCGGAACCCCTCGCTGTTTTGTATCAGAATGGTCATTGGGCTGCTCCATTCCATTTTCTCTAGCGCGAATTCTAAAACACCATTCTTCGTTCCTCGTCCACTTTTTTGCTTCCTCTTTTCTTCAAGATCAGCCAATATCCTCTCGATCTCGTAGACATCTCCGGTCTACTGTGGATCCAGGTCCACTTCAATCAACTCGCAAACAATCTTCCTATTTTTCTTTCAACTCCCGGATTGCAGTTTAAGAAGACGAGTCGCTTTGGGAGCATGAAGCTCCTCGTATCTATACCGGTGGAGGCGGTCATCTTCTCGCTCATCAGAGTGTGATGAGGAGCTCTCACTGCGCTTGGATTTTTTTTTCGAATGATGGTATCGAAAAGGAGATATGTCAATAAAAATGGGAAACTAAACCAGTATTTGGCAATAGATCAGGACGGGACTGGACGTACGACTCCACTTTTTTCGTTTCGCCTGCTGGGAGGTTTTATGGTGTTGCGCACTAAGAGCCGCATTCTCCTTCAAGGAGTCAAAATAACACCAACTCCATGTTGCTAAAGAGGTGATCCGCTCCCGTGCCGCCCCTATACAACCCCTAAAACCAGCCTGGTCTCATCCTTTCTCTGTGATGGGATATGCGTATGATGGACAATGTCGATTTTGCTTTTGTGTTCACACCTACGGCTGAAGACAATCAGGCGGTTTTGCAAAGAAGGCACACCTTAATTTGGCCGGTTGGGTGCCTTCTTGTCCCAATTTTTGGACGCCAGGCCACCCCGCTCGATGAACCGTCATTATCAGCGCGACGACTATGAGGACTCATGCAAGCCATCGCTAAGCTTTTACAAATATGGAGCGGGGCGTATATTGACACACAGCGAGACTTTATATATCCCTCTCGGTACTATGAAAAAGAGGAAATCATTGGATGACACTGCGGCGAGCTGTGTTGCGTCTTGAATTATATTTCAGCCTTGCCGCAATGGATCGAGCGGATCACAAGACGCACTCTATCCCCCTCGCGTAGTGGCAACCATAGTAATTTCTCTTGGATTAGTATGCTAGAGCTAAGTTGATTAAATAGCAGCGCTGAGGGTGAAGGTCAGCTTTTGAGAGAGGAGACCGAACACTGCCCTCCTTAACCATGAACCGTATCTACCATGTTTTTTTCGCATCTATATTATTTCTTGATATGTGATCAACCTTCATGGTCATGCTTAGGCGTCCTTGGAAGCAGTAACCACGTGATCGTGATGACAACCAGTAGCGCCAAAACGAAGGGCTGCAGACTCTGAACACCGTGCGGCTGAGCGATAGCACCGGCAACAAATGGTAGTCTATAAGGTGGTAAAAGGTAAGCCAGATCATGAACTAAAACATCTATAAGAATATAACTTACATAGCACCGCCGCCGCCCGCAAAGGCAGACCCGAAACCGATTCCAGCTGTATGCAAATGCTTCGGCAGGAGCTTTGCAGCGACAACCATTGCGCCAGGGAAAAGTGGGCCGGTGAAGCAGCCGAGCAATGAGACTGCAATGGCCGAGACGAGGAATTTTGGGACGAGCCAGAAGACTAGCTCCAGACCAATTGAGATTACCAAGTAAATCGTGATGGCAACTCTCTCCCCTATCCATTCAGTTAGCCCGACGCCCAGGGTTCTTCTTGGAGTCGTGAAAGAGGCCGACCTAATAGCTCATTAACGAAGCCTAACACAATTCGTCCGACAGTAATGCCAGCCCAAAATCCCGTAGGTATAAGACCAGATTCAAAGGCGCCTCCCTGACGTTCTTGCATCATGAACTCGACAATCCAGCCACCAATAGACACTGACACCCGCAGAGTTAGCACACCAGAATCTCATAAAGGGGGAACAGAGGTTAACGTACCTTCAACTCCCATATATGCAAAGAGAAATAGGGCTATAATCCAAACGACTCGATTCTTCACAGCTTCCGCTGTTCTTGTTCCAGAAGCAGAGCCAGGTGTTTTAGGATTGTTGATACGGAACTGCTCTGCGTTTTCCTTCCAAAACAGAGAAACGCTTCCTACTATCTCTATGGTTGAGCCACCAACCAACGTGTAGTAGAACAACCACCAATTCAGGCCACGCTTGATCATTCCAGTTGCGATGGTCGGGCTCACGGTGGCTCTAATTAATCGTATCAGTAAGTCAATCAATTAATGTGCGCTTTTTAGCACGCACCCGAGACCGTAAAAAGCATGAAGGAAACCCATAAGAGCATTTGCGTTGACCATATCCCCGATCCAGGCATTCCAAGCTGCATCGGTGAGGCCATTTCCGAGACCTACGAATGCATATACAACTAGATATACCGGGAAAGGAGGGTGGACTGCCATTATCAGGAACGGGATTAGGTGGCATAGAGGACCGATTATAGCGATTCCTCGTTGTCCGAAGGTCATATGAATCTTATTTACTGCAATCGTTGCGAGGGTATAACCCGCAAATGGGGTCATGAAAATCAACGAAACTACAGTTGTGGATAAGTTGAAGTCTTCACGTATCTGGAAAATTATCAGCTGTTAGTTCAAACCAATCGGAATTCGCACTAGGGATGCCCTGGGAGCTCATACATATGGAATCAACGCCTGGAGAGTAAATCAGCAACCCGCGCTTAAGATTGGGTATACAAATTGTTTTCATCAGAACTCACGCCATAAACCCCATCGCTCGCACCCATGATAGCAAAACTGGTGAACGTCACAAGAATCCGCCATTTATTGATCGAGGGGTCATTCCACTTCTGTTTTGCTCGAGCAATCGGTGCAGCCTCGCCAGGACTGAAAGGTTGCTCTGGTGCATTAGGAAGCGTATGAAGCTCCTGCTGTTCCCTTGGGGAAAGCTCAATGGTCATTGACGTCGTCGACATATTGCACAGCTAAGTGCAATGCGGAGAGGAATCGACCGTTAGAATAGGTACAGAAGAGAGAATGTCTTCAAAGTACTGTGTGCAGAATCCCCCGAGGTCATGCTCGCGAAGCGCCTAATGAGTCAGCCCCCTCTTCTTGTCCTTGCTGTAGATCTTACCTGGCAAACCTAATAGAATTGCCTCTTCCCAATTCGGTCTATGTCTCGGCGACGCAAAAAATAAGGACTCATTGCGCCCTTCTTTGAAGCACGACTTCTACATTACCCAAACACTTCCAACATGAAGTGTTCCTGACCTCAAATACCAATCTCCTTGGCAAAGCCTTGACGAATCATTATCATTGTTCCACTTAACAGATTTATCACGCAGCGGATTTTTGGCGTGTCATGAAGAAATTATTCACTTAAGTCACTGTTAGCCATTTCGAATCATCAAGAGTCATTTTGAATCATCAGAGTTCATTAATAATACTCTCTGTTCTATGCCATCATTAATAGTACTTTGCATTCACGCCTTTCAGAACTTCCTTCTTTTTTCGCCCTCTCCCCTTCAGCCTTATCAAGATTTCCCTTCATCCTTGCGCGCACCCAGTCGCCTGCTTTGATACCAGCAGCTTCACCCTTGTCCCCCTTCAAACCAAGCTTTTTCAGCAATGGCCTGTCTAACGTCCTGAGATCAAAGCCATGAGTGGGCCGCAGGAGGTACAGCAAGCTTAGTATGTCGATGTGAGCCTGGTCATCAGGAGGAACTACAACGCGATGCACACTGCTTTTCAGATAGCCAATTGCCCAAAACTGTAACGCATCCGTGCTGTTCACGGTAATGCTTCCAGGATACAGCTTTACCCATTTCCAGGTCTCGTCAGGCATTCGCACTTGCATTGTGGCTACTGGCTGTCTGAACAAGAGTGTCAGACTACCGAAGTCTGTGTGACCGGGATGTTTCGGTACTTCTCATTCTCCTCAGCACTCCGGGCTCGATAGATCCTGTACCGCAAGTGACAATCACTAAAATGGTGGTAGCGATGGCCCTGCGTAAGGTGACCTTCCGGCAGTTCGAGAACAAGGGCTACCAGGACCAAAAGCTTTTGAATGATATCTTCCGCAATATGTCGTTAGAAATGCTCGACCCCGGTTCGATTCTCATCAATGACCGAAGAGTGGGATCACTCCAATTCCGGGATGAATTTAAACAAGTTGTACATTTCAATATTGTCGCAGAGCCCTGGGAATATCTCGTCAATACAGAGCGGGCGGTATCCGTTGTAGTTTCCATTTTCGAAGTCCGCGTGATTCTTCGACTGGTTCACAAGCTTCTGCCTTCCCCCCGGGACATCGAATTAAGAGAGATCCAAAGTGATGAGATCTGCCCGATTCACTGGAGAAAAGACCAGCTTTTTACATTTGATATGGATGAGGGGCCAGATGAGGAGAGATCCTTGCACTCATATTTAGACTCAGGTACTTGCTAGTAAGCCTGGAGTAGACGAGCGGGGACGTCAGATACTGTCTGCACAGCTGTAGCCATCTATCTGTTAGTATATTTTATGTCTCAAACATTGGCAAGGCTGCCAGATGCGGGTTGTAATCGCCCATATATTTCCAAAAGCCTGATCGGTCACTATGGCACTGAATTTCCGAAATCCATAAGATCCTTTGCCAGCTCCAACAACCAAATTCCAGCTCAAAGTTTTAATTGGTGAACCATTTCATCGTTTGGCCCCAATAACAGGGTGTGGGCCGAAGCGGAGTCGTAAGGGGTACGGGGATTATTCCCGGTGGAATTGCATATGTCGCATATTCAGGGCCCCTATGGCGCCACCCTATTGCAGACTCACACTCTGAAGTACATTTCCATTGCAACTTTCGGATAAAGGCTATCCCCTAGGGACACTCGGTCCAGTAATCTGATGAAATATTACTGATAAGGCATATTCGGTGTTGTCAAAGAAGGTAAGTGGTGTCTCTCTACCCGTCTACACGATTCCGAGGCCAGGTTGTGATATTGCATGACCGTAGGGCCAGCCGTCGATCCAGAGGAAATACAGTAATATGCAAAAGTTACACTTTGGGGTACTATTAGAATCGGATAACTACAGGCGTTGATCCTTCATCATATCAAGTGTAAAGTGGCGCAATTATCATCTATCTCCTCTACTCCTATTTGTGTATTTCTACAGCTCTTTAATGCGCAATATATCTTGTTCACCCAAAACAAAACGTCTATTCATCTCAATCCCAAGTCACTGCTCTGGAATGGCGAACCAAGCCTTAGGCCCGGTAAACGTTGGTGGTAGCAAGGATGTGGGAGTTCTGGATATCGGTTAATTATCCCACGATGCAGAATCTCTTTCCGGGAATGAGGAAGCCGCATTGGGAATTCCCAGTCGAAAAGTTGACAAAAAGCTTCTTGCCTGGTAATCCTACCTCTACTTATGAGAATCCACGCCAGCAACGTTACCAACACCGCCACCATCAACCTCGTGGAAGGCACTGGTATCAAGCAACAGCTGGGAATTTTGACCAGTAGCCAATGGGCTTGAGTTTTGAGCATCTTTTCGTAGGTGCTATGCAAGCTGCTCAGTGAGAAATCGCTAATGGCCTGATTCAGCTATCCATATATGTTCTCTGAACATCCTTCGATGGCACTTATTAAGGGTTTTTCTCCTCCCGTTTGGATGTCGAGAATCATGATTACGTGGGTAAGCATCCTTCGTTTTCACATTTTATGTAGGAATCGTCTGACTATTCCCTATGGAATCATTTCCATATGCCAGGGAGCCACGCATAATTACGTTGGAATGCTGGCTTGTCAATTCTTTCTGGTAACTGCGGAAGCTGGCTATTATCCTGGAGTCCTGTATGTTGAAAAGCGGGCAACGTGAAAATTGCAGCTAATATCATCACAGTTATCATATTAGTTTCTGGTATCCGGCTAGTAAGATGCCTTTACGAATCGTAAGTGACCACTGCACCTTTTCCATGGTCCCTTCTGACGGGATTCTTCCAGACAGTGCTCTATAGCTTCGGTGCTTTCTCTGGTACCGTAAACGGTCTTCCAGGTGCGTGTCTGAGCAATTCTAAAGCCGATTCCGTAATGCAAACTAATATGATCTAGCCTTCTCAATCTCCTACATGAACGGCGTAGGCGGACTCGCCGGTTGGAGATGGGTTCGTATCACCCTTCCCCCACCTCCACCTCAATAACCTCTCCCCTAGGTCTTCAGCCTGGGAGGAATCTCCGCAATCCTCTGCGGCTTCTACACCTGGTTCTTCCTGCCGAACTGTAACCTTCCTCTTCCATATTTCCCATTCCATCCTCTTCCCCCCCTCTACTAACACCCCAGACCCCGAATCCTCCCCCTTCCTCACAACCCCGAAAATTCACTCCTCCTCTCCTCTCTCCCAAAAAAAGCAACCCAAATCCTCTGCCCGACACTGGGATTACGGTCAAGTCAAGGATTTAAAGATCCTAATACCACGGGTTTCACGATTCTGAGGAAGTGCCATAGTATTGGGGGATGGGGAGTAAGCCTTGTGCTGCCGACGGTTATATATGAGTTGGGTTGACGAATACAGCGGTTGCGCAGTTGATGACTATGGTATGTAAAATAAAATTCCATCACAAGCGCCAACACTAGTGGGTGTTGCCAACTGATGAGACCAGCCAGCGTATACATTCAGATGCCTATTCCTCTGCTTTTTCGGATGGCTCACCCATTGTAGGACATTGAATCCTTGGATTGTTTCTATGGCTTGTGAGTAATATCACTTTCAGCTAGTTGGATAGGATTTGTTGTGTGCTGATGAGAATAATTTTCAGTCGAAGTTGTGACATGCATCTGCTACATTCTTCTCCTCGCCATTCACAACCCATTGCAAAATATCTCTTCGCCACTCTCGCAACTGCTTGCGTCACATGCATATATCCGCTTATATGGCCTGGTACGGCTATGTTCACCATCCTTATCCTTCACTAACTAGTATTCTAGAACGAATTAAGGCCGTGCGCGGCACCATAGCTTCAGCCCTCGCTATTGGTCTAGCCAATGTGAGTTTCATCTTCTCATGTCAATTTTACCGATTGTACTAATTCCGGCGTAGGCATCCGCCCAACTCGCCGGCATCGTCAGACCGCATGTCTACCAATTCCGTTTTGGTCCAAGCTACAAGGTCAGTTACAGCGTGTCAGTTGGACTGCTCACCGGTGTAATTCAATGATTGCGGTGAGTTGGTGGTTGATTCGGCGAGTGGAGACTGGGAAGAAAGTGGAGGAGTTCGAGGAAGAGGCCGTCAGATAGTTCCAACTGGCAGTAGAAGATGAATGCACGGAAAAACCATTGAAGAAATAGGCGGTGGTCTCCTTCGTGCCACTGCTGTGGATGGGATAGAAGAGAGTGATGGTGTGATATGAGATTATTAGACACTATGGGCATAAGCACAAAACTCACCAACATTTTTGTGGCGCTGCCTGACTTCATCCACGGCTTCATAATGTGTGAACGATCTTGGGGTACTATCTTTTGCGGGTCTGAGTGAGTAAAGGGATGCATGCGGAAGATTACATACGGGCATACAGTAAATACCAAACGGAGCAGTGTTTGGACGGAGCAATGACGTAAGGGACGGTCACGTGCGGGGTTAAAAAAAATTGAACCTGCCGAGGTCGAGATCAAGTTGGGAAGAACAGTTGTCGCAAGTTAAGAAAATAGACGGAAAAGGGAACAAACAGGCGGCACAAACATCCCAATGACTGCACAGAGTAGGAGTAAATATGATTGCTTAAACTAAAGAAACCCATGGGAAAAGGGAAAAATCCAGTGTTCAACATAAGATGGCAAATGACCGCAATCTCCACCTGACATTACCAGAAACCTACAGAAACCCTGAATCAGGCATTGTGTAAGTTTCTGCATTCTGCTAAACCGTTCAAGCCGTTCAGTCCGTTCCACTCGGGGATGCACGAGTTGCCATCGAAACCGTAAGAATCCAACTGGGAAAGAGCATCCGCCGTTCTAAGCCATGCAAGAAACACTGTGAGGAATGATGGACGGCGGATAGTTGTAGAAACCCATGGACATTAGATACCGCACCGGAACAAACACCCACGCCTGGAGTTGTATATCATCATGACAAGATTCATCAAACATCTAGCAGCATCCGCCACCAGATCCACTCTGCACGCCTTGACCTTGTCCGATAGGCACAGTGGGCTTGTTGTTGACCGTAGTCGTTCCCATACGCTCCTTAATCTGGCGAGCCATGGTCAAGAAAGCTTGTTCGACGTTGGTGGCGCTCTTTGCAGAGGTTTCCAGGAAAGGAATGCCCAGGCTGTCAGCGAACTCCTAAATCATCTTATCAGCCACCCGTGTTCATATAAATGATTCTAACCGATGCTCACGCACCTTGGCCACAGTGTACTCTACCACCTTCTTGTCCGCCATATCGGATTTGTTTCCTACTAGAAGTTTGTTGACACCCTCCGTGGCGTAACGATCAATCTCCTGCAGCCACTGCTTCACATTGTTGAAGGAGTCCATGTCCGTGACGTCGTAGACGACGCAGATGCCATGGGCACCGCGGTAGTAGGAGGAAGTGATAGTTCTGAAGCGTTCCTGGCCGGCTGTATCCCACTAGAAATCCCAGTCAGCGGCGTGAAACAAAATCCTTGAAACGCAGGTACCCACGATCTGAAGCTTGACGGTCTTTCCATCAAGCTCGATAGTTCGGATTTTCTGAACCCAGGTTAGCGGACTACCAGGCTGACAAGTGGTGAAGCCTGCCGAGTCTACGTACGAAGTCAACACCGATTGTGGATATGTAGCTCTCGGTATATGTGTCATCGGCGAATCGAAGGAGCAGGCATGACTTTCCTACACCGGAGTCACCGATGAGGAGAAGCTTGAAAAGATAATCGTATCTGTTTGAAATGTTAGGTTGACCGCAAATCTTCCACAGGAAGGCAGCGGCGTTATGGCGAAGGCAGATCTAGGCAGAAGACTCTGTAAGGAATCAAGTCAGTAATTATTTGTGCCCTCACGAGATGCTGCGTTCCAAGGAGAGCGGTGGCGCTGAGAGTTTGGCGGAGGTTACGTACTACTCGGGGTTCATGATGCAAGATTTGACAAAGAAGAGGCTGGAGTGGAGGGGGTGCTGAAGACGGTAGAGTCGCGATGAGAGAGGAGCTCGTAGAAAACGCAGGTGTTGGGATGGGGATGTTTAAGTAGTCGGTCCAGGTGGTGTCGATGTCTTTAATGGTAGGTGCAGGTGCAGCGCCCAGCTCGGCTTAGTCACGAATCTCGCACGGACCAGTAAAAGACCAGATGATGCTGGTGACAAGTCACATTCACGGCCTTCGCCCTGCTGCCTATTAAGTTTTCGATCTAAAAAGGCACAGAGACTCGTTGGATGCTGACAGACATGGCCTGTTGTGTTTACATTCGTAGCACAGCCTGAATATCAAACGAGCCTGGAGAGCAGCCGACGTATCATTCACGTGACCACTGAAACAAACGACCTTCCATCGTGCTGGAATTATTCAATGCCGGCCACGACGACAGAGTGGAATGGGAGAAGAGTATATTAGTCGTAACAGCCCAAGGACCAGGCCTCGAATTCCTTTCCCAATAATACAGGTCCCAAAGGACATAGCCGAACTTGTTCCCCCCAATATGTAACCCGAATAACCTTTTCTATACCGCTGAACAACTCCAAAAAGCACTTCAACTTACATGACCTTGTTGAAGGCGGGTATAAGTGTCTGAGCCAACCAGAAGGAGAAAACGAGCTTGGGGCCCGTCATGAGGAGTTTCGGTGTTAGGCCCTTGAAGAAGCTGGTGAAGCCTTCATTCCTGACCATTTTGGATACGATGCGGAAGCCACTCTCAGGGTTGTCGAAGTTCCTATTCTGGATTCTCGTCTTAATTACGTCAAGCGGCGCTGAAACAATTAGAGATGCACTGGCACCAGCAATTGAGGCCACGAAGTTTTGACTCCAGCTAGCTGCGTTGTAGTCGGTCAACTTGAAAAGGTATTCCTTGGCCGCCGCTGAGCCTCCGAAGAGCTGGCAGAAATGGTTAGATGAGGAAGGCCACTGGGTCAGAGATGACTTACAGCAAAGGAACCTGGCGCATTGCGTGCGGCGGTCCATCCCCAGCCACGATAGAGCCCAAAACCCTCATCAGCAACTATCCTAAATAGCCCTCGACCCCTGAATGCCTCGGAGTTCGTTTGTCGCTTGATCTTGAGGACGTCCAAGGGCAAGATGACTATCTCACCAATGCCAATCAAACTTCCAGCAGTAGCATGCATGATAGCCTTCCCATTCCCCTTGCCGAATGTGCGATCAAATGACTCTCCGTGGTTTTTGGCCAGGTAATCACGTACAAACGGCTGTCCACCATACTTGTAGACACGTTGTAGCACCTACAGAAACTCAGCCTGTTATTTCGAGCGAGCCTAGCTTGGTATGTACCTTGTAAGCAGCTGCATAGCCTAGCCCAGGAAACAGAGAGACAAATCGGCCTGGGATGGATGCATGTGCTTTGTCCTTGAATATGACCGAGTTGAGCTGTGAGGCAGATGTGATCTAGAGAAACCGAAATGATTAGCCGTGACCGTGCCCCATATGGCCTTTTGGATCATACCTTTCCATAATTGCTCATTAATCGCTTTGCTGTGGTGTCGACGGGATGAAAGACCATCAACTCAGCGATACCGGCGGTCCCTAGCAATTGTCAACCACGACCAGGATTATCGCTCCTGAGTGTATTACCCGCGCCTAGAAACCTTGCCGCTGTTGACTCCTTCTTGAAATCCTTTGCTGAGGAAGATGTGCCAGCGATGACTGTCGCAGTTTTCGCAGCGGCCTCGGACGCCGATGGGGTCATGGTGACAAGCTGCGAGGGTGGGATTTGCAATGAGAACAGCCGGCGCAGAATGGAAAAGGCAGGGAAGTGGTTAGAAGCTGAACGAGAGGAATGGGGAGCTTCAATGGCCTATGGGGATGCTCTAGGTTAAATTTGCTGCGATCAACAGAACATACGGCCGTTGAACGATTTTCGAAGTCCCTGTCGCTAGCTCCGAGCTCGGACCATCTAGCCTATTGAATAAAGTGCCCGCTACTCCTGTACGAACGTCATTTCTTCTGCAATTTCACCTCAAGCTGCTCATTTGTATTTTTGTTCTGCTACAATGTTGCGATTAACTATTCGGCGTTCTATCTACCTAGATATTCACATCGAAACCCCTAGATGTTCCCTTATCGAGCCTTTTATCAATCCGCTTCCACCTCGCTGGCATGCAGGACTCTCTACTCCGGGTTGTAGTATTTCCTCCAGTTGTGATTCTCCTTGAATCCCAAGACCTCTCGAATCTTCCGATTACTCAATGGCGCCTCCAATTCGTCCATCTCACGCGTAATTGGCGTATTTGGACAGTATTGCTCTAGGAACTGTCGAGTCGGAAAGGTCGCGGTGATGGTATCGTTCGTTGCATTGAAGACTTGAAACCCCAGTCCATCTCTTTGAATACAGAGATCACAAATCTGGCCTAAGTCTCTAGCGTCGATATATGACCAGGCATTTCGCTTTCGGCACAGAGGATCATGGATGTATCTGGGAAAGTCGCGCTCGTACTCGTGAGGTTCTACTACGTTTCCAATTCGAAGAGCATAAATGTCTGCGTCCTCATATCTTCGCGCAAACCCCCGAGCAGTCCTTTCGCCACACAGTTTGGAGATAGCGTATGTATCCATGGGATTTACATCGTGGCTCTCATCTAGGGGGAAAGCGGTGTAGTCCAGATCTCCCTGACCAAAGCAGACTTCGTAGGTTGTCTCGCTGCTGGCAATGATGATCTTTCTCACGCCTAGCTTACATGCGGCCTCGATGACATTGTAAGTGGATGTTACGTTCCCTTTGAAGCATTCATTGTCGGGCACCAACATATTCCGAGCATAGGCTGCAAAGTGGATGACAGCATCCGGAGGTCCCGGCACCTGCCGACCTTCGTATCCAGCAAAGTTGAAGTGTGTAGTCAGGGCGTTGAACACTTGGCCACTGTCGGTGAGGTCGGTCTTCAGTGTGAAAACACTGGGATCCGGAAAGGGGACGAGGTCCAGATTGAGGATTTCGTAGCCCCTCTGAATCAATTCTGGGATAACATGTCTCCCTGCTTTTCCTGAGCCTCCAGTGAATACAATTCGTTTAGCGTCGGAAGGCATCTTTCTAATCTTGGCTAATTTTTTTGTGACGTGAGTGAGGTTAGCCCTCAGGAAGCAATTGAGGTAATCTGGAACTCATGCCCCCGCAAATCATGCCTCGACATCGGACGTTGTTCTCGCATGATGCCGCGTTCCAAAGTGATTAAACGGCTGCCAAATCTGGTCGTCAAAACGTCATTTGTTCGCTTATCGATACCGCATCTCAACTCCGTATCTTTCGCCACTTTTTTCTTCTTAATCAGCCGTTCACAGAGGTTACACCAACGCGGAGATCTTCCACCTCCGGTACCCCTAGGAAACTTCAATTCTTCCTCTATGGTCGCATATCCGTACAGATGACCGCCGGGCTGATGCGTAGGTTCTCATCATCCGCTCAAATAAGACTTCGCCATCGATTCGCATCAAACTACCTAACTGCGCCCAGGTTGCTGTGTCTGAAGCAATATCAGAGGACAATAACCGATGTGCGCCCGCGGCAGGCTTCAATCTCCAGAACATGGTTCACTAGTACCACCATATGCCCCTACCCAGAGTTAGGCCATCAAGACCACCAACCGCCAGACGAGCGAAACCTAAAACTAGGGAAAAGTATGCTTCGTCGATTCAATGGCAATCACTTGGATTTCTGCTGACCATTAGACAGCCATACGAATACTTCATGAGCGACTCCCGTCCCTTCTAGCTTCGCCGCTACCACAAGACATCCTCTCGCCCCAAATAACCCTTCACCTTTTCCCTTCGACGCATCCTCATCTCCCTACTGTGTCTGGCAAGCTTGCATACACGGCAGCACTATGGACTGCTCCTGTGGCATGGGGAAGGGTTCCAGTAGTGGGCAATGTCAAGCTGATTATTCTTTCCGAGCGCATGATAAAGAATGGAGGCACTTCCACACCCGCACACCTGCGACATGAGAAGTTGATTGTGAAGTGGAAGACATGCGGCAAATCCGAAAAGAAGCAGAATGGGCAAGCGAGTGAAGCAGTTGAGAAAATCACCAAGATTGTTGGGGGGTCTACTCGGCCTGATGAGGAGTTTTCTGGTCTGTTCCTATTCGAGTTTGATGAGGAGGGCCGGATTATCAGCCACACAATTGAGCACGCGGAAGAGGGTGGAAGTTGGGATAAGACGGCGAAGGTGATCAGCGTGACTGACTGGCTGTTGGGTCGGGCGTGGGGCAAGCGTGTCGAAGAAGCGTCTCCAGGCCTTGCTTTCGTGAAGACCGACAGACAGACGACTTCGGGGCATCACGGAAAAGAGCGCTGAACACAAAAGCTCAATAAGGTCTTGTATTGTTGGCACAGGGAGTTCGATGGCGAGCATTCTTAGCCAATTTCCATGGTTGGCGGAGCAGTCAAGCATGAGGCTCCGATATACAGATCTGGGACAGAAAAGGCAAGGGTGCTGCAACTGGGTATGCAATTTCTTCTTTGGCTTGTGTGACAAACTTGTCTCTCTTTCCTACTTCGAGCTTTACAGGTCGGCGTTACCAAGGGATTGGCAGCATTGGAGCAGTTTACGCCACCTGTATGAACACTGTACCACGACAGCATAGTTTCTCTGTAGAATACCTTCCCAATCGACCCCCACACTCTTGATATGCATGCGTTAAAGCAGGTCATGTGCTTGATTAGACCCTGGGACGCTAGGGAGCTTGCCTGGCGAGCTACTCGCTGTGAGCTCGCATTTTGCACGTAAAATGGGGAGAGAGCAATGGTTCGTAGTCTCCCACGCCCACGGTGCTACCGCCCACTGCAGGCTCTAGGCCATTTGACAGGTCGATGCAGCAGGGCCAGGAATATCCAGCACTCTCTGCTGGCAAGATGTAATTGGCTGACCAGTTGAATGCGCACGGACCATCCAGAGCTCAAGAGGGCGTTGCTGGGGTCTTCCTGTGATTCTCCTCTCTTAAATCCACGACCACCGGCCGACTGAAGCTGCTGCTCTATCCCGCCATCAAGCCTCGCCGTGCTTTGGCTCTGCTGTTGTCTGTTCAGCGACTGCGTTCGCTCGGTTGATTGCCAGCCCCCGAGTTTCCCGCCTCTGCCCCCGCCCCATTACACAGCGTTGCCTAAGCTTCAAGTCTCATTGCATGTCTCTTTCATCAATCATCAACCTCCATTGTTTGACATCCCGTAACCATGTCCGACCTTGCGACGGGCGCAAACTTGAGTACGTTGCTAACATTTCAACTTGTTCTGCTGGCCCAAGTGCGCACGACTCGCTAACCTACACTCAGACCACCCAATTCTCAACCTCACTCCCGAAGAGAAGCGTGTTTTTAGCTACCTATTCGATCAGGCTGATACCGAGAAGCTTGGAGTGGTAACGGGAGAGGTTGCTGTCAAGTTTTTTGAGAGGACAAAGTTGGCGCCAGCTATTCTGGGCGAGATATGGCAGATCGCAGACACAGAGAACCGAGGGCTCTTGACCTCGTCCGGCTTCTGTCAGGTACTGCGCTTAATCGGCCACTATCAGGCTGGGAGGGATCCGACTCCGGAGCTCGCTTTTAAACGTAACTAAATCCTTAGAAATCACTGACCAGAACTGACAATTATCTAGCTGGTCCTCTACCTAAGTTCGAAGGTTTGAGTTTCTCCTCGGCTCCCGCCCCACCGTCAACCTTCTCACCTCCTCCACCTGCTGGCCTGCAGCCACAGATGAGTGGGGGACCCATCCGGGTACCTCCTCTATCCCCAGAAAAAGCGAGCGAATATGCGTCCTTGTTTGAGAAATCTGGCGCCCAGAACGGGATACTTTCTGGTAAACGCCTCGAATGCGCTTTTGGTTGACAATTGGACTGACCCGGTGTCTCCAGGTGAGAATGCCAAACAGATCTTTGAGAAGGCTAGGTTACCCAACGAAACCCTCGGTCGTATCTGGAATCTGGCCGATACTGAACAGCGCGGAGCACTGGGTGTAACTGAATTCATAATTGCCATGCACCTGTTGGCATCGTGCAAGACTGGAGCTATGAAGTCGCCCCCCAACAATCTTCCAGCAGGGCTGTACGAGGCAGCGTCACGACGAGGTCCCGTTCCCCCTCCACCCGGCCGCCAAAGACCAGAAGACCCGGTTCCCCCAATCCAGCGCCAATTCAGTGAAGCAGGCCCTCAGCGAAATCAGAGTCCAATGGGCCGTCCACCTTACGGCACACCTCCTCAGTCTACTCAGCCTACTGGAAACAATTGGTTGATTAGTGCCCAGGACAAGGCTTCCTACGACAATCTTTTCAATAAGGTAGACACCGTTGGCCGTGGTTTCATTACCGGAGAGCAAGCCGTGCAATTCTTCAGTGACTCGGGCCTACCAGAGGACATTCTTGCCGGTATCTGGGACCTGGCGGACATCAATTCCGAGGGGCAACTGAGCAGGGACGAGTTCGCAGTCGCCATGTATCTGATTCGACAGCAACGGAAGCCAGGCATAACTCTTCCTGCAACGCTGCCACCGAATTTGGTACCCCCAAGCATGCGGGATCAGGCCCGACCACCCCCTCCAGCCGCCGCACCTGCACCTGCAACCACGGCCTTCCCAGCCCCACAGCCGAAGTCTGCGGCCGAAGATCTATTCGGATTGGATGCTTTCTCCGCCCCTGCCCCTGCGCAGGTGCAACAGTCCACTGGTGGCTCAGGGTCATTCAGCAAGCCCTTCGAGCCTGACCCGTTCTCGAGCAAAACCGCTTCTCCAACCTCACCACACCCATTTCAGCCTTCTCCCCGTAACCCAAGCTCTACCTTCAAGCCTTTCATGCCAACATCATCCTTTGGGCAAACGCTCACCTCTCATTCTACCGGTGCGTCTGGCTCTTCTGCGACACACTCACGTGCGAATCCACCTTCCGCCATGGACGATCTTTTAGGTGAAAGTGACCCGGAAATCAACAAGAAGCTTACAAATGACTCTGCGGAGTTGGCAAACATGTCTAACCAGATCGGCACATTGCGTACCCAGATGCAAGAGGTGCAAAACAAAAAGACCGCAACCGAGAATGATCTAAATAGTGCCAGTACTCAGAAACGCGATTTGGAGCTTCGTCTTTCGCAGTTTAAGACCCAATACGAACAGGAGGTCAAGGCCGTCAAGGCATTGGAAGAGCGTCTAGCTGCGTCTAGAAATGAGACTCGAAAGCTCCAGCAAGAGCTGGCCATGGTTGAAGGAACATGGCAAGACCTCCAAAGCCAGCATCGTCAAGTTGGGACAGCTTTGGACGCTGATCAGCGCGAAAACGCTAATCTCAAGGAACGCATCCGCCAGGTCAATGCTGAGATTGGCCAGCTGCGGCCTCAGCTTGACAAGATGAGGTCTGATGCCCGGCAGCAAAAGGGTATGGTTGCCATCAACAAAAAGCAGCTGGCCACGAACGAAGGAGAGCGGGACAAGATTAAGACTGAAATGAATGAGCTTACCAAGGTTGCCGAGGAGAGCTTCCACAGTCCGCAACAAACTCCTGGTGTTGCCAGCCCTGCGACATCTACAGCAAGCCACAACACAAACCCGTTCTTCCGAAAGTCCCCTCAGCCAACTACGGATAATACCATGTCGCCTTCAGGATTTTCTCGTGAGGGCCCTCATAAGGACTTCGACAGCGTGTTTGGCAATACCTTTACCTCTCCGCAGACGACTGCTCCGCCCCCACCATCCTTCAGATCGGAGAGTCAGAGCCAGGTACCAACTTTCTCTGCTCCGTCAGGTCACTCTGTCCGTTCTTCTGAAGGGCCTGATGTCCCCACTCCGTCCACCTCTCCTCCTCTTTCATCGTACCAGGAATCACCTCGTGCAGGTGACGTCCCGGCTCCTCCGGAATCACGACAGTTTGCTTCGAGTTTCTTGCCGCTCAGGGACGCAGTTCCGAGATCGGATTCATTCAGTTCATCTGTAAAGGTGTCAGCACCAGCTAGCAGATATGGACCGGCCGGCAACGAGACCCCGACGATTTCTAAGGCTTCACCTTCGGGAACTCCAGTACCCGAAAAGCCTGGTGTCGAACGTTCTGATACATCTAAGACCGGGACAGATACCTTCGGTAGTACAGTTTTCGACCGCAACCCATCGGCCTCCCCTGTGGCCAGTAACGCAAGCGACGCACAGAGGTCAGGGTCGAAAGCTGAGGACCGCAAAGACACCTTCTCAGGCTTTGGGCCGGCTTCAACAAGTCATGATATCCCCGGCGCGTTCCCCAGAGATACGAATTCACCTCTCCAACAGATGCCAACTGGAGAGAGCAGCTTTAGCAATCAAAGCAAGGGAAACAACCGAGCCTCAGAAGGGGCTCAGAACAGCCGCGCAGATCCATTCTCCGCAGCTAGAGACCAGTCCCGCAGCGGTAGCTCTGCCAAAGTAGACTTTGATGCGGCATTTGCGGGCTTCGGCACAGGTCGCCAGTTGCAAGATTCGAGCTCTGCAGTGAACGGTTCGAAGGACTCTGCAAGCAAGTTCAACAAAGAGTTCCCACCTATTGAGGATCTAGGCCATGATGAGGACAGCGACAGCACCAGCGAACAAGGTTTTGCCGACAATTTTACTTCGGCATCGCCTCAGCAACATCGCTCTAGTGTTGGACAACGCCAACAACCGGAACCCAGACCGGGCACAGCTACAACGGGCGGAGATGCATCTACGGATGAGTACTTCAAAGCCCCCCCTCCAATAACCCGTCTTGACTCAAGCACAAGCGGATTGCCCTCGCCAGGAGCGCAGAAGTCTCCTCCGACCTATGATCAAACCGTTGGGTCGAATAGCAGAAGCGGTACCAGTCAATTTCCACCAGAATTCGGTGGACTTCTCCCATCTCGCACAGACCCCACTTCTCCACCTTCCACATCGCAATCGCCTGAGAAATCGTTCAGTACAACGTCAGCAGGTGGCCAAGGAGGAGTATTGTTTGGCGGAACATCCGCTGCCAAACCATCCACAACATCACCTCCTCCCGCCGATACGCCGTCATCGACCGTTCCATCGGATGCATATCACTCGGCGGTGTCGTTTGGGCCAGGTGAAACAAACAAAGGGCCATCACCTCCAACTAACATTCCTCAACCGGGAAAATCGGCCTTCAATGACGATTTTGACGCCGGCTTTGATGATTTGACAGAAGCCAAAGAGGCAGACGACAAGACTGACGACGACTTTATGCTTGGTTCGCAGCATCGTGAGGGCTTCGACGAGTTCAATCCCGTGTTCGACTCCCCTGCTGCATCAAAATCGAACACCATGGCCTCTCAACAGACACCAACAGGCAAACCCCATGGAGAAGATAGCTTCAGTGGCTTCGAGGACCTTTCACAGAGCTTTGGGCAGCCCAACTCACAGCAACCGACGCAAGACTGGGACGCGATTTTTTCCAATTTGGAATCTCCCCAGAATGAGAAGAACTCGAAGCAGACACCCGGAGAGTTGGGGAAGTCTGTTTTTGATACTCTGGACAAGGAGGAGGCTGCTGCATCGCCCTCGAAGCAGGCGCAGATACCTCAGCTTGGCCGTGCGATTAGCTCCGGTACGGAGCATGACGACCCCATTTTGAAGAAGCTGACAGGCATGGGCTACCCCAGGGCGGACGCTTTAAACGCGCTTGAGAAATTTGACTACGATATCAACAAGGTCAGTCTACGCTAGTCAGACTTCCATTAGCCAAAGGTAGCTAACAATTGAACAGGCAGCCGACTACTTGACTTCGGGCCAGTAAATTGAACATGGTGGCTATTGTGATTATGATCTTTCTGTTGTACGACTACTTCACCACACGGCTTGTCATCCGCACCGTTGGCATAGCACACGTACTTTACCGTTTTTTATTTTTGCAGCAGGGTTCAAGCGCGCATATGGACGGTTTGAGGTACATTCGGTGACACTTCACCCTAATTTGGTCTGCTTATGGCATTCGTTCACAACAGCTGGTTGCTTCCGCCCTTCACTTTGCACATACTTGGTAGTTAATTTTATTGCGTTCGCCCGGCTACAGTATGTTTTTTTCCCATCATGTGCACGTCCTTTCACCTCAGACTTTTAGGGCTTTCAACTATTGGATTCGTGAAAACTTGGTGAGTTCGACACATGTGATCTCATGCCAAGCCCACAGCGCACGAGCCACAGTCGCCCTCTTGTGACGCGTTCCCGAGGAATGGACATACGATTAGTTCACCCCACAACTTACAGTTGCAGATAAACCAAAGCTGCGCCCATTCTCTCTTTCCACACTTTTCAGCCTAATATTCTTCACTATTATCCTTCAAGCTCCTAAATCTACCCTGATTTCCCTCATCCACAAAATGACAGACTTCACACCACCATCGGTAAGCTTTGCCCCGTCGGAAGCTCGGAACCAGCGCTCACAGAAGCCACAGGGACCGCCACCTCCAAAGGTACCTGAAGGATGGAAAGCAATATGGAACGGTATTACCCTAGCCCATTCCAATTCATAATTTCAAATGACTAATAACTATTCAGACCAGTACAGCGAATGGTTCTACGTAAACATCTACACCAAAAAGTCCCAATGGGAGAAACCCGACTCACCCGTCTACCCGCCCGGCGAAGCACCCGATCTCCCACCGCCATCTTATGCTCCAAGCAGCACCACATCAGCCCCGACAGAGAAGTCGTCATTGGGGAGTAATAACCCGTATGTGAGCGGTGGCGCGGGGCCGGCGCATGATATTAGCGAGGATGAGCGGTTAGCGCGACAGCTTCAGGATGAGGAGGATGCGATGGCAAGAACGCATTTGAGTCACCGCGGCATGGCAGGCACGTCCGATAGCTTTTATCAGCAACCCGGTACGCCGCAACCTGGATACGGTCAATACAATGCATATCCACCCCAACAGGGCTTCGGCGAGCAACAAGTCACTAGTAAAGGAAAGAGCAAGGGAGGACTCTTGGGTAAGTTGCTGGGTAAAGCGGGAGGCGGGTCGAAACCCCATCATGGGTATTCACAGCAGGCGTATGGAGCCCCGCCCGGTGTACCGCATGGGTATGGACAGCATGCGCCTGGACAGCCGGGTTATGGGTATCCGCAGCAGCACTATGCGCAACCCGGTAGGAGGCCCGGTGGTGGTATTGGGCCTGGGGGTGCGGCGGCGCTGGGTGTGGGTGGTGGATTGCTTGGGGGCATGATGTTGGGGAGTGCGATTGAGGGGGCGGCTGATGCGGGGGATGGAGGGGATTATGGGGGTGATGGGGGAGACTTTGGTGGCGATGGAGGAGACTTTGGCGGTGGGGATTTTGGGGGTGGGGGTTTCTAGGGTTGCGTGGGTGAAGGGTAGAGGGTATGC
Organism: Zopfia rhizophila CBS 207.26; assembly: GCA_010093925.1. Taxonomy (NCBI): domain Eukaryota; kingdom Fungi; phylum Ascomycota; class Dothideomycetes; family Zopfiaceae; genus Zopfia; species Zopfia rhizophila. The sequence continues at coordinate 198,709 of ML994640.1, forward strand.
TTTTTGTATGAATAGTTCGTGGTACATATTTGCCGGTAGTGGAGAAGGGCGGAGGGCGGCATTGCTGTAGGGCTGTGGCGTAACTGAAACATTTCCTACGCAACTACCTATGACGTAATCCGCGATGCTGCAGCCACGATGGGGATAACTCCAACCCCATATTTGCGCCACATCCGACTCGACGTTACATGCTTCGATCTACCTCACTCTTATCCAGGATGGCTGCGACAGACCAGAAGAAGAATATTGTCATAATCGGTAACTTCTCTCACGTTCGAAGTTTACTGAACCTCGCTGATTGGAGCTAGGTGGCGGTATCATCGGCTCCACAACCGCATATTTCCTTTCGCATCATGAGAAGTTTGATAAAGAGGTCCATAATATTACACTTTTAGAAGCTACCAAAATCGCTGGTGGTGCGTCAGGTAAAGCGGGGGGATTGCTGGCCTTGTGGGCGTATCCGAGTTGTATTGTGCCTCTGAGTTATCGGCTGCATAAGGAGGTGAGTGTTTGTTTGTTTCTTGTGATTTGTAAAAGGGAACGAGAAAATCGTATAGATGCTGTGTTTACAAGAGGGTGGATGTTTTCTCTCGGAGGAGTGGAGATGCAGTTTTCTATTCACCCGGCAGATATCTAATCTTTCTTCTGTGTTGGATTAAAGCATTTTTTTTTTTCTCTCTTTTTGTTTTGGCGAAAAATGGCTTTCCTCCTTTGTCCCTCTATATTTCGAGTTTTGGAAGATACTAAGGACCCTACAGCTAGCAGATAAACATGGGGGAGCAGAACGATGGGGCTATCGCGCCGTGCACTGCGGCCAACTCGACGCCCGAGGACGCGCTCCCTCAAACTCAAAATCCACTTCGAATTCTAATAAGAACTCTGTCTCGCTGCAGAAACGCTCCGAGAAAGCAATCGGGCTTCTCCGCGCCGCCGGCGTGCCCAAAGACCTTGACTGGTTCGCCGCCGAGAGCATCAGCTCCTACGATGAAATGGGCGATCTGTCGACAACGGCACAGGTCCATCCTTATCAGTTCACCACGTCTATGGCCTCCCTAGCAGAAGAACAGGGAGTGGAGATAATTTTTGGATCAGCGACATCCATCAACCAAAAAGACGGGGCAGTAAACAGCGTAACATACAACAGCAAAGAAACCGGTGAATCGAAACAAATAGAAGCAGATACCGTCATCCTAACCGCCGGCCCCTGGACCCGAACGATCTGGCCAACAGCACCAATCTCCGCACTCAGAGCTCATAGCGTCACGATTCGGCCTTCTAGACCCGTGTCAGCGTATGCACTCTTCACAAGCATAGAAATCCCAAAACCAGTCTCTCGTCGATCCAAAACCGCAACACCAGAAATCTATGCCCGCCCCAACAACGAAGTATACGCCTGCGGCGAAGGCGATACACTCATACCCCTCCCCTCCTCAACGGATCTCGTCCAAGTCGACCAATCCCGCTGTCAGGATATTATAGAGCAAGTTGGAAGTATTAGTGATGAGTTGAGGGATGGTGAGGTTACGGCACGGCAGGCCTGTTATTTACCGAATGTGAGTCTGGGGGGTGGCCCGATGATTGGGGAGACAGGAGGCAAGGGGTTACTGATAGGGGCTGGGCATACATGTTGGGGGATTCAGAATGCGCCGGGAACGGGAAAGGTGCTTAGTGAGATGGTTTGGGAGGGTAAAGTGAAGAGCGCGAATTTGTCCAGTCTGGATCCGAGGAAGTTTATGTAGGGCGGTATTTTGGTGGTAGTGGTGAAGCAGCTGTGGGAATCTAGTGGGGACTGTGACTATATGGGTATTGTGGGATTGAGAGTGGAGGTCGGACATGAGTAGTACTGTGCTGAATGGGTATTGATAAATACAGCCCTAGAAGACACGTTGCCCGAGATCTTGTGCGGCGTGATGGCATTGACAGAATTGTATGAAGGGCTGGATGACGGTCCACAGGAAAAGAGAGCTTAACTTCAATGGATAGGTTTACAGTATTGTACAAGTCGCAAGTGGTATTTTCGGTGTCGTTAATAATGTCTATCCAAGCAGTCTTGCTGTCATTAAGGTGTCCAGGCACCATATCCATAAAGTCATTCAGAAACCCGAATTGTGCACAAGAATGCCAATGGCCAAACCAATTATGCGCAATTCCAATCATGTCTGTACAGTCCCAATACACATCCTTCCAAAACGCCTACAGTCATGCTTCCGGCCAATGCTCCCCAATGACAAACCCCTCACTCTCCTCCTTGGAATTGCCTAACCGTCTCCACACCGTACTGATAATCCGGCCCCTAGGATTCGGGTACGCTACTAGAGCCACGCCATTTCCCCTCCGTCCTCTAAAAACCTCTATATCAATCTTGCCGCCGCATACATTGCTCAATATCTCGACAATCGGCGATTCCTCATCGGCCCACACAGAGCTGTACGTCGACTCACCAGGGTAGAAGACACGAATCTCGAGTTTACGAAGCAGAGGCGCAGGCGCAGGCGACAAGATCGAGCGCACGAGGGTTCCCAGCGCGACATGTGCCGTCTCGGCAGTAGCTTCAGGGTACGGAAGCAGTTTTTGTGACATGGTAGGTGGCGAGCCCATGCGCAGGCGAGGTCGCGTCCGGGGATGGACATTCGGATTCGTACGTCTAGAGCCAGAACTCGATTCGTGGCTTTCATGGGGGACAGGCCGCTGTTTGAGATTGTAGTACCCGCTGATGTATACGTTCCTCGCTTGTCGTGGCAGTGAAGGATAGAGCGCTTTTAGGACGAGCACGCCGTAGGGATAGCTGATGTACAGTGCCATACCGCCGTTCGCGGGGTTTCCGCGACGCATGCGCATGAGGTGTGACAATTCATCGTGGATCTGGTGGTTTGTTTGGAGGAGGGCTAAAGGAGTTGGGTAAGGTAGTCGGGCGCAGAAGGAGCGGGGACTCGATCTCAAATCGCTTCCTTTGTTGATAATTGTAGGGGGACTGGAGATGGAGAGGAGACTAGGGTCGTAGTGATAGCGGATGAGAGGAATATGATCTGGCGGGAGGCCGGGGATGTCGGTTCGCGGAGCATTGTTGTTCTTCTCGCTGCTGTGGTCTGTGACAGCCGCGCTTGTTACGGTAATTGAGTTCGTGTCTGTAAGGCAGTAGTCGTATATTTCCAGGCGCAGTTCGGTTGGGAGCTCGAGGAAATAGCACCTTTGTGTGCGTGTCCTCGTCGACATGTTGGGTGGCAGCATTGAGAAAGTGGATTCGGGATATCGAAGAAGTTCTGCTGTTGTTGTTGTTGCGGGGAAACAAAACCTCGAGTCCGTGCAGATGTCCCACTATTCAGGTCCAGGGTAATCACGTGTAGGAGGGAGGAAACAAACACTTCCTCCAGCTCTAGAGATCTCAAGACTGTAATAAGAGTAGGATTTCCGAGGCTGTATATGGATGGCAAGGAAGGAAAATCACTTGAAGAAGAGTAGCAAGCGTGCACTTATAGGACTGTTTACAACATACTCACCAAATAGTCGTTGTCACCATTGTCTCAGAAGCATGGGTTCTGTTATTTCACCTGTGGAGTAGATTTTTATTTCGAAGATTTGACTGTTCGCGTAGTGTTACGATAACAATGCAAACAACAAATATGTCTTCCTCCCATAATCTGAAGCGTTCTTCTTCAGCCGACCAAGCATGCCATCATCTATACCACAAGCCTCATGTACAGCATTCACAAGTGCCTCGATTGGAGCAGGGCTGTTGGATGTGCCCAAGTAGCGCTGAATATACAAGATATCGAAAAGCAACTGTTTTGGCTTTTCTCTTCTGCTCTCGTTTCCGCTCGCTGATTGGTCCAAATTGCTCGACTCATCCTGCTTTTGTGATTCAGGGGTATCTGGCAAATCCTTGTTCTGAGTCACTTGATCCGCTCCTTTCTGAAGCATGTCTAACGCCTCCCGCCAAATTTTGGAGACTTCCTCGCTAGCAAGAGCTTTCATGACGTTAACAGCATTCGGTGCCCATAAATCACTACCATGAGTTCCCATGTTCTTCACTAGGTGCTGGAGAAATCTGAATGCACTCGGAGATGGCTGCACGGGCAAGGGGGGATTTCCTTCCCAAAGAATGTGACTTCGGGAACAGGACTTGCCAGCCGTGGTCAGAGCCTTCTTATAAGCATCGGCAGCGGATCGTATGGTGTATGTTGCGAGCGCATCATGCAATGGTTTTAAAAACTCGGAGGTGAACGGGGTTGACAGTGGTGCAGATTTGTCTTGAACACGTAATCGCGGTACTCGATCCCCGATTTCTCGAACCGCGCGGAGGATAAATATTGATTGAGGAATAGACGGTTTGTCCTGACTAGAAGTTGACTGAGCAACAATCTGCGCCATGCTCTTCTGCAAGCTTCGCAATGCATCAGATAGTGCCTCTTGCGTTACTTCCTCTAGTGAACGCGGGTCATCATCGCTGAGGAGAGTCTGCTTCGAATCAAGACTGAACTCATCGTCTGAATCATCTGCATCGTCGGCAAATGTATCGTCCCACCGAGTTTCCTTCATGGCCTTTATGATCCCCTTGACTTCAAGGACGGATTCGGCCCATTTGTCGTACGTTGACACAACCCGAACTACGGCCTCGTCCCGTCCTTGATGTGTGTTAAGGATACGCGACTTGAATGCTTGTGCGCCGTCTCCAATTCCCATGGGCATCGACGATGTATTCCAAAGTGATATACTTGGTGCATCTCCGTTTGATGGCAACGTTTCTAACGTTCTTGTGAGGTCAGAGACTACATATTGAAGGCCTTGTGCGCGAAAACGAACGATGGTCATTAACTGCGCATTCATTGCGTCGCGCAAGTCGTCAAGGACGTTCGCTGATTTGAGCCCAGGCATTCTTGCGCCTGAGAGAATCCAGGTCTCGATGAGCTCCTGTCTCAGTGAAGCTACTTCTTTGAGATCGTCTGTTTTTGACAGCACGGTTTTGATGCCTTTCAAGAACGCAGAAATAGCTTGCTTAGACCATTGATTCAGCATTTTTTCAGCCTCAGGTCTTTGAAGCTCGTCATGTCGCGGCCATGGCGTATAATTTCGTGCTTCATCCCCAATCCAGCGGTCATGTATATCTAGATTCAACTCGTAGAGGGCCCGTACATCTGGATCTTGTATCAATGGTTGTGCTTTGAGCTTTGTTAATGACTCTGCTAAACGGCGTGGAAAGATCGCCTGTGTATCTTGGCATGTCTGCAAACATAATTTGAGAGCATCCATTCCATGCTTTGCCAGGTCTTCTCCATGTTGAAGCGAGCTAACGATCTCTTCCATTCGGACATGGTAAAAGTGTCTCAAAACGTCTGTTGGAGTCGAGCTTGTTGCGAGAGAATAAGCGCACATGCTTTGCACAAGAACCGGCGCCTCCTCAACAGTGCTGGCAAGTTGTTTGTCTATTCGCGACAAGAGTTTCCGACGGAGAGCACTAAGCCGGTCCCGAATTTGATCTAGGAAAGGAGGCTTATTCTTAGATTGGCTGAGCGCCTTGTGCAGGAGTCGGGATATGACCAGGACTTTGGCGGCGAGCAGATGTGAGCCTCCTCTCTTCAATAATCGGCCAATGACAACTGGGCAATTCCGGAGCACCGATAATTGAGATGCAAAGGTGTATCGTTCTATGTCTGTCCGGATATTAATTCTGTGTTTAGGATGGCATGGCCACGAAAAACTGACCACGAGCCCGGATATGGTTGTCCATTCTGGTCGCATTGTTAGATATCCGATCCACGCCCCGGGAATTACATTTCTGTCCAACTCTTGCCATTTTTGTTTCCACTTGCTGCATCCTGCCTTCCATATCGATTATAGTCTCAGCCGTATCGAGCAAACTGCGATAACTAGCACTGTAGTAGTCGTTAGCACTTATTGCTCAGAGAAATGGCCTGGCCTTAATAGTTACCCTACGAGAGAGCGGAGCTTCTCACGGTTGTCGCCCGCGCTGGAACGCAGCTGACTTTCCAATTTGCGGACGACGGGCACTGGATATTGGAAAGCATCTTCCCAGCTCTTGAAAGTCCTAGGATCGGGGGCTTCGGTAGTCATATTTACGGTGGAAGCCGGCGGGTGGAATTGTTGTGCAGCGAGGTTAACATTTAGGAAGCTCGGAGACCCATTTTAACCTCAGGATCTCAGGCCTCTAGCGTCGAAGGCGCTAGGCCGGTTCCGGAGGAACCGCTCCGTAGGAAGCCTGAGCACTGAGCCGAGGTTTGGGAGAAGATCGCAGGGAAAGATATCGCGAACTCACCAACTTCGAGGCCTCATAACTATAGCACAACAATCTACTTTATACTATTCAACGTAGTAATATATTCCAACATATCTGAAGAATACACTCCTGAAAGCAGGAAAAATTGAAGTAGGTTTAGCTAAGTTATCGCGTAAAATGGTTGATTGACACAGCGCCAGCTGCCCTACCAAGTCTACCTCGCCAGTGTGACAGAACTGCTGCAAAATGAGGTCGTTTACATTATTACTATATTATACCAACGTAGTATAATAAAAAAAAATATTGAAATAAAAATACTCGCTTTAGATATATCTAGGCCATCTCAGACTTCGATTTTTGATATAAACCGTAAGGCGTTGAGAAATCGCATTTTAAAATTTTTAGAGTCTTCAAGTTATCAGAAACTTGGACTGTATCATTCAAAGATCTTAAGTACATCGCTTCTATATTATAACAACGCGGCATCATATTATTATGCATATTTTTAAAATCGTGAGACAAATATCTAGAACCTCTAGGGCTTCAATTTTTTATTTACAATTTGTGCTGTTGATAAATTTAACCCAAAGTTGGTCTTGGCGCGAACTTTGATGCATTTTTTTGTTGTGTGGGATAAACCAAACTTCATACAAATTTTCGGCTCGGTCCTCAGACCTTCTGCGTAGGATCTGAATCAGCCCCCACGACACGTGACGCAGAAGGCCTGAGCTTCTGAGGTAAACACATTTCACCAATCTGCATGCTTAGTAACCATCCTGTAGTGATTGTCGAGTTTCCCGGATAGGGAGGTACAGAAGGGCTAGCGGGTTACAAAGCGAAAGTAAGCTTCCTCCAACGAGGTAGCTAAAAACCTGTACGTCGGGCTATGGCGCCAACATGGAGCTTTACAGGTCTGAACGTAGGTATACATCCGAAGGGATTGTGGGCTCGAAGAGAAATCCAGGACAGCACATATAATCATGTTCACTTTGTAGATTTAGGTGCACAATTCTATCGACCTTTATCTGTAGGCTGCCCTATGTTATTCTTCAGCACTATCCTCCGCTCTCTGCTGTTCTGCTAGTGTTTGCGCTTCCTTCCATTGCAAGGCGAACTCCATCAGATTTCCTTCCCCGCCCCTACTTGCATCTACAACGTCTTTTGGAAGCTTATGGGCGCTATACTGCGGAGTCGTGAATCCATAAGCTTCCGGGTCGTCTCGGCGGACGAGCCGGAATTCTGGCGTGAAGAGATTAATCTCTTCCGCATCCTGATTTGATGGCTCAAGACTGATCCCATTTGCACCCGACAAAATCTCAGCCTCTGGGCCTTGAGGTTCATCTTCCTTAAGTTCAGGCAGCGTGAGGAGCTCCATCCAGCTGAACAGAAGTGGGTCAGTTCGCATGGCCCAGGGGTTGAAGTCTACCAGCCAGACTTTATCGTGAGGTGGAGGTATATAGACGTCAAAGGTGAAATTTGGATCAGGAAAAGTGTCTCGAAGCCGGACGTCAAAGAACTCCTGAATCGTTTTGCGCAATTTATCTTGCATTTTGAAGAGAAACTCGAAGTGATTCAAATCGCGCTGACAGAGGGCGATGAGCTTTCGATTTCGCACAAAGCAGCGGAATTCGACGGAGGGATTTAGCGTTATCCACTTGCGAAGGACGACATAGTATGGTATCTCTGGAGTAGGTCCGGCTACATCGTCGGTATCGTCAAAGGCGTGTTGTAGATCATGCGTGACGAAGTCACTTGATTTTAGAAGTAGGTAGATGTCATTCGGCGTCCGGCATTCCATGCTGTTTGTCGCTGCTATCCAAGTGGCATCCTTTGGTGCAGACCAGTTCAGCTTCGGAGCAACTTTGCCACCCAGTTCATCAATGACTTGCTTGATTTCTTCGTGCATGTCGCGCCAGTGGATCGATGGATCGAAGTTCTCTTCGTCATCGTCCTCGCCGTCGCCGTCGGCTCCAGAAAATATGCCACTGTCCGAATCCGACCATTCCACGTTATCGGTATTGTCAGGAGGTAGGATAATGCCATCTTCGCGGAGGTAGGCAAGGAAAGGCGAAGGTAGTCGAACAGTTCTCGCTTTTGGGGTGACAGCTCGATACCTAAAAGAAAAAGATTAGTTTCTATCCCCTAGCAGGCGCGTGAGATTTCGGGGCGTACTTTGGGTGCCAGCTGTGATATGAGCAATTTAGGATGTGGTTCTTCGTAACAGGTGGGAAGGGAAGCTGCTTGATGCGCTCTGCGGGTCCAGGCCCCTGTGGGGTTTTGGAAGCCGTGTTTTCCGTGCTCATGGCGGATGTCTCGGATGTGGTATCGAAATCTGAGAGGGGGAATGGAGGACAATATATAGGGTGAATGACTCCATATTGGAGAGGTGTGAGTCTTAAAATTCGAGGTCACCATAAATTTCGGTGGGGCAATGACGAACGAGCAAAGCTTGGCACACTAAACTCCATTTCTCCAGTATCTTCCCCAGAACCCCTACAGGAGCAGGGTTTCGGGATAACAGAGAGTTTTGTAATGCCAGGAAAAGTCCTACATCCAAAGGGATTCCAGATTCAATGGGAGCTACATCGCGACTCAGGAGCTCCTGGTCCGCTTCTACTTTCACATCGAGGCAAGTACAATCGTGACGCACAGACCTCTATAAAGTGAACTTCCTCCCACTTCGTACGACTCATCACCAACACATCCACCTCCACCCACAACAACAATGTCGTCAAACGTTGGTCTCTCAACGCCTCGAGGCAGCGGCACTTCTGGTTATGTCCAGCGAAATATGTCCCTGCTCAAGCCCCGCGATAATGCTGCGCCGTATCCGAAAGATTGGGAGCAGATGAAGCATCGTCAACGCCAGCCAGACCAAGAAATTCTAGAGCACGACCGCCGACGCGAGATCGAAGTCAAAGTCTTCGAGCTACGAGATAGACTAGAAGATGAAGGGTAGGTCAACCGAGCAGACTCTATGCGACTTCTGCTAATTGATCGCAGTGTCGACGAAGACGAGATCGATGATCAATGCAATGCGCTACGTAAGAAACTCGAGGCCGAGCGGAAGAAGGGCAAAGATCTCGGCCCAAAAGCTCGGGGCCTGAAATCACATCAAGTGCATGAGCTTGCGAAGGCGAAGATTGAAGAAAGCGAGAGGCTCCGGAAGGCGCTCGGCATTCGGGAAGATTATGAGGAGGGGAGCCACTGGAAGAGGCAAGAGGAGCGCCTGCGGAATGCTCTTGCGGAGAGATCCAAGGAAGAGGAAGAGCCTGCGCGGCGAGCCAAGGACCAGTCAGACTGAGCGTTCCAAGCGATGCATTTTCCAGCACTTAAACTAAGAAACTGGCAAAGGACAAGCAATGAAAGACCTTTCGCAAGCTCATCTTGTGCGCAGTAAAGGGCGATGGGTCAGATAAATGAGCAAGTAAAGGCTATTGAAGGTTGAATGCAGGGACAAGCGACACTTCCGAGCTGTCTTACTTCGCGCGCGGTGCTTCGGGCACTGATCTCGCAAGAAGCCGATTGTCCTTCGCGGGTGAGGAATCAGGGACGCATGCTTGTAGCTGTTATCCTCATAGTTCATGGACTCAATAAGGTTCGACAGAGCATGGTATGGTATCGCGAGTAGGATGGTCATGTAGGAAATGAGTAGGTTTCCTTGGAGCCCACATTCCTTCTAGTTCTCTTACTCGGCTCAATTCTACTCCTTCTAGCTCACCCATACTATTGTTTACACAAAAATCGCTATTTATGCGACTCATTTAGGTACATGCAGGCGATTTTCTCCGAATAGTTTCTTTTGCAGGAATGTCGATCGCTTCCAAAAGTGGCTAGCTAATCCGCTGACGTATAGCGCGAATCCCTCCAGGCACCTCAAACAGCAACCTGAGGGCTGTGCATCTGAAGTCCTCTAATCTTCCTTCTTTCCCGCAACTTTCTCAACTCGTCTTTTGCTTTCCAGAAAATTTTTGTCTATTTGTCTGCATACCTCGCACTGCGCTTTCTATGTTACCGTACAATGGGAGCCTAAACGATACGTACCCCTTTTGAGTCATTCAACTCATTGTCTACTTCGTTTCCAATCTGCTCATGGCGAATTTGACAACCCACAAAGCCCTTGCCGTGCAGTGGTAATCATTCATCTATTTTTCTTCATCAACCATAAGAGTTTATTTGTCAAAGCGGGCATGCCTGTCAGGGACGTGGTTGCGAAAGCTCCACAATGGCTTGCAGAAGAACTCGGCCTTAAAACAATGGCAATTGCCGGAAAAGATGTATACCTTCTCATCCTTGCTCGGTACCTGCGCCTATTTGCCTACGGGGCGGTTGCGCTGGTTCTAGCGCTTTATTTCGAAGCATTGGGATTCTCTGATGAGCGCATCGGCCTGTTTATGACTTTGACGCTTCTCGGAGACGTCATCATTAGCCTCCTTCTCACACTCGTTGCGGATAAGCTCGGCAGGAGGAGGACGCTTCTGCTAGGCGCTCTTATGATGACGATCTCCGGCGCTGTGTTCGCTACGACAAACAACTACGTGGCACTGCTAATGGCTGCCATCATTGGCGTCATCAGCCCCAGTGGAAATGAGATCGGGCCTTTTAGAGCAGTTGAAGAGTCGACACTCGCACATCTAGTTCCCGAATCGAGACGATCAGACGTATATGCTTGGTACGTCGTCCTTGCAGTACTGGGCACATCGACTGGGCTAGTGGTGGGCGGGGTGGTGGTTGAACGCTTTCAGGGGTTGGAAGGTTGGAATGATGTAGATGCATACCGAGCGCTCTTCTGGATATACACAGGCATAGGGTGCGTCAAGGCAGTCATGACCTTTTTACTAAGCTCACAATGCGAGTCGGACAAGGAGATTCCTGGCCGCGAGGCAACGATCAGAGAGCCGGACGAGCAAGAACCCTTATTAATTGGTCATGACAGGTCTCGAGAAGATCTAAATCCGCCCGGTCAATCATCAAAACGTTTCAATCTCTTCTCTACTATCTCACCTCGAAGTCGCTGGATTTTGCTCAAGCTATGTAGTCTATTCTTCTTTGACTCCCTGGGCAGCGGCATGGTCCCATTTTCCCTGGTCAACTTCTATATGGATCGAAAATTTCACCTAAAAAAGAGCAAACTAGGCTCAATCATGTCAGCGACCTGGTTCGTTTCCACTATAGGAAACATCTTTGCATCGTCGTTAGCGAAACGGATCGGACTCATCCAAGCTATGGTTTGCACCCATCTTCCATCATCAATCTTCCTTGCGCTTCTACCAGTTCCACCATCACTTCAGTTGACGATTTGCTTGTTGGTTGGACGTGCAGTCCTTAACTCGATGGATCAAGCGCCTCGATCTGCATTCTTGTCGCTCGTGGTTCTACCAGCAGAACGCACATCGGTGATGGGCATCGTCAATATTGTAAAGACTTTGAGCCAGAGCGGGGGTCCAGTCATAACGGGTTTTCTGGCTGGGGATGATCATTTCTGGGTCGCGTTTGTTGTTGCAGGGTCGATGAAAGCGGCATATGATCTAGCCCTTCTCACGCTCTTCGCTGGGAAAGTGCACAAAAAAGAGCAAGAGCCTGGCGTAGAAGAACCAAATGATAACGATGAGGGAGATGTTGTCGGTCTGACGGATGAAGTGGATTCAGACGAAGGACACGGAGTAAGAGCGGATGAAGATTCAATTTCAGCGAGGATCTCCTCCAAATCTGGGGAGGGAGTTGAAGCAGTGGCGAATTCCCTTCCTATTTCGGGTTCCAGCTCACAACGCTGAGCCAAAGGAAGATATTCCTGTAGATTATTGCCCTTTAGATAGGGTTCACGAATATACATTTGGCATGGCCTCGGGAAATCAGTCTTCTTAGTTGCTGTCCGAGGTCGGCAGCTAAATTGTGTTTGATCGGCCCGGCGATCGGAAGTCCCTGTTGAGGCTCGGCGCCCACGGTAAGGCAAAACAAGTTTAGTTTCGGTCCGGAGCGGTACTAGCGCTGGGCCCTGCATGAGGACTGCCTGGTTGTGGGGACCCTGAGATAAGATGGCTCATATGGCCCAGTCAGCCCAACATTCTTCATTCACACTCTCTCAACACTCAACACTGCTGTTGTGCTCGCCAGCCCTTCTCAGCCCTCAGCACTCGGTTTTCAACACTCTCCTTATTGTCGCATCACTGTAGCTAGACTCTGTTTAACCTTCTATCAGCCACATATCTGTATCAACGTTTCTATCAGAAATTTGTTCCAACTTTTTCCTTAGAGTCACACAAAGGAGGGCGTCGGTCGGTCCTGCGCACCACCGCATCTTTGCATTTTATATCGGCTATAAACCCTCTCCGCTATAACTACTAGCTCACTTGAAACCTCGGGCATCCGTGGGGAGACTCGTTCTTCTAGCCGTATGCATCCATCATGGCGCCTGCACTGGTGACCCGCCCGGGTAAGATACTATACTTGGATGCCTACGATTCTTTCTCAAACAACATCGTTGCGCTGATAGAGCAATGCCTTGATGCCAAAGTCGTCACCATCCGCATCGACGACCCGCGCTTCACCAAGGACACCTCAGTATTCAGGGGCTATCTCAAGAATTTCGACGCCGTAATCGCAGGCCCTGGTCCAGGCACTCCCACGGATAGAAACGATGTAGGCTTGATGCAGGAGCTTTGGCGACTGGAGGCGGCCGATTCGCTGCCTGTGCTAGGGATATGTCTCGGCTTTCAATCCATGGTCACGGCTTTTGGTGCCGAAATCGAGAAGTTAGTAGAGCCAAGGCATGGGCTTATCGCGGAGATATTGCATAAGGTGAGATATTGATGCAATGGAAGTCTACTCAATGCTAATGTTGTGCGCAAGGGGCGTTCAATTTTTAAAGGGGTTGATCAGCTGCTCGCTACTCAGTATCATTCCTTACAGGCCAACATTGGACATGCGATTCAGACGAAACGAGCTGTGCGGAATCCGGGTGAACTTTGGAAGCCCACGGAAATGTGTCCGGAATTAGAACCCTTGGCTTGGGACTTCGAGAACAGGAAAAACGGCGCTGTGCTTATGGCCACGCGACATACCCAGAAGCCGTTTTGGGGTGTGCAATTTCATCCCGAGTCGATCTGCACAAACAGTCAAGGCGTGCTTCTCATTCAAAATTGGTGGATAGATGCGCAGGCGTGGATCCCGGAATGTCTTCTTAATCCAGTGGCCAACGAAGCCGCGGCGCTAGGATCGCCATTCACGCCTATGACTCTGAAGCGCTTCCATACGCTGCTCGGGATGCAGGATATGGAACACCTCGAAGGTCTTCAAGAGGGTGCCACGTTACGGCAATCTAAATCAGCCATCACGAGCAACTCAATTATCAATCCAGAACTACTTGCCGATGTAATTGCTCACGGAGATGCCAATACGTTGCCAAATCTTCCGCCGGATACCGTTCACTGCCACAAGCTGGGTAGTGGCCAATTAAGTGTCAACGACGTCTGCGATCTTTTCAACATACCCCAGAACGAAGCTATAGTCCTAGAATCCTGCTTACAGTCTGATCTCCTACCTTTGAAGGTAGGTACAGGTCGGTACAGCATAATTGGCCTCATTATTCCTGGAGAGACGCTGCGACTGCATTACTACACTCGCACGCAGAAGCTGCAGCTACGGACCGGCAAAGATGAACTGTATCTCGAGACTGAAGTCTGCGATGTCTGGGCATACATCAAAGCTATCATGCAATACCTCAAACCTACCACGCAGCCTGCCGGACCCACATTTGCGCCCTTTTGGGGTGGCTTAATGGGCTATGTCTCGTACGAAGCCGGGCTCGAAACTATCGGTGTTGAGCCACCTCCACAAACCTATGGAACAGCAGATATCCCTGATATCTGTTTCGCTTATATAACCCGCAGCGTCGTCATGGACCACAAGCTCAAGAAGATCTACATCCAGAGTATACGCGGTAAGGACGACCATTCGTGGGTATTCAACTCCTACAACCAGCTCTACGATGCTGTCGGCCAAAAAAGCCAATCATCAACTCCCACACCAATGCCAAAAGCCGATCCCTTCGACGCAGATGCGGTGCTGAACCAGTATATCAATACATTTACTGTACTCGTAACATCGCGCTCCGATTATTGCAACACGATTTCTAGATGTCAGGAGTCAATCGCGAAAGGCGATAGCTACGAACTTTGCTTGACCTCGCAAAACGAGATACGTGCTCTGTACCCAAGGCAAAGGATCGAGCAGGAAAACAATGAACTGAGCTGGAAATTGTACAAGCGATTAAAGACGCAGAATCCAGCACCTTTCAGCGCATACCTACGATTGCATAATATCCACGTCCTCAGTTCATCTCCTGAGCGCTACATCAGCTGGGACCGCAACGGCTGCTCCCAATGCCGTCCCATCAAAGGAACAGTGAAGAAGCGCCCCGGCATCACATCCACCGACGCCGAAATCATCCTCAGCTCCTCGAAAGAGCGCGCAGAGAACCTTATGATTGTCGATCTTGTCCGTCACCAGCTGCACGGTGTATATGGCTCCGGAAACGTACACGTCCGCCAGCTCATGGAAATCGAGGAGTACGAAACGCTCTGGCAGCTCGTGTCAGTGATCGACGCTATACCTACAGGCGTGCGGAAAGCGAGAACGCCTGAAGAGTGGGACGAGCCGCAGGATTATGTTACGGGCAAGGCCAAGAGCAGAACTGCGAATTTGGGATTCGAGGCATTTGTAAAGAGTTTGCCGCCAGGCAGTATGACAGGCGCGCCGAAGAAAAGGAGTTGTGAAATTTTGAAGGAGGCGGAGAAGGGGATGAGGAGGGGGATTTATTCGGGCGTGCTGGGGTACTTGGATGTTGGGGGTGGTGGAGACTTTTCGGTTGTCATCAGGACTGCGGTTAAGGTGGATGGTGACAAATGTGAAGGGGAGGTGTTAGCTGAAGAGACATGTGTCAATGACGGAGTGGACGAGGTGACGTCGAATGGACAAAACTCGGAAGAGGATATATCTGATGGGGAGATGGTCGAGAAGGAGAAGCAAGAGATGGAGGTCTGGCGTATTGGTGCCGGAGGCGCGATTACGGCGCAGAGTACGCCGAATGCGGAGTTCGTGGAGATGTTGACGAAGTTTCAATCCACTGCGGCGGCTTTCCAGTGAGAGAGTATAGTAGTCATAGAGTTAGATGCATGTTGGTCTTTGCCTCAGCTTCAAGCGGAGCCTAGCGGGCCCTAGCGGAGCCTAGCGGTGTCTTAGAAAACTGATACAGGTTTCAACAACGGGTTCGGGTGTATGGGAAGGGCATTTTAAGACGAAGATACCAGGAAACTTGCTTTTGGACATCATGGTGTTTTCGGATTCGGTACCTGGGTTCTAGGTGTTCAACAAGACTAGATTAAGGTTAGGATTTAGAGGTTCATAGCCACCATTTGCTTAGATTCGATACAATCCATTCCAAGTTCAACATACGATTGTGCCTCCTTTACACCATCCTACTATAGCCAAGACATTGCTAGCAAGATACCTTTTTCTAGACGTAGGAACCAACATGCTGGCGCCATCATACTACGTACAGAGTTTCGTAGAAGAGTGCTGCCAGAGGTTTGCTTTTTGCTGTGCCGGCCGGGGAGAGTCGACCTGGCCCAAGCGCTGAAGGCTCAAAAGGCTTCGAACGCTTGTTGCGATGACCTCCCATTTCCCTTCGTCCACTGACAGTGAAATAATTCATCAATTCCAGTTTAGAAAACCATAGAAAAGTCTATCAACATAGCCAGAGTCGACATACTCATGAGCTGAGCCCAGCTGAGACCTTAGACGGCGCAGCAGCATTTTACGGTGAGCCCCCGAGCTAATGCGGAGAGACTCGGTCCCGCCGCCCCCGACCTCAGCGGGAAACCTTCCAGGCGCTTTCGAAAGGTGAGTCAGCCGTGGGATGCATAGGGCCCGAACGTTGCGGCGCAGTCCGACAGCACCCACGTTGGCCCTCTGGCTCGCATGTGGCGCATGTTGGGCACTTGCGGTTGGTTGATATAGGCGAAAGGATTCACCGGAAGCATCTGAGACTGGGTGTGATGGTAGGTTTCAACCCTCTCGCTAAGTTGGGTTCCAAGTTCAGAAGTTTCTTTTTTCTTTGCTTGCTGGACAACTTATCATGCCATGCTTTCGAGGTTAGGACTTTGTCGTAGAAAGAAAAGGTACATCAGCCTATATATATGCTCTCAACATCAAACGCATGTCAGCCTTATGCCAAACTCGGAAAATGCTTGTTCGAATAAGCCCCGCCCGGTACCGATCATTACTCGGGAGAGAACAGCCAGCTGGGTCTGGCATGGTTTCCCCGCACCAGCAGCAACCGCAACCGCTCGCAACTTGAGTCCGAACATGTTGCCATGTCTTCACTAACCTATCACCAAAGAGACCAATGCAGACCAATGTAGGGAGAAAAATCCTATTCGACAAATAATTCGCTCTTTCTTATCTTTGTCTCTCAGCCTTGCTGCAAGGCTCGGGCTCGAGCTAAAGTCTATACTCTTTTCGTGCGGTACAACGAATATTACCCGTCAGCATTTGTCAACGATCTCTTGTACATAGCCAGTGGACAGCGGCCATACCGAAGCAGCCCGCTTTATCAGCAGCCACTGGAGACTGTCACTGAACACGATTTCTGATAGGCCTTCGAAACACACAGTCTGCACTTTGACCATCTATTTCCAGGGCACGAAAAGAACGCCATCAACTAGACGGCCCCCATTTCCGTTTTCACGCCTGGAAGAGGTAAATCCTCCAAACGTTGACTGTAAACGGATTACTTTGAACAGGGTGCGGGGCTCCAAATTGAAAGATTTTCAACCAAGCGTAGAAACAGTTGGTGCAAGCAGCGAGGAAGAGCTTCATTCAAGTCTACAGGAATGGGCGACAGCCGCCGAAGCAATTAGGGGATTCGAACCACTGTCGATAGAGTAGACAGTAGTAGCACACATTGATGGTAGACCGACCTTCGGTTATTGTATTCTGCTGATTGAAGCTTGATGGTACACTGTTGTGCCTAGGTTCTGTTCTCTCGTAGAGGTACTAACCAGGGCATTGGGCTACCTTACTTAGACCGACATTTGGGCGTATGCATGGAAGAAGAGTGGCAAGCACCCTGCACTTCGGTAAGCTGCTAGGATCTGGAGGCGTGTTAGCACGCAGGTTCTCACAGAAGGGCTTGTTCCACCAGCTCAGATTCGCTGCGGTATTCACCCAGCCGCTCGTCTCTCGTTGCAAGGCAAATCTGTGCACCATAGCATATCACGCGCGGAAAAAGCACATGGCCCCGCGTGAGATAGGTATATACTCTCGCATCAGCCAGGCTGAAGCGGGGAATGTCAAGTTTCTTCGTCCAAATCGTGACGCCTTAGCCACCCAAGATGGATCATACCGATGGCTCGAAGTCTGCACCAAGGACTGAGGGATATACTTCTCCTCCAATGTCAGAGGGATATGGCTCTCCACCACAGCATTCAGAAGGATTTGGTTCTCCTCAGCCGTCAGAGGGATATGGTTCTCCAAGGCAGGAGGGATATTGGGATCCTTCGGAAAGACATGGGATGAGTGTTGCTGGTAGTTCACCACGGGCTGTGCAGCCCGAGCCGTACTATGTCGTACCGTTAGTATCTTCTCTATCGGTCGGTGCGAGGAAGATTAACAGCGCGGTAGTCCTGTACCACAAAAGGAAACTCCATATTATGAAATTCAATCGCCCGGAGGATACTCAGCGCCGGAAGTAGTTGGACCATTCGCACCCTACCCACCTCATGAAAACAGACCAGTCTCCCCGTATTCCGGAGGTGGCTCAACATTGATTTCGCCAACCATTCCGCCTTTTTCACTGAATGATAAAGATGCCGTCTCGCGACCTACATCCGCCCCTCCACCGGAAGAACCGAAGAAATGTGGGATTAAGAAGCGCTGGTTCAAATTCATTTTCATACTCCTTGTCGTTTGGGTTGTCATTGTTGGCCTAGCTCTTGGATTG
The DNA here is from genome assembly GCA_010093925.1 of Zopfia rhizophila CBS 207.26. NCBI lineage: Eukaryota > Fungi > Ascomycota > Dothideomycetes > Zopfiaceae > Zopfia > Zopfia rhizophila. The sequence continues at coordinate 216,942 of ML994640.1, forward strand.
GGCTTGGGCCTGGGGCTCAAGAAAAAGCATTCGTAAGTCTTTCATGTAGTTGCATTGATACTGGAGTAAACTAACCCAGTTGCAGCTCTCCTACGAAAGTGGATCCCTTCTGTCGCGACCACCCAGACCTCTGCATCGGCGGCTACCTCGACGAGGAATTCTACTCGAAATCAGGCGCATTCAATGGCTCCGGTATCGCGTTGGCCGGTGAATCCTGGAACCATGAAGAACACAAAATCTTCACCGTTTACTTCCAGCATTGGACGGGCGATATTCGATTCATGCAGTATACGGCGGACGGGCAGTGGATTGGCGGCGGGAAATCCGAGACCGTGGCGACAGACGCAAAGAACGGAACCGCTATATCGACCGTTGCTTATTCGATGAATGCGACGCAGGTGGTAAGTCCTATCAGTCCAAACCCAATCTATTTACTAGAGCGGGAATGTTGATGAAGCACAGTGGCACGTCTTCTACATCGACAAAAATAACACGATCCGCCAAAAGACCCAAACAAACGTCACAAACATCTGGGAATCAGGCTTCCTCAACAAAGCCAACCTCAAAACCATGGATTCACCCTCCGTCGGTCTCCAGGCCTGCTGGAAGGGTAACTACTATGGCGACTCCGACTTCACGCATTTCCCCACGCCCTCCGGCGAAACCAACGACGTCCCCTTCGGCTCCGACAGAGGAATGAATATCTGGTTTGCCATCGATGAATTCACATTCACGCAGTGGGCCTGGTACGAAGGGCAGGATCACTGGGTCGAGCTTAAGAAGTGGCAGGGTATGAATGGGCATGCGGGCGTAGGATGCTACAGCTGGGGTGAAGGTACAACGACATACACGATGATGGTGAACAGGGATAACGACATGGAGATCTGGTGGAAAGATACGAATACAAACCTCACGTCCGAAGACGAGCACCCTATCAATTCGTGGGTGAACTCGACGAATGGCGCAATTAATGATGTCCATCCGGCATCGAGTCTGGGTTACACGACGTATTTGTACGCGCAGATGGCGGATAGGACGATCAAGGGGTATAATATCACGTACCAAGCTGAGAACACGACGATGGTGCCAGCTGATACGCTAACAGTTAGTGGACCGGGTGGGGCGGTAAAGGGACTGGGTGGAACGCATTTGACGGTTACGGCGGTAAGTTTTGGGGATAATGGGAATAGTTTGTATATTTTTTATCAGACGAACGGGAGCGATATCAGTGTGTTTACGAGGGGGATTAATGGAGGTCAGTGGAGTCAGGGGGCCGTTCCTATACCGGACGATTGAGGGCGGTTATGGATAGGATGTCGTTCGTTATATATATTTTCTTTAAATTTTTTTTAATTGCATTTGGCCAGTGGGTATTAGCTTGGTTAGATAACTCTCTTTAATTGGCTTATGATAATGATAGTTACGGATGGGTTATGGATATAGCAATGGGTAAATGCATACCCCTCTCCTTCAGGTGAAAATGGATATTTTATCGTGAAGGTTTTGTTTCAAATCCGAACGCTTTATTTGGTCGCACTGAAGCTAATATGCCCCTAACCTAGCATGATAATCATATCGAAGGACCGACAGGAGAAGGATCTGAGCCCCTAAAGCGCAATTTTCCGGACTTGTATACTCATTTGGGTTGTGCAAAATCCCATCTTTCGAAGGAACGAATATCATGCTCGTAGGACAGACACGTGAGGTCCACGCGCTGTCGTGCCCAGCACGGGATTTCATGTCCATGATCTGATGTTCGTCTACCTCCATAAGAGCAGAGACTCTGGCAGCTTTGATGCAATTCTCGTGGAATTTTGATTCTGGGAGACCCCAGGTCCGTTTGATTTCAGATGCGGTGCCGTTGTTTTCCTGGCTTATTATGGCGTCAAAGGCTTGGAAGATCTGCGTAGCTAGCTCCTCCACCATCTCGTCAGTCGAACAGCGGATGTCGATTATAAAATCAATGCTAGCTGGGATGGTTGCTTGACTTGTGTCGCTGTTGATGACACCTACTGTAGCCACGCCAAGCTCTGTTCTGAGCGCTGTGTCGCGAACGGCGGTGATGAGGCGGGAAGCGGTTACGAGAGCATCGGATCGGCCTGTCATCGGAGTCGTACCTGAATGTCCTTCCACACCAGTAACTCTCACGGCAAACCATTGCATGCCCTGCACAGAAGTGACAATACCGACACTTTTACTTGCTCGTTCCAATAAAGGCCTTGTTCAATGTGCAGTTCGAAGTGGCATTCCAGCCCATTCTCCCTATAATCGCAAGGTGTAGCCCCCAAATATCCATTGTCTTTGAGCGCTTGCATCATGAGCACGCCTTCTTTGTCTTGGATTGTCCAGCAAGCTTCCAATGGCGTAGAGCTTTTCGTACTCCAAACCCCAGACGCCATCATAGCCCCAGGGAATCTTGCCCCTTCTTCATTTGTCCCGTCCACCAATGCAACCGGGCAATATGTTTCGACTTTGTTCTCGTGAAGCATGCCAAGTACTTCGAGGGCTGCTTGCACCCCGAGGATGCCATCGTATCTACCGCCTAAATTCATTGGCTACAATCAAACGAATAGAGATATGATCGGACCTGCAGGTTGGGTATCCAAATGGCTGCCCATGGCAATTGGTTACTCTGCCGCCAGTTGTTTTATACGTGTTTCAGTCCCTCAAGGTTGGAGTTCAGAGTCTGTTGGAACCACCGCAGCTTGCTCTCGAAAAGACATGGCAGCCGAATATGACCTGATCATTTCCAACGGCGTGGTGGTGACAGATACAGAGATTAGAGAGTATGATATCGCAATCAAGGGTGAGAAAATCGAGAAAGTGGTCTCCTGGGGCGCGCTGAAGGATGCGATTGCTGGGAAAATAATTGACGCTGAAGGAGGTTATGTGATGGTACAGCGATATCCACTCTGTAAGAGGAACATCTGCATGCCAATTCTGACAATGTGTGCAGCCAGGCGGCGTAGATGCGCATGTACACCTTGATGAACCTCCTCTATTTAGGAAGGGGTCTACTGCGGACAACTACGAAACTGGTAGAAGATACCTTTCTTCTCTCAATTACGATAATACGGACTTAAACATCTAGGCAGCCGATCAGCGATATGCGGAGGGACCACAACCATGGTAACTTTTGCACCACAAAAGAAATCGGAAGACACCCCCCGGGACACGTTACTAGAAACTCATGCAAAAGCAAAGGACGCCTGCTACATGGACTATTCCTTCCATCTCCTCGTCGGCAATCCGTCCCCCAATGCTTTGTCCGAGTTTAAAACTCTCCGCGAAGAAGGTGTCTCGTCTCTCAAAATATACATGACATATGAAGCCCTCCAACTGCACGATGGCCAGATCCTGGATGTTCTTCTTGAAGCAAGAAGATAAAAGATAACGACTATGATACACGCGGAAAACGGACAAGTAATTGACTAGATGACTGCACAGTTAGAGAAGCGAAAAATGTTTGCGCCAAATACCATGGGCCAAGTCATCCACCGATGGCTGAAATTGAGGCAACATATCGAGCTATCAGTCTGAGTGAATTTATCGATACACCCATCTTGATCGTGCATGTTTCAACTCCAGCTGCTGCCAACCATATCAAACAGGCACAAGGAAGGGCCTACCGATATATGCGGAGACTTGTCCTCAGCATATGTTCATGACGAAGAAGGATCTTGACTAGCCTGGTTTCGAAGGTGCGAAATGTGTTTGCAGTCCACCACCCCGAGAGAGTGAGCAGGACCTCGATGGGATCTGGAATGGCCTGGCTAACGGAACGTTTACGGTCCTCTCCTCTGATCACTGCCCGTTCAGATACGAAGACAATGTCATGGGGAAGAAGTCATCTATTAACGAGAAATTCCCACTCAGCCATTTCAAATACATCCCGAACGGCTTGTCGGGGATAGAGACTCGACTAGCCTTGACTCTCGGCGCAGACAGGCTGGAGCTGAAGAAGTTTGTTGAGGTGACAGGTGCGAATCCAGCCAAGCTGTATGGTCTCTGGCCCCAAAAAGGAGGCCTGGTGGAGGGTCAGTCTGACGCTGATATTAATATCTGGTACCAACCTGGAAAGATGACAGAATATGCATTGAAGAACGAGATGCTGCACCACAATGTAGACTATACGCCTTATGAGGGGAAGACAATGAGGCAGTGGCCGCGATATACTATCCTGCGAGGCAAAGTAGTCTGGGACAAGGAGAACGGAGGTTTACTCGGCAAGAAGTGATATGGAAAGTTCATCAAGCGGGGTGCGAACTGCTTGGCTGGACCCAGGGATCCGGGTGAGTGGGAGATAGCGCTATAAATTACTAATTGAGATCTGTTAGAGAAGGTTTTGCACACAGCCCTTATGGGTTGGGCTTATGAGTAGGAGTCGCAATAGAATAATTACATCGCCTGAATATTAATCCCAATTGAGTACTGTGTCTGAAGCGTCACACCCGCATTTTTTGTCATCATTCCAATGAATCCAGAGTTATTATGGGGGATGGAGGAAATGCGTACACTATGCCAACTTTTGAAGCCTAGCTTCAATTTAGGGAGGTGCGACCTCGAATGACTTTCAGAGCCTAGAAATCTATGCCATCGTTACGCGTACCCATGATCACGAGTAATCAAGTGCAATGAATCAATTCTGCCGATGGTCAAAAGCAGCATCTGGATTTCAGTACGAGTGGATTCTAAAACACCCCATGCCATCTCTTGCGTAGCTCCAGCCACATCGCCAAGCATGTACGCACCGCCTCACCCCAAAATTGTTAAACTTTAGCTTCCTATCTCGTACACCCACCACTCATTCACCTCACAATCAAGAATCCGAAGTAAGGAATATGAGATGACCGACCAGAACTGGGAACAATGGATACTCTCCTTACCACGAAACACCATCATAAAATCATGGAAACTTCTCGCAGTTCAACCCTACAGCTACTGCGCAACAACACTCAAGCACTGGACCAGACAGAACAAACATCCCAAACTCGCCTACGCCCCAAAGCGGTCACACCGAACCCCTCCACTCCCACTTCCAGCTAGACGAAAACGCGCTTTAAGCATTTCAAAAGTGGAAAATCCAAATATCTTTAAGAAACTAATTCCTCGCTACCAGCGTACTTCGTCCCAATCCCAGTGCCTCCTCCTCACCAAATTGCCGCCTGAAATCCGGAACCAGATATGGGGACTGGTACTTGGGGATCGGGCGCTGCATATTATTCCCAGTCTTGTGCCCAGTCAGACTCGGCCGAGCAAGTATACGCTTAAGGACAAGAAACTAGTCTATCGCCTGGATTACGAGCCGTGTAAATGGAGTACAGAAGGGCTGGACTATGCGGTGACAGGGCTGGGCAGTGCGCATTCCGCGTGTGCGATCTGGATCAATTCGAACGGGGAGTTGTATTTTAATGCCCCACAGGCAGTGGTTAATGGTGAGCGAGATCTGGAGGTGAGGTTTTTGCGGTGGTAGAGTAGGAAGAATAGAGCTTTGGTTTTGCTGAAAAGTTGTAGGCAGATGTGAGTCTCTGAACTTGCGTATACCCTGCTCAACCAGACGGAGTCGGTTGGGTCACGTGTGCTGATTTGGATTAGATATTCTGAAGGCGTGCATGTGTTGTATACGACCAACACATTTGATTTTGGATCGTTGGAAGTCTTTACTCAGTTCCAGAGCACTATTCTTCCGAATCGTTTTATTAGCATTAGGTACCTCAGCATACGCTTCTGCTTTCGGAGTCATCCTAAGCAAGGAGAAGATGAAGGCAATTGGCGGAAGGTGTGCCGGTTGTTGGAGCAGATGAAGGGACTTAGACGTCTTGTTTTGGTTTTACAGGATAAAAGGTTGGTTGAGACAAAGCTAGATGGATCGTTACTTTCATGCCTCATGAATGTGAGGGTGGATGGGGAGTTCTTAGTGAGAGTGGGCTGGGCGGACGATACGTGGGAAAGGGAGTGGAGTGCAGAGTTGCCTTTTAAGATTATTAGGGATGGAACATTGGTGTGAGTATTAAAGGTGTATGGGCTCTCTGAGGTAAAAGCACGCCCCCTGTTGCAACTCTACCGCAGTATTTTACCTAGGAAAGTTCCCGCTTCAACAAGTGTTGCAAGACTGTGGGAAAGATCGATTTCTAGTCCATCTGCCGACGGAGTGAAAGACGTGAAGCGTGGCATTGAGTTTTTAATCCTAAAACTGCAATTACAAGTAGTGAGGACATACCATGATAACGATAGTGTCAGGGATATGCTCAAAATGTATTACTTCTATTTCGTCTTGGAACGCAAACCATCCTGTCTCGGACAACCGTCCGAATAAACCATTTTGGCCCATGACCGTAACTAATGTTCGAAACCTTTCAGAACAAGCATTAATGAAAGCAAAACAGGCGCAATTTTAGTAATTTTAAATGCCATTCTCCGGTGAAGACCCCTCCGTTTTGGTGTCATCATCTTCCCTCAGACCTCCAATTCATTCACTGCACAACAATATGATGCTTGTCAAATTCGACCCTAGGCCCATCCTTTCCCAGGATTTTTTTGACAATAGCCCCCCACGCACAAACATTCGCCGCGAAAGTACTCGGTGTCAATGTGGTTTGCTATTGTTTTGCAACAAGTATAGCAACAATCCGAAAATTTCCTAAGGTACTATTACTCTGTTAGACCTGTTGGGAATGTGAAGCGTTTAGTTTAAGCCAACCTGGTATTCTCCACAGGTTCCTGGGTCTTTGGCGCAAACCTTGGCGCAGATTTCATACCCTGGAGCGGTAGGAGTACCCAAACGGAAATCTGGATAGCCCCAGCCAGTTTCAATAAGGTAGGTTTCCACGCCCCCAAGCGCAGTTCTAGTTGTGGTGGCAAATTTTAAGTCGCGTCCGACAAGTCTGTTGATCGGAGAGTTGATGTTTTGGGGAAGGGCCATGACAGCTGTTGCAAGAGTGAGGATAGTGACAATGGAGCGCATTGTGGAAGGGAAGGATGAGTTGAGTGGATATGGTTGGATTGCCGGATTCAGAGATGATTATGGATCTGGACTTTATATAATAGACAGCTTAATTTTAGATAATCCAGTAGACGTCACGACTAGACTGAAGCATGAATCTGGCTGCATACCGTTTGAGCTGTTTTCGGACGTAAATACAACCGGACCATTGAAACCGTATGGTTTGAGCGATAGATGAACTCAAATTCGGTATAATACGACTGATTGATCGCACTACGTAAAGCCGTAGTATGGTGTTAACATAGTGTTAACTTGTCTCCATATCATAGAAGAAGCGTCTAAGCCAAGTATGGGACATCAACGCCTCACAGTTACAACGTTCTAAGAATATCATCAAAATTCTATCCAATTAAGTAGCTGAGGAAACTTAGCAACCGGTGTGGGGTCTCTGCAGTTCACTTTGCGCTCTTGAAGCGCGACTTTCATGTAATCAATCCTTTTAAACACTGGATAGTGGTCAGCCTGAGAAGCTAAACCCGAGCATACTTCATTCCCCTTGTGTTTATGGTTATGATCAGTATGACATTCTTATTGTCCTTCACGAGCCTCGAAGGCTCGAGTGTTCTCAACGGAATCTGAACCCAAATAATTCTATTGTGATTGCCAGCGTGAGTATTGATATGGGCCGATGGCGGATCCGTAACTACACAGTGAGGCAGGTTATCTAGCTAAGATTCGTTCTTGCAACACGGAAACTGCGCCGTGGCGCTCCTGAGTGAATCTGTCTCGAATTATTTTCAGCAATTTTCTCCAGACACACCTTTCTCATGTCTGAAGAACCTCAGAAAGACGGGATAAAACTGAAGTTTGAAGTACTTACCATAGATTTTGGGCAATAGACCATGCGGAGATGAGAACACATGCGATTATGGGAGCCAGGGGGTAGTTGATGCTTCTGGACAAGTAAAGGATACAATCACTGCCACTAACGAGCCACAATGGAGGGTCTTCCGGCCCTTTTCTTCCAGTCTTGTGAGTTGACTTTACCTATTTTGTGGCATTCTCCAAGAATTCACGTCGAATTATCCATGGAATCTTGAATTTAAGTGCGGGATTTAGAAGAAAGAGCGCCACTAAATTTGCAGAGCCAATCGAACGCGGACACATTTTAGCTAGCAGATACCAATACAGCTGAACTTCAGGCAACAATGAAACAGCCCAATGTAATTCCGAGTACTCGTAATCCAAAGTCGCTTTGCATAAGGCTCTTAACTTGGCCCATATTCAACAACTTTCACCGCCATTTCAACGCCACATATTATGTGTAGCAGTTAGCTCTTACTCGGGTTATGCAAATTGACATTGATTGACATTGATATTCTTTTGTATAGCTTTGATAAAACCTAATTCTTATCTTAAGTTTCGACTTTTTCGTTATGCCTAAGTCGTCTCTTGATGATAGAGATATCGTGGATCAATATTACAACCAAGCCGTCAAATCCAGTTCTACGGCATCCTCAACAAATATTGAGCCCGCAAGTGATTGCCTACGCAAGAAGGACAATGATGGAGAGACTGAAGCAGGAGACCCCTTGACAAAGAGGCACGATGCTGCTGCTGATGAACTCTGGTCTACCTTTGGAACACCCGATAACATGAATATTGCGCGTGTAGTCTCCCAATCATCCCTGAGCGACTGCAGGGCACAACGAGGGAGTCGCAATGATTCTACAGGTTTGGAAAGGAAAGAAGAAACTATACATGAAGCCGTGGACGGTATGTCGAAGCAACCCACCAATGGAGGGCATTCGCTAATCACGCTTTAGCCGGGGTTGGAGCGGATTGTCCTAAGTTTCATAGAATGTGGCTTGATGACCTACTATACCAGACTACGAGCCCTTACAGAGCCGAGTGGAATACCTCAACCGTTGACCAATTACCGAACTCGAAGTATCCCACAAAATCATCTATCCGCCAATGGCTGCATCTACATTGGACGAGGCGAAAGGCACTTCGGAGAAAATTTAAATACCATTCAAGGACACGCTGGAGGAAATTTAAATACTGTCTCGGAACTCCTCGAATGACGTTTGTGATCATGGGTGTTCTGTGTACTGCTAGCCTTGCCGCAAATATTATCGCAGTATCCAAATGCGGCTCGACTGAAAGGCTTCCTGTCATAGACAGTAACTTCTGGTCAGCTCTTTCTCAAAGCAACATCGCTACTGCCGCGATATATTCCATCATTATCCCTCTCTTACGAGGGGGAGACAATCCGGTACCTAGACAATGGCGTTGGATTTTCAATCTGTTACTGCTACTGAGCATTTTTTCAGCTGTATTGGCTACCTGTGTATATCCTTGGAATGGCCAAACAAGTATTGTCGCCGCATTTATCTCCAGTGCTACCCAGCTCGCTGTCACGCTTCAGATGATATTTGGGGCTCGCTCGAAGATTGACAATCTTGAATATGAGATCGAGGAGCTTGGTGGACATCGTCGGAGGAACAGGAGATGAAAAGGAAATGAGTCTGAAGCAAAATCACTAGAATCAGCCGATTCAAGACTTGGGAAGCTCAAGTACGGGAAAGCGTGTATAGCGAAGCAACTGTCCTAAATGACCCAAGTACGTGCAGAAAGTTTCGTAAATCCTTTCAATTAGAGAGCCATCCTACTCACATATAATCGGGAGCAAGGTGATTCAGGACTACTGCGTATACGCCATCCCATACGCCATCGTGCTTCCTTGCAAGTAGTTTCCGCCGAATTCCTTGGAAAAGTAGTCATGAGCGAAAACAAAGAGAGAAAAGATCATGCACTCTCAGGTCATGATCGATAAGAGAATAAGTTCCAGAATGATTGTCAAATGTAGGAAGTGAGGTATCGTGGAATATTTCTTGCTCATTGGGTTATATAGCCATATAATGTGAACTGCTGAGGCACCCCTCTGAGAATGAGGATTGATGAGCTCTCGGAATTTTACTTAGAACAAGCTTTAAAGAAAGCAATATCATGGCTCCTCTTTATACAGTGAGTTTGTAAATTTGAGAGTGTCGCAGACTACATGTGAGGAAAAGTTACGGCATGGTTCGGGATGAATACTTCATGTTACGGCAGGCTCTCGCGGAGTTGACGCTAAAAGAGGTACCGAAAACGGAATAAGCTCAAGTAAGTCAAAATGTGTTGCTCATGAGAATCATCAATTGTCAGCTGATCGTTTTCAAACCAGCATTTCACCTACACTTTGGGGAATTAACACTATGGGGCTTCCGCGGCGTTGCATCGGATCCAAGTTTGGGCGAGTTTGGCAGACCAAATGTCGCAGATATTGCAGTTTGAAGTAATTAAAGCGGCTTAAAGCAATTCAGGCCTAGATGCTGAAGCACTTTCGTAAGGTCTTCGCTTGGTGTTGATACACAGATCGTCTAAGGGAAGACTGGAGCTGGAGTCTTGACAATTACGGTGTCACAGGAACTGCTTGGCTACTGAATTACTTCCACAGCTCTTCTTATTGGCTTTAGGGTCTCTAGAATGCTACCATCTGTATCCACGATAGGTCCGGCCGGTTGGCCGTGTCAGATTATCCAGCTTGGTGGTCATTGAAAGGGAATAGGAGATGAAGAGAGAATTATGATTGTGAGATGATACTTAGAGATAAACTATTTCACAATTTAGGGTTTAAGAGGAAGAAAACCTGTTGATCAAAAGTCACAATGATTTCTTGGTGTTTTGTGGGGATGACGGTCTTGGCATTAGCGTATGCAGAATTCGAGAAAATCTTGGCGCATGTCAATCGTTCGAATCTCACCCCAAAACCCCGCCAAAATCAGAGATTTTGTGAATAGAGAGCATATTGATCCGTACATGGGCGAAGGCCGTCGACTAGTAAGTGAGGCTGTAGAGATAGGTGTACAGGCCTATACTAACGCTTTTTTGGTGTTGTAGGGCCATGTTAGCCACCGTAAACCTGAGTAGAGCCCCCGTAGGCACGCGTCGTCCTAACCTGCCGCGAGTACCTCTTTCGAACGCGCCAATTACACCTATCTCATCGAAGCATGGTCAGCAGTACGCCCATAAGCGCTCCCAGGTGTATCACCTACTTATGCTTGGTACTCCGTTTAAGGAGATAGAGCAGCGCGCAGGCGTTAGTTACTCAATGGTGTACAATGTCCATAGAAACCTGATAACGTACGGGTCAATACACAAGCCAAAGTTTCAAGCACTTGGGCGGCGTTCAAAATTCACGCGGGCTGACAGAGACGCGCTTTTCGACGAGTTGATAGAGCATGAGTAGCTGCACCAAGACGAGATAGTGGCCTGGTTAATGGCAGAGCGAGGCGTTATAGTTAGTCAGTCGACAGTCTCTCAAGCGCTGCAGGCAGAAGGGTGGAATAGGAAGACACTACGCTTGCTCTCTATAAATCGCAGCGAGGAGCTCCGCGACGACTATCGTAAGGCAGTCGCCCGGTACGTCGCTGACGAGCTGGTATTTATCGACGAGTCGATTTTTAATGAAAAGACTGGCTAGAGGCACCGCGCCTATGGACCTATAGGGCATGAGAACCAGTAGGTTAGCAAAGCTCAGCGCGGCAAGTCCTGGTCGATTCTACCTGCCTATACACTCCGTCACGGATATCTCGATTGTACGGCTGTAAAAGAGGGCTACTTTAGTACAGATAAGTTAGTGGAGTGGCTAGAGACTCAGCTCTTGCTAGTAATTAATTATCAGCTTAGGAGAGCTACGTGTGTCGTTCTAGATAACTACTCAGTCCATTATAATAAGGTAGTTAAATGAGATAATTAGACGGGCAGGCTATATAGTCTTATACTTACCACTATACTCGCCTGATTACAATCTGATTGAGCTTATCTTTTTAGTATTAAAGGCTTAAATCCGTCGCCACTACTACTATTATTGGCATCAATATAAGAGCTTTAGGGCGTTCTTAAAATAGGCTGTAAAAGAGAGCTGTTATAATAGGTTTATTACTAAGCACTTTCAACACGCAGGTAGGGGAGGATTATATGTAGATAAAGTAATACTTAATAAGGCAAGAGAGGTGTTACATGCGTATAAGAGAGGCAAGATAAACTCTTTAGGGTAGTAGCTTTATAATTTACTATACTCTACTTAATAGAGCACTTTAAGTAAAGCCTCTTCTATTTACTTATATCTCTAGTAAAGCTCTAGTAGTAGTACCTGCCTTCTGCTGTCAAAAAACGCTCTTAAAGACTTTTAAGTAATATCTAAAACTTCGTATAATTCCATCAGGTATATCATAAGCCTTACTAGTTACTAATTTATATAATTTAGATAATGTGCTCTCTATTGCCTGTAGGTTATTAAGACTCTAATAATATAATATTATAATATCTCTAGCGTGTATATAGTTAGCCCTGTAAGTGTCTATCTTCTAGTAGTTAATTAACTATATAAAGAAGCACTCTACTAGATTAAAGTCGTCTTTAGTTATGTTAATAGAGCTTAATCTTTACTAAGTAAATAGATAATAAATAAAGGCAGACTAAGAGATAGGTATTAACTATAGTAGAGAAACTAATATCTCTTATTAATACTAACACTTAAGCTCTTATCACTTATGCTTAATTTTCTCTATCTTCTTTACTACTTTTATTTCTCTATAAGCTTCTACTATCTCTTATTTAGCCTCTATTTTATCTTACATTCTCTCTATTCTTTTCTCTATTATTTTGGCTTGGTATATTATCTGTATCTCTTAAAGAGTCTATCTCTAAGCCTTTAGCTAAGCCTCTATTTACTAAGCTAGTATTAATCAGTTTAATATAAAATTCCCTCACTTAATAGAATCTTTACTATATATATGACTTTTCCTAATATTAGTTAGTATTTCTTTAGAGATTTTTAAATTATTACGCTTAAGAGCTAACGCCTAGTTATTAATATCTAATATATTAAGCTTAAAGTATAGCTCTAGCTGTTTAGTGTTCTAGTAGTAGAAATTATAATAATTATCACAACTATTCTTAAGGCATCTCTATTAATTATAAAGCTTTTATATAAAGTTATCACGTGCCTAATAGTCCTTAAGCTTTATAAGAGTATTAATCTGCTTTAGCTATTTTATTTAATTATTTTATTTACTATCTAGAGTATTATTAACTACTAGAGAGTTTTACTACGCCTTTTTTCTATTCTATTTAGATTTAGTAAACTTAGTAAAAGCTGTGTACTTAACTCTAACCTTAAAAGTAATATATATAAGCTAATTTTAATAGGTAAGAGTTTATAAGTCTATAATATTAAGAATCCAGCTTAAGGTCAGGTTACTAAAGTTATTAAAAAATTAACTATTATTAACTCCTCTACTAGCAGTCGACCTGATAATAATAGTATAAGAGTTAAACTTAATATTCTTATTTCTAGTTTTCTCTTTAATCTTTATGTTGACTAGCTCTTCTACTTAGTTAAAACCTCTCTCATTCAAGATAATTACTTTAGATCGCCGGATTTACTATTATTAAAAACACTAGCTTTGTTAACCTAAATCTTTATTACGACATTAGTAATATACTCTAACTCTACCTTATAATTTATCCGAAAGTTAATCTCTTCCTTCTCTATAAACTCCTGGGCAGTAAAGGTGTCAGGCGTCTCTCTACCATGATACCTCAGCTCTTACTATAAGTCTTTTTTTGCAATCTCTTAACGCAGGCCTTTAGCTGACAGCAACGTCCCATCGTAACTGCGCGTATACAGAGGTTCTACAGTACTCATTTATTAATAAGACAGGCATGGAGTTAACTCGTTATACGCCTACTTATCCTTATCATCTATCTCCTTATCACTACCGCCCTTTTCCTTATCTCGTTGCAACTAATGACGCCTGCTTAAAAGCCTCTTAAGATACTCTAGCTCCGCACGCTTCTCCTCTAACTATATAGCTAGACTAACTACAAAACGCTTAGTGACTATAAAAGGATTAGAAGACTCTAGTCGTTAAGCAGGTCACTTCTTAGGACCTGGTAGTGGCCGGCCTAGAGTAGCTGCTTAAGCAGCTTGACTACCAGCTCCGCCTCCCCATAGCAATCGCCCCCCTCAAACAATAGGTATACTACGCTCTTTAAAAGCAGTAAGTGTCTGGGTACTACCTTTGTGAACTCTAGCTGACCAACGCGTAGCCATTTCAGTATGATGATAAGCAAAACGGTGGAGAACGCAGAATCTCTACACCAAAAAAAGCGTTAGTATAGGCCTGTGATGGAAGACAGGCAAGAGGGCAAGTAACATAATGGATTGCATGAGCAAGAAGATGCTCAGAAGGGTGGCAAGGACTGAAATATATACACATCTCCCAAGCAGGCAGCAATACCAATGAGTCATCCAAGACCCTAGCAGAGTCATGCCAAGACGTCCGAGCAGTGGAAGCCTTGCAATGCGCCAATGTGCGCCAACAGCCTGTACGCACCCAATTCAACCTTCAATTTTCGGTATTTAAAACCTCCAAACACCACCATGTTCGACCTACCTAGTGTGAAGCGGTAAGCACAGCATTTTCGTGCCATTAATTCGCTCTTAAGTAACAAGTTTGCGCACAGAGTCCGCCGCAACGAGCTCCAATCCCCCCAATCTTCTCCTCGGTCCTCTCCCGATCCCACATTCACAGAGGTCCTGCGGTCACACGTGCAGGACGAGTTCGACTTTACTGCCACTTATACAACCAATGAAGCTGTTATAGATGAGGAAAAAGAGGAAATAGAGCTCAGGCTCTTCTCTGTGCCCACCTCTTCCGCCCCTCAATCACATAAAATCCGATTGGCATCCCCAGAAACCGGAAATGGAGAACCCGGATTTATAATGCCGAATAGACCTCGAAATTATTACTTCACAGATGGTGTTGATAGTGGAAAGGAGGCTGAACTACAGGCTGTGGCTGTGGACGGAGAAACAGTGATGAAGTGGGCACAAGAACCATGGCCTGGGTGCGTTTTGCCTTGGAAGGTTAGGACAGTATCATCTGCGGGCTTGAAGAAAGTGGTGCTTGTTGGACATTCCCAAAAGTTAGTTGAGGCCAATGAGACAGGCGTGAAGAAGAGAAAAAGGAAAGGAAAAAAGAGTAGGATTGCATTAAGGAAGAAGATACAGGCTTCTAAGACCAAGGATGACGAGAAGGCAAGGTTGGAGAGAGAGAAGGAGGAGGCTGAGAGGGAGAAGCGAGCAAGGAGAAATAGGGAGAAGAAGGTTAAGAAGAGGGCAAGGGATAAGGCTAAGAAGCTGGAGGGACAGGCTACTACGAATGAATGGGATACAGGTGGAGAGGGGTTGAGGATGGGTTGAATCTTGATATTAAAAGGCATCAGAATGCGTCCGCTGGTGAATCGACTGCTACGCCCTTCCTACCCCGAGATCCGGATTCTAACCCCACAGTCTGGGACTCTGGATCCAGGGCATAAGCGAAGACGAACATATTTCCGAGAAACCTAGATGGTCTTGCCCTCTGGTTAAGCTGTGCAAAGAGTCCATCTACGGAAGGCTTAGGTTACTTGTACGAAGATAAAGGTACAGAATTTCCTGAAGGTCAAGTCTAAATCCCTAAGTTGCCGAGATCCCTTCTAAGACCGTGGCAGTGCCTTCTGCGACCCAGAGTTCACAGCGGTTACAGTTTACCATTTAAATACTATATCCTCTACCACACTATTCTACCTCTGGCCGGATACTACAAGCTACATCACCTTCAATACCCTTTCCCTGCCTCTACGCTGCCTCTAGTTATAGCTACAGGAAGCTTTATATGTCTCGGCCTAGGTATCTAGAAAGCAGGAATTCAAATTCAACTAGGAATCTACCATAGGGTGCATGCTGATGTCCAAAGCATATCCCTATGCGTCTGACAGGAAGCAAATCAGCAAACCCTTTGCTGTCATCACAATAAAATTTGTAGCCACCTATTTGAAGCTTTTGCTATCCTCTCCAATATCTTATTTCAACATTCTCTACTCTCTTTTCCACTTACTTCAAACCCTCACCGTCTCCTTCATTTCGCCTTGGCGTCTCGTAGCCATATTAACTCGTCATGCTCCTCATGTGAGAACTTCACCGTCCAGTTTAACTACAATTTAAGTCAACCAAGGTTTATACACCTCTACTACCAACTATCCTCTTCCATATGGACATGAACCAGCCAGATCAACGAGCTTGGCTCCTCCAGCAGCCCCTCAATCTCCCCGATTCCGACAATATGGATATTGACTCGACCGACAAGCCTTCTACTGATCTTCCTTCCCACCTCACGCCTCCAGCTGAAAACCCTCCGACCGACAACGAGTATCCAAATGACTTCATTAACACGAATGACAACGCTCTGACTCTACCTACCAGCACACCAGGCCAAGACACCTTGATGGCTGATGGCAACACTGAGCCCATACTGGACCTCACTCAAGCCCGCATGCCCGATCTCCCCGCAAATCGAAGATCTCTACCTCTCATACAGCACCGCGTATTCCGATCCCAGCGCTACTCCTCAGTCACCTCGAGCGCGCAAAGGAACTCGCTGTCATGCTACTCCAGCACTACTACCCCGAAGACCAAGGCTACACCGTCGTCCCGACCTCCTTTGACGTAATGGCCAATTACGGCTGGACAATCGAGCTGAAGCCAATAGTCGAACAAGTCGAAGTCGAAACGGGCAAAGGAAAAGAAGGAGAAAAGACAACCAAAAGAGTCGAGCAAACCCGCAACCCATGTGGCTTATATCCAGAACGACATTCACTTCGTTCCGGGAGATCTCGTCGCCGGTTTCGTCGTGAATAAGGCGTACACAGACACGCTTGGGAATGAGGAAGAGGCCATCCAGGATTTTCCGCACACAGTTCGTGGCATTATGATCGATGATTTAGCTCCTAAGAGGGAATGGGAGATATATACCAAGGCAGCGGATCACCGCGGTGACTTGCTTTCCTACACTCTCGGCAAGCAGGCGAAGATCAAGATGGACAAGGAGATCTTAATCATGCGTCCCACAATCGAGTTCTATGGGTATAACATTGATGGTGACGAGCAGAGACATAAGCAGCTTGTTATTTTTCCCTGGGACAGAACTACAGCCTTGAGATGGATGAACAAAACTTGTGGCATGTGGATGGGGTGTTCAAGGCTGTGGTGGGGAGCCAGGTGATCCATCAGAATGAGGTCGTTGGTGAGGAGGTGGATAAAGGGTGAGTGATGGAAGGCAAGTGGATGGGCGATTTACGGGAATTTTGGGTCGAGATTTATTGTAGAATAGTTTAGGACGCGGAATCAGATAAGGGATATGGGGATCTTGGGCGCTCTGCATAGGGCATTGAACCAGTCCACGATGATCGATATAAACACTACCTAATCTTTATGTCCAATGCCTGAATTATATTACCCAAGAAGCACCCTAAGGAAACCTACGCCAAAACAATCTTGTAAATAATCCTATTTCCCCTGTATCCTAGTCAGCCTCCCTTCTCTACCCCTTTACTCCAACCCAATCTCTCCTACCCCTGCAAACAATACCCCCAAACCCCTTTCTCCATCATCTCCCTCACACTCTTAACCTTCTCCTCCAATCCTCCTGGCAAACTACCCATACACCCATCCAGCGCCCAAAGACATGCCTTCTCCATATCCTTCCACGCCTCCTTCGCCTCCCTCCCAACCACCGGCATCTCCCTCGTCATCCCTCCCTCCCCACTCCTCAAAACTTCCGAAAGCACCTCCGCCATCAACTCCTGCGTCCGCACACGCACTTTTGCCTCATCTTGCCCCTCTAAAGCCAGCCACACCCGGAACGGAGATGGAGAACACGGTCTTATTTCCATAGACTTGAAATTTAGTTCCACGGGCGCTGTGATGTGGAATTCAGTGCCATTTGAACCAGGGCCTACATACAAGCGCGAAAAAGCTTGGATACCGGGGTTGAAAGGTTTGAAAGGGGCGTCGGCGAGCTGCATTGCTGTATCGATCTCTTCGTTTTTTCCGGCGCTTCGGCAAAGGAGTTTGGTGTAGGAAGATGGTGATACCGCATGTTTTGAATAACTGCGGCCGGTTCTAGCGGATAAGTGAGTCTGAACTAGAGAAACGATAGAGGCTTCGTATTTGTGGGTGCTGGCGCCGTGGAGACGGTAACAGAAGGTGAGGAGATGGTCCATTGCCATGTGGAAATGGGTCCTAGAGAGTGATGTCGGGAGGAGAGCGTTGATATAGTAGCCCCAGTAATACACGTAGGTGTTAAGGTGTGTGGAAGTGAGGAGCTGGGATGAGGTGGAGATGAAGACCGCGAAGATGTTTAGGCGGGTGAGATATGCGGATAGGCGTTCGAGGTCCTGCAGTCGGTTTTTTTTGGCGAAATCAGTTGGTTTGATACTGTTGGTGGTGAAGTCTAGGGCAGAGTAGATTGTGATAGCGACGAAGGAGCTGCGGAGCTGGGATGTGGTGTTTTGGATGAAGAAATTGAGGAAGTGAACGACAGGACCATGATGCCAGACTATCTTGTCTTTGCGGCTTGCTTTGCAGATCCTGGAGATTGCTTTGTTGATACGAGATACGGCTTCCAGAGCCTTCTCTTGTGCCTGGCCAGGATATTTTCCATCTGCGGAAGAGATTCTGCCATTGTCAACGCCTCGGACTACGGCAATATTGCCAAAAACTTTGGCCTTCCCATGTAACTGATCTTTTCCAATTCCATGCGTCAGATGCTTAAGTAACTCACACACGCGCTGGAAGTTATCTCGGTCAGGATGTTCTTCTGTGATAATGACAGTTCCAGCTTGGACATGCCTCCCTTTGCCACCCACCTGCGGGACGTAAGTTGCCAGCGAGCGGACTTTACAAATGACTTGTGTGAGTTGTATCAAGTTATCGATGTCGGAGTCTGTTTCCCAAACGTGAAGATACTTGCTTTGGCAGGTAATATTACCAGAGTCGCTAGCGATGATGTCGAACGAAGGTTTGTACTTAGATGGCATAGTCTGGATGGACTTTCGGAAGTCAGCCATGGTCTTAGACCAAGGGCCGCTGAACGTCGTAGAAGAACTCATAGCGTGAGAAGCGTCGATGCATATCTTGGAACTGTAATAGAAGTCAGCGGGACTGTCCAGAGCTTTATCAACGATGGAGTGCTGGAACGTAAGCAACGCAACTCTGTAGCTGAAGGAAACACGCAGTGAATAGTGTTGATATGCTACCTATTACCAACAGCATAGGATGAGTCAGCCGATGGCCGTGTGTTTCTGTGAAAGGCCAGTGAATGCTAGCTCAGAGCTTAGTCACCAAGATTGAGGGAGACTGCAAACGGAAATCAAACTATGCTGGATGCTTTCATACGAGCCATATTATTGCAGTTACGGAAGGTACAACCACAGCTTCCAGTGATGCGGTGTATGCGGCATCGAAGTCATAGAAATTTGAGAGTGAAGCGTGGACAGCAGAATGTTGCAAACAATTTTGAGCTACCTTACTTAGAGAGTATCACCAAGAGGTGCACCACTGGTAGCAACCTTGCTCCAGCTTTGCGCTAGGTACTTAGATAAAGAGACACTCAAAATTTTAGGTTCTCAGTATGCAGTTCGATGTGCCCATTCATGCTTGCTGCATGGTGATGCAATTCCATATTCCCTTCCATCTCTAGTTAATCCAATGAGTTCAAATTCTCTCCAGGAATTTCCCCGTAAATGGCGACGTAATGCAGTCACTGTAACAGAGTAATAAAGAAGCAGAGATGTGCCCCTATCCCACGTATATCAACTTAAACCGCATACGCCATGGAGGATCAATAGGAAGGAATAATTTATTCCTATCCAATACCTGCTTTAATCATTAAGACAAATTACGTCCCAACACCCCCGCCATGCTTTACGATGTCCTCCTTCTCTAATTTCTCTACCTTCCTGCTGAGAAGATTTCTTAATTCAGGACTGATCACCTTTTGCTCGTCCTCACTGCCAACAGCCTGTTTTCCTCTATCTGTCCCGGAGGATGATGCTGCCGGTCTTGAATCAGATGGTCCAGGTGATGTTGGTGGCAAGGTGATTGATTTGCGCTGCCTAGCTTGAGGAGCAGGAAAATTATCTTTCTTGTCGATAGTGTCAACAGTGCGCTGGAAGCGTTGGAACAAAGACTCCGCACGTATAAGTGTGGATTGGAGGTCTATTGTGCCTGAAAGTTCGTTCACTAGACACTGTTAGCGAAGATTATGCACCGTCATGGAGGAAATCCATACCATACTTCAGCACCTCATCAAAGTGCTTCAGATGCTCCATGATGACATCTCTATGCTTTTCGAGAATCGCCAACGCAATGAAGATGTGGAAGTTGGAGCTCAGATGATCTGTCCAGAGAGACTCCCATAGACGAAGAATGTCTACCCACTCGAACTCACGCTTGTACCATACAAGCAGCATACGGAAGAAGAAGAAAAAGTTGGTCGAGTCGGCGGATTGGAGGTGGAGGTAAAGTTTCGGGTCCATGAGTTGGACGAGGTGGTCAAGAGTCAGAAGTTGCTTGCGCATGCCGGATTGATCGCGGAGGAAATTCCTCTCCTATACAAACAATGAGACCAAGCTCTACCACAAAATCGAGAAGAGAGAAATTTACCATGCGATCCATAAACCCAACAAAGCCCCAGAAGGCAGCGGCGTCATCTTGCATCACAGCATAGATAGGAGCTAGTAGGTCGCTCATGCCTTGAACATACCCTAGATCTTTGTTATACTCATTGTATGTCAAGAGCATATCTTTCATCTGCTCGAGGTGAACATTTGTCCCGACATCCGCAAACGGTGAATCTGGATCTGGATGTGGAATGTCCTCTCCTGCGAAGATTGGAATTGTTCGATCTGTTCGGTGAACATCCTTCTCTACAGCACGCGCCCCATAGAATGGGGAATAGTTAGTCGAACGAGCCGTTCGTAATTACTCAGTGCCAACACATACCTATTCTGGTCTTCTGCTCTTTCCACCACTCCTCTTCTTGTGGAGTTTGTTGGCCTTCTACCATCCTTTCCCACCACGCGCCCTTCAACCTGATATATTCGTCACGTCTACTGTTCATATTTGCATGGCGTTCTTCCTCGGAACTATCCCACTCGTAGACGCCAAGCAAGAATAGCCATGCCTCTTTCCGCACCCCGTCGTCGGGGTGCAACCCACCATGGAAGATTCGATCTTTGACCTCATCAGGGGTGACGTGTAGCCTTCCAGTTCTATCAAAGAATCCTTTCCACTCTTTTATGGTTACCGGTTTCCTCCGGTCACTCATCGATAGCTTAGCGACTTCCATATCGAGTATCTCAAATTCGCCAACGTCACTATGTTCCATTGCCAGCACATCTTTCGCTGTCCATATTCTTTGGTTCCGTTCTCGCTCGCTCTGTTCCGCAATACCCATGGCCCATCTTGCCAGGTAGATTCGCGCACTATCGAACTCTTCCTGCAATACCTGGACCTCGGGATTCTTCATCAATCGCCTGACCTGAGGTGGGATTTTCGGATTATCTGCAACGGCCTGGGCTGTCCTACGGGTGAAAGTTGTGACCTGGCTGAGCTTCTCCAAAAAGTTCCACCTTGCTTCCTTCAACGCCTTCGTTACGGGGTCCATCCCGCCATCTCTTTTAGCTTGGGAAGAGGCTTCACCGGGCCTGCCACCATCTGTGCTCATCCTTGGGGACTTCGAAGATGGCGCGTTTCGCCCAACTGATCTCCTATCCTCTTCTGAAGGCTCGATTAAATAAATGCTTGGGTCGGCGCCTGAGCGTTCCACCGTAACATATCTCTTCAACCATCGCAAAACTTCATCTCCACCCCAGAACATACCACCTCCGTCACTAAACGGGTCAAAGCTTTCTCTTGCTAGCTTCTTTCGTTGCATGATGGTAGACTGGCATTCGCTATCATGAAAGAACAATGCCGGAAAGCTATCACCAGCTCGTGTATTGACTACTACGCTTCCGAACCACCATCCAATGCTCGGGGGCCGTACTAACAGGGAATATATCTCGCTCACAGGCACGGCAAAGGCATACGTACCGATCGCGCTTCCGTGAGCCGTCGTGGTAGGTGGGGGCGGAACGAGGTAAGATTGCTTTGGGGGGGAGGAAGAGTCGGATAGATCAACCTTGACATATGTATCGTATGCGTCTCCTAATGATGACTCAGGGATCCAAGCTAGGAGTAATGATGAAGCGTGAACGCTTCTGGCGGAGGAGGAGGAGATAGGGCGAGCATCGGGGGGGATAGGGGGTGCTTTCTGCTGGACTAGAGCAATGAAGCCGGGTATGTTGTCTTTTGCAGAAGGCGTCGGATGGACGTAGACCTATACGTTGTGAGACTTCAGCACCGCCACCCAATACCAGGTAGCTTACCTTGCTCTTGGTGTACAAGAGTTTGACTCCTCTTCCACTGCTCGTGTGACGGATCGTGTTGTATTCGCCCTCTTCATCGTCGCTCAGGTCGTAGAAGGACGCGGAGGGAGAAGGAGGGCTTCGGGAAGAGGCGGGAGATGCCATGATTACGGTAGTAGAACAAAGGCGACCTGCGATGCTATGAAGGAGAGGGTGGTTGATTAAGGATTAGAGAATTAGAACCGGATCGGGCTATAGTTGCGAGTATGGGTAGCAGCTGGCGCGGCTGCAATTGGATGTCTGCAGGCGTGAGAGTGTGGGTAAAGGGAGTGGTGGGGTGGCGGGGAGCTAGGCTAGTCATTCATGACGTTCCCGTGGCGGGGCTTGCAGCGTGCGTAGTCCCGCGTCACCATTTACACTGCGCCACAGGCAGCACTCTTATTACATCTATGCATCAGCTGTGAGCTTTGATAGAGCTAATTTGAGGTCTGCAGTTGAAAGGTCTGTTGCTTCTTCGCTCGAGGCCAACTACAGCATAATTCTAGCTCCGGCGAATAAGACACAGGCACTTGACCTTGCAGTCTACCCCTACCTGTTCCAGCCGAATGTTAAATCGTTGTGTTTAGGTATTGATATCTAGCTCTAGAAAGCCTCCTGCAGTCGTAATTACAGGTAGTATAGAGTCATATTAATCGTATTGGAGATGATGAACTTGATTCTGTCCCGCCGGAGGCAGTAAAAGGCGGTAGGTGTACTTGAATACGACAAGCTCAACCGAGCCACAATCACGAGCAGAAAATCTAGCACAAGTGTTATCCTTTGCAGAAAGGGTAGTATTAAGTATTCCCAAGTCGTATTGCCTCGTGAGCCAGAAATGCATACCAAACGCCTCTTACTCTTACTCCATGCGCCAGACATCCATAAGGTCGTAGGCCATATATCCACCCTCCCACCAAGATATAGAACGCCAATAATGAGTCTGCGACACTGTGATAGAAGGGAAGATGCTACGACCGCATTCTGGGTCCGCTCGGCAACCCAACGCGGCCCCCTCCCCCTCCAGGCCGCTGTGAACCATAGGCATTGCCTCCGCCGTAGCCCCCACCACCGCCACCATAGGGGTCATCACCGCCGGACCAAGGGGCATTAGCGGAAACGTTATAAGAGTTCTGCTGTCTTCCACCCCCGCCCCCTGCTGAGTATCCGCTGCTACGATCGTCGGGATATGGTGGTCTCCCTCCTTGACCACTGGGTCGCTCAAACGGACTTTGCATCCCAAGTGCTGGGGTTGTGCTTGTCGATGATGGCGCACTCTGTGATGGGCTGGTTGATCTTCCAGATCCCCATAGTCTAGCTTTCAGTCGCTCTTGAGCTGTCGTTCCAGAACCGGCACTTGGTGGCGGCGATGTTTCCGCCGGGCGTCCAAACGATGAAGTACTTTGGTAGCTCCCTGTTCTCTGACTTGGCAGGGGTCGCCCTTGTGTCTGAGGTTCAGGGGAATATGAATCGGCCATGCCCGGTCGCCCTTGGAAGCGTCCTCCACCCCTTCCCTGTGCTCTTCGCAATGATATAGGCTCTTGCGGTTGTTGGGGCTGCTGCGGAGCGTCCCATAGATCACTCAAGCCTCCACCTCCACGACCCATTTGGGGTTGACCGGGTTGGCGCCCAGATGATGACACGAACTGAGTAGGAGCAGGTTGCGGGGCTTTTGGGTCGGGAGGCAACCATGGCGGGAATGGCCTACCCTTCTCCGTATAGTATGCGCGTAGTACTCGAGAAACGTGAGAGTCGTCTTCTGTGTCGCCATCCGCTTCGTCAGAGAGCAGTGTCCGTCGCAGCGAGTTGTAGCGTGAGGTGGTGGTCGTGAGAAGGTTGGATAGGTACGACGACATTTTGCTGAAAAGTCAAATTAGTTATACGGACAGCAGAGGTAAATTGTCGAGGGTTGTGCTGACTTTTTGTCGGGTTTTGGGAGAGAAAACGGGGGGGGAAGGGAGACGAAGGAGGATTGGGCATTTCTAGCGGCAATTTCCAAGGAGGACTTCCGAAGCGAAGCGACCTCCAACCTCCACACACTACCACGACACCGATCTATCGCCAAAATCGTCTCCGAGCAGCTAACTCGTCCACTATTCTGTATCTACCGGGTAATTGCTTTAGCTAATAACCAGGTAAAGGGGATTGAGTCCTCGCCGAATAAATGGAAGGTAAAGATATATTCTTGGCTAAATATGCATTTTCTCGTTTCATCTCAACATCGCAAAGAAATGTCGTACAATTTAGCCCCATGGAATCTTTTCTCCATGTCTTCATTTCCTTCAATTCTCTTTCCGTGATACTACTCCTATACCATGTCTCTTTTGTGAACTACGTCGTCTTGGGCGTGGGCGGGGGCGGGGGTATCCAAAACGCCGAAACATCATTGTGAAACGCCTCCACTTACGCGCGTGCGAAACACATGGACCATCTAGCTATTTTAGTTATCGAAAACCTTGATTTCTTGGCTCACCGCTTTTAGATGAGATTTATAGGCTTCGTTCCAGTCAAGACCAGAAACAATGGGCATGGACTCACAGGTTGATGACTTCCCTGACTAACGACTGAAGGAATCAAGACGAAAAGTTCACGTTACTGAAGACAAAGGAGCAAACGACTCTCTAGAAGCACTCCTGGGTGACATCCTGAGCGAAGTCCCGCGCATCGCTCTGCTGAGAGCTGGCTCACAGCAGTAGCCATGAGACTACAGCCTGGGATTTATGGAATAGTGGTTGATAAGCCACCCCAGGCTTGCAACCTGGATGTGTTTGGTCTGCTATCTTCTATATGCTCGTGCTCGTGTGAGGCTTGAACCACAGTTCAGCTCGCTTGCTGGGAAAGAGAACCAAACCTCCAATTCCAAAACGCTACTAGCATGAAGACGCATAAGGGCGTACAATGGCCGGGATAATCGGCTTCACATCAACTCGATTCACATTGCGGGAAGGATATACGGCCCATATAACCAATACTAGCACCCGAGCTCACAGATTAGTCGTTATCTATTTTCAATCACTTTCCCTCATTGCTACGCTTTCGCCTCAAGGCTGCATCCTGTTTTGTTCAGCCAACAATCATGGTGTCACGAACCGGCTCAGAAAGGGAAATAATGGTTCTTGAAGGTCTCATGTCCAACATCGTGATTCAGTGTTGGTATCTGGCTTTCATTGAGACCCACCGACTTTATGCAACTTCTTCAAATTTCACTTTCACCTTCTCAATGAAGGTCACATCGCCCTTTCCTACACCTTCATCTTAATCACGTGGCGCTTCATCCACATAATCCCTGCGAGTCTATTCGCTCCTCCTTCTCTCCATCAACCCGCATCCAACTCAAAGGGTTGCAACGACGATCCTTGAGCTCAATATAGCATAATCTCACAATGAGCTTCCGACCGAGACCCACACATGGGGCGAATGGGAGTCTGCGACGACTGAGCCATCCTGTTGGCGAGATGACCCCGAAATATGGATGTGACAATCGATTTCATGGAGTTTCTCGAACTACTTAGGAACATGTCGATGAGCTCGAATGTCCTGGTGAAGAATGGCCAAATCTTGAGAATATGGTGGCTGCCATGCCATACGATGACCCGGATGACTGGTGTCCTCCTCCGACGATCAATACGACGAGAAACCCTATCCATGCGAAGCACATACCGAATGGGAGCAGCAAAAGAGGGTCTGCTCTGGAGGCAGATGATATTCTTGAATCGAAATATAAAAAAAGGATCATGCATATGCATGGCTTGGACAACATCAAACAGCATTTCCTTGATGTGAGAATTCGTATTGATGCGTGCGGGCGACAAGAGCTAGATCTTACTAAAGAACTTTTTTGTACAGCATTCGTAGGAAATCCAGAATGGGTAAGTATCATCACATACCTTCAACGCTAGAAGGTATGCACTGCCTTTCTTAGGAAAGAGTACTGTAGCATGGACATATGCCAAATACCTCGGAAAAATTGGACTATTCAGGAGAACCGTTATCCAGGTCACCGCTCGAAAGCTTATGAACACAAAGTCCCATTACGTTATCGATGAGTTAGCCGGAGAAGCTGCAGGTGGCCGCGGAGGTATAAGTTTTCACAACCGTACTTGTTCCCTTTTATGCCTTCATAGTAACAACCCTAGGCCATGCTGGTCGGCGAAGCCCCGCCAACTGGTTAAAGCTCCTGAAATCCTTGACTATATTTTAGCTCTTACAAAGTCCTACATTGGAAAGTTGTTTTCATCTTCACTGGTTACGAAAAGGATATGGAAGCATTCTTCTGCTATGAACGCGGTGTTTCCAGTTGCGTGCCGTACACTATTCAATTTTCGATTATACCGACGAGGAACCGCATCGGATTTTGATATTCCTGATCCGCTATGGTATCGCCAGCGCATGAAGGCCGAAGGAGGCCTCCATGGGCTATATGTGCGTGCCTTCATCCGCAGTGTTACCCATCAGAGAGGTACCGTTGGCTATGGCAACGTACGCACCCTCCAAAACGAGTTTGCCAACGTGTCTCATCTCCGCGTCTTCAAGAGGAGCGCAAGAATGGAATGGAACCAGATGATTGGTTCCTCACACGTTCGGATTTTCTAGGAGCCGAGCCCATCTACCCATTTCAAAAGAGCGCCACATGGAAAGGGCTTCGAGGTATGACCGGCCTTACCTCCGTTAAACAACCTATCTATGCCATGATGGACCGTGCCCTTGTCAACTACAAGCGAGCTTGTCCAAACCCAAATTCGCGAGTAGGGGTTTATGTTATTCTGGTGGGATACAAATACGATATGGATGCACTCATGAACGTCAACCGAGGTCTCTCATCTAGGTTCCGACAGAAATAGTTTTCAAATCCCTCTCACCAGAAAAATATCTTCCCCTCCTTAGAAATGAATTGGGGAAACTTGATGTTGTTATCAAGGACATGGATGAAGACGCGGATCCCGACGTGCTTGATAAACTGATTTCCCTTTCGTGGAATGTACGGAGTTGGCGACTTGGGGAAACGCCCTCGACGTCCAAACGCTAGCAAAGAAACCCATAGACATCGTCTTCAGCAGTATAGCCAAGAACCCCGATGCGGAGATGGCTGTCGGACTCGTCGAGGTAATCGCACATCTTAGCAAGATGTTGAAGAGTAAGAGACAGAGAGGGGGCAGGTCTTCTAGGGCTTCGAGCGCTTACTCCGGATCCATCCCTTCCCCCCAGATACCAACGGAGTTCGTTCCTTTTATCCCGTCTCCTGTGTTTGGCCGGAGGACGCCGAGCTCGGGGTACAGGGCTTCGCCTCTTGGGAATGGCTGGCAGTTTTGAGGGGGAAGGGGGGAAGAGAGGGGGGAGGAACGGTTTATGAGTTTAATAGGCAGTAAGTTGGTGGGATAGAGGTATGGAGAGATTGTGTACGTATGTAGATTGCTCATTCATATTGGCATTGATATTTGTGGATTTTGAGTCTAATAGTGGTGGAATGGCTATCTGATTGATACAAAGGGGAACATGACGGTTAATATAGAGTTTAGCGATCTTTGCGTGTGATGTAGTGGGAATCCCCGAGGAATTTACGTATATACTCGGAATAAAAAGGGGACATTCTCTGTTAGATGACTGCAGTGCTAGTTCAACGGAGTTCAACACCCTACTTTATCTCCGAGGGGCTTGTCTCTGCAAATTACATCACTTCCAACACCCTTCCCCTAGCTCCATGCTGCCTGTAATTACGACTATAGGAAGTTTGTAGACCTGAGTTTAAGTGCCCAGACAGTAAGATCTCGGATTCAACTGAAAATATAGGATATAGTGAAGATTGAAGTCTCATTGCAACTATCTGTCCCTCTTTTGCCAAAACCGGCCACAGGCCGAAAGAGCTCAATATTTCTCTCATCCTGAACGCCAACTCCTTTCCGGGTATCATACAAAGATTCAACAAATCCCTAGCCCCAGAAATTCCCATATGCGGTACTCATGCTTGTGACCCTGAGCTCGCTCCTCCAGTTGGACTAACCGGACTCACCAACCCCTTGCTCTTCCTCCTCTTCTCCCCACTGAGTTTCGATAATTTAGAAATGCTGTCCTTTCGCGAATTCAACCCTTCGGGAAGGGGCCTAGGCGTTGGCGCCGCCGTACTCACTGTGCTCTCTCCCTCGATCCCTTTTGCCGGCTGGGACAAGTTCGCGGCGCCGGGCTCTTTGATAGCAGCTTGGGCCTTGTTCCGGGCCGCGACTTGCTCATTGGTGCTGGTGAAGACGAAGGAACCTGGCTCGCCTTGCAACGGGTTTTCGTCCATGTATTCGTGCCCGAAGTTGTTTGTCATTTGGAGGGAGCGGTAGAGGATGTTGTCGTCGTATTTGACTTCGCCGATAGTAGTAGTAGTGGTCCCGGTCGGTTGGGATGGCTGGGAAGCTTGGATTTGGGAGGCGTCCACGTCGGGTCCGAGGCTAGGGCTCGCTGCGCGGCTTACTGAACCTGGGACTGCGGCTTTGGAAGGGTTGTAGGATGACGGGAGGTAGGAATGGCCCGTGGCAGGTGTGTATTGAGAGAGATTGGCAGCCAGTTCGAAGAATCTTCGCATTGCGATTGAAATGGTGAGCTGCGAGAGATGTCAGTGAAGCCGAAACCTCAAGGTATTGGATAGTGATTTCATACAAATCGGGATTCCAGGATATCGGAGAGCCTCGGTGCCATGCAAATCCTGTCCCCAAGAGCATAGTATGTCCCCAAAACCTCAATCTCCTCCTCCTGTCGCCCATCCGTCCCTCGACGCACCGTACGCTGTTGCTTCTGGATCACCCAAGGATGCTCGGCGTCGGCGGGCTCGTCAATGACAATAAATTGCAAACCACCAGAAGGCAAGCTCTTGACGGCTTCCTCAAATGCCTTGCGATTATTGAGCAGGTATTCTTTGTCGCGGAATCGCCTCGCTTCATTGAAGACGACTGTGTTGTTGGAACTCTGGTCGAAGAAGACCGAGTTCATGAAGTACCACAGGACCGACTCGCTGTTGAGATTGCCGCCTGGGAGAGTAGCGAGGGTCTCGGGCGACGACCATTGCTGCTCGTCGAGAGGTTCGACCTTTGGCGGCATGGTTGCTTGGAGTTGTGGTGAGCTTGTAGAGCGTTTGAGTTTCGAAGCTCATGAGGCTCAAAAGATGTGGGGAACGAAAGACGCATGCCTAGAACCACGCAATCACGTGAAGACAAAGTAGTCGTTTCCGAGCCACACGAAGGTCAACTGCGATTTTTACAGAGCCTTTTTACACTGCCAAAGTGAGCCACCATCTGAGAAAGAGTACAATAGGGTAAATCCAGTCGCTAAAGCCTGCTCTCTGTTATGAACTTTCGCCAATTTTTGGTGCGCGCCCTGGCTCAAGCTTCTAAAACCATTCCACCTCCACAGCCCGCAATCCCAAACTCCGCATCTACTCTCATACATTATGGATCTCCTACAAACAGTTCGCAAGGAGGGCAGCCGGTCAGTTTGTTCCCCTCCATCTTCATAACCAACTGCTGACAATTGCGCAGCGGCGGTCGCGCCGACTTTAAATGGGAAGATGTCAAGGCTGACTCCCAGCGCGAAAATTATCTCGGCCACTCTCTTATGGCACGTACGTATTCAGACCTCAAATTTCCCAGATATCAGGCGCTAATGCTTCACAGCTGTCGGTCGCTGGCAAAAGGGCCGCGATCTGAACTGGTATGCCAAAGGCGACGATCCGGACCAGCAATCCGCTGCCGACAAACTTGCCGAAGAGAAACGCCGGGTAAAAGAAGCTGAGGAAGATGCTATGCTTGCTGCGATGGGACTACCTGTGCCAATGCGTGTCTCTAATAACGCAAATCTGACACCGTTGGGGGAGAAAGCAAGCGAAGCCGATGTCAAGAGAGCCGTGGCCGGTGTGGCTGGGCATGATGACGACGAAGATAGGGGAAGAGGAGTAGGCTATAGCGGGTACAATGTACGAGCTGATGCTATCCCCGAAAGTAAAGGCGATGTACTCGAAGGCCATCAATGGGATGGGCCAACGCGACAGAGGGAGCGGAGTAAGGATCACAAGGAACGACGTAGGGACAGAGGAGATAGGGATGATGATCAAAAGAGGCGGAAGCGATCTAGGAGTCGCTCTAGAGAACGTCGTGACAGGCGACGCGATCGGTCAAGGTCGAGAGAGAGGCGTAAGGATAGGGATCACGACAGACATAGGCATCGCTTCAGGAGCCATGACCGCCGGCGACATGACGAACGACGTCCCCGCCACAGAGACAGATACTCCGACGATGAGCGATCACGGTCACGTTCCGGAGACCGACACCACCGACGAAGGAGCAGGTCACCTTATGATCGACACGAGAGATCAAGGAGAGAGTAATTTAAGCCGCATCATCGTCAGCGATATGGAGGCATGAAGTCGATGACCAGGTGTTCTATACATTTGATTTATTGATGCATCTAGCACGGCTTATCCCGCCTTTTTCAAGATATCCTCTACGACCTTCATCACCTCAATCAATTCTTCGTCTTTCATTGGCCTTCCTACTAGCTGGATTGCCCCTGGGGCTCCCTCGACCGCATCTGGATTATCTAAACACATGTCAGCGTATCACGTCGGCTATATTAAGACAAGGGAACGTACACGGTGGCTCGTAAGCGGCGTCTTTGTTAATGAAAGGCTCATCCAGCTGCTTAGATGCTTTCAGGTAGGGCAAGATTCCGGCAGGGTACTTCAAGTGTGTCAATTTTCGCTCTTTCTGTGGTGTCCATTACTTACGTTGAGTAGGTTCTGCAACATTGTGTATATAGGAACGCCATAGGTGTCATGCGGCACCGCAGTCGCCTGGAAACCCGGCATCAAAATTGCATCAAGCTTATTCTCCACAACCAAATCGTGATATGCCGCCAACACCTTGGCACGTTCTACGTTCATGTCCCACAGCTCATCCAATGTCGCTTGCCACCCGGCAAGTCCTGTGAAGGCAGCTGTCTTGATAGACGGGACCCATGGTTCGCCAGACGCATTAACATATTGAACAGGTGTCCTCTTTGGATCTAACAGGAAATACTTCCAGGCTAGCAGCGCGTTCTCCCAAAGGTCAGGAATCTTGTCATCCAGGAGGACAATGGAGTTTCCAGCATCTTTGAGTGCTGTCGCTGCAGCGTGCAGGATTCGCGCAACTGGTGGGTGGAGTGGACGGCTTGGGTGTCCTCTGATCAAACCGAACCTCAGGGGCCGGCTCAGAGGCTCAACTCTTCGCCAAGGAACATTCAGTGTGTTTTCGTCAAACTCCCAGGGCTCGTCGTCGATCGTGGTCTTCATGAACAACTCGAGATCACGGACCGAGTGGGCTCCGGGTCCAATTACAGGCAGGATGCTACCGGGACTACCAACTCGCCCTGGGGGTACTTTGTTCTTAAATGGGATTCTGCTTGCCGTAGGCTTAAGGCTCGAAATGCCGTTGCAAAGGGCAGGAATACGGTTCGATCCCGCGATATCCGTTGCAAGGCCAAGGACAGAGCCTCGCATCTTTATCAAGGCACCTTCACCACCGGTGCTGCCTCCCGCCGTGAGCGTGAGCTTATTCGGGTTCATGGTACGTCCAAATATATTGTTGTCTGAGTCTGCAGTCATCATACTTTGCGGTAGGTTTGTCTTCACGTAGAAGACAGCTCCCTGGCGGAAGAGCATATCGACGAGGACTGAATTGGACGTTGCCGGAGGGTGCGAGAGGAAAGAGACGTAGCCGATTGTCGTCTGGGTGCCTTTGACGTTGAAGGAGTCCTAAAGCCGATCAGCTTGGTGGTCATACAGCCAAGAATGCTAATCAAAATGTCTAGCTCAACTGGTAGTGACTGTTCATGATGTCCGGCGAGTGCAAGATCTGGGTCACCACACCTTCAAGCTAATTGGAAGCCCATGCAAGGCACCCATTGGTTTTCCCTCCTTGGCCAGATAGTCATCACACTGCTTCGCCCTTATCAAAGCTTCATCGAACATAATCTCTGTACAGCAATTGACCAACTGCTGAGCTATCGCTGCGCGCTTACAGAAGGCCAACGTAACATCATAGCTCTTCACCTTCCCAGAGCTCATCAATTCAACTAACGCGGTCGCATCATAGTTCTCTGTCAGAGCCAGTTCATTCTCGGACAACAGACCACACTGACGAGGAACATCGAGCACGCTGATATCTGCAGTCGGCGAGACGTGCTCAAGGATTGAAGATGGTAATCGCCATTGCAAAGGGATTTTCTTCGCAACAGCCTCGCGTTTGGAGGCGGCGAGGGTTTGCCAGTCTGCTATGGCGGCCATTGTTCCTGGGAAAGAGTGTCAGTGGAGAAGAATTGTAAGTACATGGACATGGTGAGCAGGTACTTGTATGTCTGTGTTTCAAATCGGCAGTTCTGGCTGTGGAGAAAGAATTGGAGAGAAAGGCACGGAAAGGCAGCTCGGAAATGCTCCGTGCTACCCCGCCCCGCAACACTATGCCAAGCGATCAGTCGTCCTCTTTCTAGCTTCCACTTTGCTTTATTGATCCATAAACCTCCGGCTTCCGAACCGTGTTGCCACGCAACACCATGCCAAGCTATCAGCCATCCTCTTTCTGGCTTCCACTTTGCTTTAAGGTCCATAAGTCTCCGGCTTTCGAGCCATGCTACACCACAACACCATGCCAAGGGTTCAGCTACCCTCTCACGTAGCGCATTGAAAAGGAGCACATCAAATACAAGAACACCTCCAGGAGCATCTTCACACGAGACTTTTGTGGCTATAGGAGGCCAATTACACACCTGCGGCAAGAGGAATTTCGACTTTACTATGATTGTGTACCGTAAGAGCACGGGTCATAGCCGTGTTTTACTCTTTAGTTTGCAGCGCTTTCTATGCCCACGTACCTCTTTTAGCCTCCGTATACGCATCATGGTCCAGGCATCGATCACACCTTCTCGCCAGCGGCCCTCCGGATGAACTCGACAACACGATCTGGCTGCGATAAGAAAGGACTATGGCTGGCCTTGATAACCTCGATTTCCATCTCCGCACCGGCGTCCTTCGCCCCCTTGGTCATGGCTTCCTGCGCCACTTTCGGAATTGCATTATCGTCCTCACAGATGAGATATGAGCTCGGAATTTCCTTCCACGCTGCGCCAGTGGACTTAGCCTTCTTGGTCGCAAAAGCGTGGGTTTGAAGTTTCGACATCCACTTTTGCTGTTCTTCGGCGGAGAGATCGTTGTAGAAGATGTTGGGATCGTTGGGAAAAGTGTAAGGACCCTTTTTATCATGAGTATCTGACATCCAAATATAAAGTCTGTTGAGGACGAAGAGGAAGAGTACCTTGATGTCCCACCAACCAGGAATCTCATGATTGATCACATCCATCAAACTCACCCCCTCTGGCACCACAAAACTACACATAAACGCAGTCCTGATCACACCGCCCTTCTCACCATTCGCTTCTCGTTGCTTCTTTCCCAAACCAACCAGAGCGCTGCCCGCGACAATACCGCTCCAGCTGTGTGGCACCACAACCACGTCATTGCTGTCACCGATCGCCTTGAGAACTAGGTCGCGGACAGCAGCAACGTCGTCGGAGAGGTCCTCTGGTGGTGGATCGCTGCCAACAGAAGGCATTTGCCGGGATAGGACAGTGTAGCCTAGAGCTTCGAGCTTCTTGGTGACGGTTTCGAAGGCTGCTGGGCTGTGCCAAGCGCCTGGGATGGCGACGATTGTTGGTTTGGGCATGGTGGGTTGAGAGGATGTGGCTGGATTGGATCGGTGTTTCTACTTAAGGAGGTGTTCTCTGTGCAGCTTTAAGCAGTGGTTTGGAAGTGAGGAGAAGTGAACGTCAGTATGGTTGATTAGTATTGGGAGCGCTGCTCAGAGAAGGGAAAGTGAGGGGTGAGAGAAGACTAGCACCCGAAGCTTCACAGAATAATAGCCGTTCACTTCACTGCTCAATTCAAATCCCGGGAGATTTGGAGTCAGCAAGTTTTGAAAAAATGGGGTCCGCTACCGGCAGGCATTCAGCGGCAGCATCCAATCCAACCAACAAAAAGACCACTTCCCGAATCAAGGTTCCTGTCATCGGATAGCGTTCACATATGAAAGCGGCACTGATGGCTCTAGATATCTTGAGCTAGGGCGGAGATCCAGACGCTAGTGGTTATTTTGGCAAATGGACATGGGGTGCCGCGGGGAATTAGGATGGGTGGTCTAGGATCACACTGCAGGATCACTACGACAACAACCGGGTACCACTTTGAATATAGTGTATAACTGCATTCCCAGTGCGGGAAACTGCGAGCCGCTGATATTCTGCAAGAATTCCAAATTTGCGGAGTAAGCGGAAGAGGGTGATATCAATTGCCCCTCAGCCGGGAACACAGTTCGGCTGCATCAGAACCGGGAATTTTTTTTTTTTTTTTTTTGTATTGATTTGGAGAGGGTTGATTTCCTAGCATTCCCTGTGGAGGTGAAAGGGTTTGGGATTAGTAGGTGTAATATAATGCAAGGCATCCATCAGCTCGATCCCATGCTTTCTATCAAGGCCCTCATTTTATGACTTCGCCCGGCTGAGCAGCGCGGTCTGGACCTGGAGTACAGTGCTAACGAAACCGGCTTCCCCTCCGACTGTGCAGCTGAGACTTACCCCGCCCTCACAGTCGCCTTACCGGACCAAGTCAAGCGTCAAATAACGGTTCATGCCGGTACAACCTGGGGTCCGCCACATGTGGCTCAGTCTTTCTAACAACTATTTTCTCCCACAATTCCATCAAATTCAGTAAGTCTCGACGTATGTATGTATAGGGTATGGACCGTTACTAAGAGCCAGCTAAGTACATTCTGCCACGAAATTGCTAGCTCCACCAACTATGAGATCTGCTTACCCCTCGCCCAGCGCCATGCTCAACCAAGGAAATAAAAGGAAAGTGATACGTAACCTTCGTAACCTTCGAAAAATAGTAAGTCGGGGTTAAGAGATGAGCCCAGATAAGTAATCTTAATTGCCTCAGTTCCGCAGGGCAGTTCCTGCGTTGTGCGTTTCTTAATCAGCGACCCAACTAGTGGAGGCACGTGTGGAGGAGGCTCGCATTGTGTTCAATTAGGAAGTGGGGGAGGGAATCCTCAGGAGTGCTTGCTCGTTGAGGTCAGCTTCTGCTCTTCCTGTATTTTGTCCGCTTGGGTGAAATCGTCCGGTCTCCTTCGCAAATTGGATCGTAGCTTTGACCGCGTTGATGTCAGGTTTCCATCGCTCAATTGGTCCGTCAATGCTCTTGCCTCCTTCTTGTCCGTTTGAATAGAGTACATCTCGACAAGGTGCGGCCAGAGCGGGTCGGCCACCCCCCCTGCTTGTGGTGGCGACATCCATTCCCAAATCCCTTGGATTACCGCCAGATATTAATCATCAGGATGCTCACATAGCTCGACCGTTCCGCATTTACTAGTGTTTATTTGCTTAGTAACCTATATTTGATACAGCCGTGTTCCCCGTTTCCGGGCATCTACAGCGATTAACTAAAACGCCCTGCGTCTCAGCATGCGCCACACCCAGCCCGTCTCCGGAAAACAAAATTTTGAGTCTGCCTGAGGTTCAGCCTTGCATCAGCCTGCCTCTAGAATCTCGCACGTCGTCGCAACCTTATCATAAGAACGATGCCACATCTCCGATAGTCTCGAACACGGCGATACTGCTTCTTCCTACCTACGTAACATCATAATGGAGACCCTTGCCATTATCAGCCTTATCGGGAATGTTGTCCAGTTTGTCGACTTTAGCGGCAAGCTAATTGCAAAGTCGACGGAGCTCTACCGGTCCAGCGAAGGCGCGCTTGCAGAGAACATCGACACTGAGACGGCAACAAACCATCTACTGCTACTTAACAACAAGATTAAAGATGCCGCTACTGCTAATAGCGATGATGCACTCAACAGACTCTGCGAATCGTGCAAGTCCACTGCCGACGAGCTGCTTGCAGCGTTGAACAAAGTCAAAGTTAATGGCAAACAAGACAGATGGAAAACCGTTAGGAAGGCTTTGCGGAGTGTGTGGAGCAAGGAGGAGATTCGCGAGCTAGAGGGACGGCTGGCAAGGTTTAGGGAAGAGCTGAACTTGCACGTTGTCGTAGGTCTTAGGTGTGTAGGCATATTGCTAAGCAATAACTGTGCTAACCACACATGTGGTACAGGGAGCAAGTCTTGCGACTTGAGTTAGATCATTCAGATCGCCTTAAAAACCTTGATTTGGCAGCGCAAGGAGTTCTTGATGCTATTGTTAAGCAACAGGACGTCTTTAAAGCGGTGCACAACACACAGATTGCTCTAATGGGAACTTTACAAAGCGAGACGGTATTGAGGGTTAAAGACGAACATGCAACTACTCGTCGCGAGATAATTAGAGAGACAGCATTAAATATCCAAGCCGAGCATGCAATCACTCGCAAGATAATTCAAGAGACCAGGGTAAGACCTCTTCTCAGTCCTTTGCGACTATGATTGACTCTTCTAGCAACGTGAGCAAGAACCGTGCCCAGCTGTCCCACGTAAATCCTGCTGGTCTGTCCCGCTCCCAAGAAATCACCACTTCGTCGGCCGTAGCTCCCAACTCCAGGAACTAGAGGCTAGCCTTTTTGCGGAGAACCACTGCTCTAAAGTTGCAGTTATCGGCCTTGGAGGTGTCGGCAAGACCCAGGTCGCGCTTGAGCTGGCTTACAGAACCAGAGACAAACGTCCGGAGTGCTCGGTCTTTTGGGTATCCGCAACTAATACAGAGAATTTTCAACAAGCATACCTCGGAATTGCCCAGCAGCTACACATACCACAGTCAGAGGATAAGAGAGAAGATACTAGGGAGCTTGTGCAACACTACCTAAGCCAGGAAAGCGCAGGCCAGTGGCTACTAGTATTGGACAACGCTGATGACTTAGACATGTGGCTCGAAAAGACTAACAGCAGTACTAAATCGACTCGTCTTATTGACTCGCTGCCGAGAAGCGACAAAGGGTCAATAGTCTTCACAACACGGAACCGGAAGGCCGCATCGAAGTTCGCGCACAAAAATGTGATTCACGTCGCAGAGATGGACGACGAGGCTGCAACACTAGTG
The DNA here is from genome assembly GCA_010093925.1 of Zopfia rhizophila CBS 207.26. Classification (NCBI taxonomy): domain Eukaryota; kingdom Fungi; phylum Ascomycota; class Dothideomycetes; family Zopfiaceae; genus Zopfia; species Zopfia rhizophila. Next base: position 254,356 of record ML994640.1, read on the forward strand.
CTGAGGAACTCATTAGTTAATAAGGAGGTGTTAAACGACCGCCCCACCGTGGCGCAGCTGCTAAGGTTGCTGACCTTTCTCCCTCTTGCTATCGTGCAAGCAGCTACGTATATCAACGAAAACGACATATCGCTCGCAGAATATGTATCACTCTTCGATGACTGTGAGGAGAATATTATTGAAGTTCTGAGCGAAGACTTTGAAGACGAAGGGAGATATCGCGATTTGAAGAATCCTATCGCAACTACATGGCTCATTTCGTTCGAACAAATTCGAGTTCGCGACTCTCTGGCTGCGGATTACTTATCGTTTATGTCATGTATAGATCCAAAAGCAGTTCCACTATCTCTTCTACCACCGGCACAGACAAAGAAAAAAGAAATCGATGCAATCGGAACGCTGAGCGCCTACTCATTTATTACCAAGCGACCAGCAGACCAGTGTTTCGACCTCCATAGGTTGGTGCATCTTGCCACTCGGAACTGGCTAAGAGAGCAGAAGCTGCTATCGGAGTGGACGGCAAAGACTATTGCACGGCTAGCTGAAGTTTTCCCAGACGATGATCATAAGAATAGAGCTATATGGAGGAGCTACTTGCCGCATGTGCACTATGTTCAAGCGTCTGACGTCTTCCAGGACAACGTTGAAGAGCACCTACCCTGGATTGAGTTATTTGGGCTGTGTCTACTTAGCGATGGACGGTGGAAGGAAGCAGAAATGGCATTTATGCAAGTGATGGGGACGAGAAAGAGGGTGCTTGGGTCAGAGCATCCAGACACGCTGACCGGCATGGCCAACCTGGCATCGACGTTTTGGAATCAAGGGCGGTGGAAGGAGGCCGAAGAGCTAGAGGTGCAAGTGATGGAGAGTAGTGCGAGGGTGCTTGGGTCAGAGCATCCTTCCACGCTGACCAGCATGGCCAACCTGGCGTCGACGTTTTGGAATCAAGGGCGGTGGAAGGAGGCCGAAGAGCTAGAGGTGCAAGTGATGGAGAGTAGTGCGAGGGTGCTTGGGTCAGAGCATCCTTCCACGCTGACCAGCATGGCCAACCTGGCGTCGACGTTTTGGAATCAAGGGCGGTGGAAGGAGGCCGAAGAGTTGGAGGTGCAAGTGATGGAGGCAAGAAAGAGGGTGCTTGGGTCAGAGCATCCTTCCACGCTTACCAGCATGGCCAACCTGGCGTCGACGTACAGGAATCAAGGGCGGTGGAAGGAGGCCGAAGAGCTGCAAGCAAAAGAACTAGAAATATGCTCGAGGGTGCTTGGGTCAGAGCATCCTGACACGCTGACCGGCATGGCCAACCTGGCATCGACGTTTTGGAATCAAGGGCGGTGGAAGGAGGCCGAAGAGCTAGAGGTGCAAGTGATGGAGAGTAGTGCGAGGGTGCTTGGGTCAGAGCATCCTTCCACGCTGACCAGCATGGCCAACCTGGCATCGACGTACAGGAATCAAGGGCGGTGGAAGGAGGCCGAAGAGCTGGACGTGCAAGTGATGGAGACAAGAAAGAGGATGCTTGGGTCAGAGCATCCTTCCACGCTGACCAGCATGGCCAACCTGGCATCCACGTATAGGAATCAAGGGCGGTGGAAGGAGACCGAAGAGCTGGAGGTGCAAGTGATGGAGACGAGAAAGAAGGTGCTTGGGGAGGAGCATCCTGACACAGAGTCTTCGCTTGAATCTCTGAATAAGTGGCAAATAGGAAATATAGAGATAAGACTTTGATGCTATTTTATTTGATAGGATTTAAAGCTAGTACAAATGCGAAACAAGTCGAATGTGTAAGCATGTTTATAAGTGATACCTAACGGGTAATGCATGCAATTTGGAGCAGAATATTGTCACCACGAGCAGGGAGGGTGGCCCACCCGCTCCGGCCACACGCTTGTCGAGATGTACTGAATTTGATCGAACTGCGGGAGAAAATAGTTGTCACGGCCATATATCATGGAGTGCAGAGTATTAAGGGAAGTTGTTAAATACTTCAAACACTCATATATCCTTATTGGATTATTAAACTCAGCTACGAATAACCTCAGAAGACGGCGCCCTGCTTTGCAGTTACCTGGAAAGACGCGGTGGTAAGGGAAATACAACACTGTGTTAAGTCTCCTCGACAATCGCGATTTTATCGAGACCGTCATGCGCAAACCACAAGAAATCCTAGGAGATAGGCCTAAGAAGGAGCAGAAGGGGTAAATTCAATCGTATAAACTTGATTATGCAGAGCTATCAATTCTAGGAGCAGCTCTCTACGCTCAAGAAATTCCTAGGGCCCTTCCTAGAGATGTCGATTGCGCTTGAGAGTGTACGCCCTAGAATATCTTGGATCTTTATATATTTTCAATATCTCCTTTAACAGACCACGCATACTACCACTCTACCAATGGAGAAGATCTAGGAAATTAATTGGTAGCCGGTTTGGTAAGGTCCACACGCCTATATTTACTATTGCTTACCTCTGCGATCCTCTGGCGCGCAAGAAACGACATGTGGTGGTGACATCTAAGATGAATGATGAGATCCAGAATAAGAGCAGAAATCGACTTGCTAATCCTAAGGTTGAGATGCTAGCGTATCTCTTTACAAACCTTAGGATTAGAGATCAAATCAAGAGCGAGGATCCTCAGTACTTTGACGACGACGAGGTGGAGGAGAACGAGGCAGATGAGCTTGAAGATGACTATGGAGATTTCTCACAGATTGCAGAAGGCCTTGCAATTTCTAAGGATATTGATCGGATTTCAGAGCTTACAAAGCTTACAAATGTGGATTAATCATCGATATACAACATACAGAATATACGGTATATTATACATATACGGTATATACGAGCATTTTTTCAATATACGGTAGATTTGCAAGCCTAGGGCGGGGGTAAAATCTAAGCTGCACGGTTGGAGGGAAGCCGGTTTCGCTAGTGACTGTACATGTCTTTATCTCTTGTGGATAGATATCATTAGAGTAGTCTTAAGGCGGCTTTTAACGCTTCTTGTGTGGCTCGACCACGTATCTTCTACCTTTAGACTACCCCCACCTTTCTACTCTGAATAGTCCATCTTCTCGAAATTAAGCAGCATGTAAAGCCTATAATGCTACCTTCCGTTTCTCTTAACAATCTGACCGCATTCCTCAATTGCATCTACCCTCTCTGTCCCATGACCTCTCCTGGTTACCGCTCCTCATAACCGCCAACAACTTTCATCCGCAGCCCTTCAACCACAACCCTCCCTCACCTCCAACCTCCCAAACAATCTTCATCACGAATCCTGCACCTCATAACTAACCTTACTAATCCCCTTCTGCCTCTTGATATTCCTCACAACCACCCTTCCCAACTCCTTCATACTCATAACATGTGTCCCACCACAAGGATATGATCCAATCTCACCCACTTCCACAACCCTAACGCGGCCCTCTTCACCTTTAACACACTCTAGCACAACCGTACATCGCTCTTTCGCCTCCTCTTTGCTCCAAAAGTGAATCTTGATCTCTAGATTCTGTTGCATTAGTTCGTCGACTTTGGCTTGGATAGCAGCTTTTTTGTCTCCAGAGATGAGACCTTGGAATTCGACGAATGCGGCGCCAGGGTAGTGTGATGCTTTTACTTCTTTGAGATCGTCTGGCAATACTCCTTCTTTACTTAGACTTCTGATCGCCAGACCGAGGACGTGGCCTGCGGTGTGTAACCTCGAGTTCAGCCTCCTCTTCTCCTTGTCAATTTCCTGGATCACGGGGGTGTTTGGTGGGAATGTGGAATCTGAGGGGTTGAAGGTACCGAGATGCAGGATCGCGGATTCACTCCTTCGAACGGCGGATACGGTGAATATTGGTGAGGATGCATTTGCGGGACGTATGGTTCCTGTATCGGCTGGTTGCCCTCCTCCTTGAGCGTGGAAAATCGTCTTGGATGTTGTGATGACATATTGGTTCTCTGTGTCCGGCTTGAAGAGGGATTGGGTTTCTGGCGGGAGATCTGATAATGGTTGGGTGGAGAGTATGGTTGTGGTGTGCGTGTGCACCGATCCATTTTTTTGATACAGCGCTTCAGTCTTCGTAGAGGACGCCATTCTTCGCGGTGGGAAAGAAGAACTCGCAGACAGCACTGAGAGACGAATTACACAAAGGCTCTTGATATTGACGTTTGAGAGGTTTGTCGAACAGAGGAACGGATGTTTTGGAATGGCGTTGGATATTCTACGCATTCAAAATTCAGAAAGATATCAATGAGCAATTGAAGCACTTAAATAAAGGGAAGTTGTGGAAAAAGTAAAAGAGAGTGTGCTTATGCTACTGTGACTATTTCTGATGGAAGCTTCGAGAGCTGGAAGGATTGAGGAGGAAATAGGATTGGCATAATATGCACGCCCAACTCAATACATGCGCTTAGCCTATTATGGAGGGAATACGTTGTGACTGGGCTCCGAAGCCACTCAGTGAGTAGAGGTAAATAGTGCTTGAGAAATCGCTTGAAATATCCAAGTTTAGCTGGGAGAAGTTGACATGCAGACTGAGGCTCGAACTAAAATGGATATATATTCACTTGCTACTCCAGAGCCTTCAAACCTATCTACCCTAGAAATACAAACAAAAGAAGACCACTGCAAAAGCATCAAGCCACTGCCCCTAAACCCATCAATCCAGTGCTGGGTCCAAACCTATATGCAGAAGAAAGCTCGTTATGTTCCTCCGAGCTCGGCTGGCATTCTTGCGAATGCCAAGTATCGTACAAATCTCTTCATTTGTCGTCATCGGTCATAAAAATATGATTCTATACCAAAAGGGTATCATATAGCGCAGTTCCTAAAGAGACTCATCGTCTGAAACGGGCTCCGGCAGAATAGGCCGAATCAATTGAAAAGGAGCATCTGTAACCTCCTCCCCGCTCCAACTGACATGAACCTCAAACTTCGCAGGTATCGTGACCTTTCGGAGCGGGGCCAGCATCTTTGCCTCACATGCCGCATCCCTAAACCCATCGACGTACAACAAGCTCACTCGAATGAACTTGAGATTCGTCATGTTGGCGACGATGCGCCATGTCTCCTCCCAGGTTGTCTCGTCGTAGGGCGGATAGAGGGCGGGGTTGTTGAGCAGCAGTTGCTGTGCGATGTTGTCGTAGATGGGCCACGACATGCACCATTCTATGTCGAGGTTTTGGATCATGTTGAAGCGGTTTGGGAGTGTGGTGCAGGAGAAGTAGCGGAGGCAGTCGAGGTCGGAGAAGGAGAAGGTGTTGGTGGAATAGAGGAAGTTGATGGACTCTGAGTATCTGTTTACTCAGTCAATAAACGTTTCTTGATCTAACTCGAAGAGAAGGGATGAGTGGACATATCAGTCTTACATTTGTCTGCATGTGCTCAGAAACGGGATGATGTTGCCGTCGGTAGACTCCTTCACCCCATTCATCGGCGTCCAGATATTCGCGAAATCAAACGTGCCCCAGCAGCACTCCCTGCTCAATGTCCTTCCATTGAAGCCCAGCCGACACTCGACCGCACTTGGAGCTTTGCATTTTAAGTGGCCCAGGCGCTCCTCCTTCAGGATCATATGCATGGTACTATCCCCAAGCACACACCTATATATCATTTGCCTCAGTTCCAACGGAAGTCCGATGAGCCTCGACTGGCTCTGATCGAGCGTCCTCCCTCGACGCGGCTCCAGACACATCGATTTCTCCGGGACGGGAATTGTGAGGGTGCGTTGGGCTGGACGCACGGGGAGAGGGCGAGGAGCCATTCTCTGGCGACGCTCGAAGCGTTTCTTCTCTTCGGGTTCTTGTTGGCGGAGATGGCCGGGACAGAAGCATGAGGCGAAGACGAGGTAGCAGCAAGCAATCGGGGCGCAAACTATGCCGAGGGCAATACTGGAGCACGAAGTACGCATTTTGACAGCATTCGAGGGCGAATGACAAGAATGAAGAAGGAAAATGTTGCTAGGATTTAGTCGTTCATGTTATGATGGTGAGCTCATGATGATTCAGTTGTTTGCATCTCGGAGTGTTTGTGCAAAGGGTGTAACAGTCGGAGGTGGGGAGAACAGAGATGAAGATACACGTAATATACAACAGAAGAAGTACAGAGCAATGATGAGTATCAAGGAGCGAAGGAAACAGACCACATTGCTTGAAGCATATAGGTAGGAGGTGGAACGGCTGTTATGGCAGTGGGGCACAGAAGCGCTGGCCAGGGGTGAAGGCGGATCGATGTGGCAGAAACTGATACCATCACGTGATAACTGACTACTTTTGGATAATTGGAAATCAATATCAACCTTGTACATATAGGTATCAGATCTTTATATCGCGGGTTAAGTATGTATAGGAGTTAGAAGAGTGCCACGGAAGTTTCAAACAGGTATAATGCATGCGAGCCTGGCAGGAGGTATGAGATAGCACACTAAAAAGTACACCACTTCCATTGACATACCTCGAATTCGCTACATAGGCATTCGGCGGCTACAGGCAGTTTTACAAGGCAGGTTTTAGGTGGCCAGATGGGAGGACGATGATTTTCAGCAAGGACTCTAAGGCGCAGTGGAAGGGAAAGTCTGCCGCGGGTGTTTCTGGTGAGCAGAAGAAAACCTGGGTATTATTCTCTAACAACTGATTTCCCTTCAATTCCCCGCAAGTCGTATACACTGCAAACCGCCACAGGATTTCAGAAGAACCGCCACCAGATAAAGATGATCATGATGAATCCCAAAGCTCCGATCGGGCCATACTGCTTCAACAGCAGCTCCCAATTGATCCTCACTGCCGCCTTCTTGTATTTTCTACTATCCTCCCTCAGCCTACTCGAGATATCGCCCATCCGCTCCAGGCTGTCTCCTCGATATAGCAGATCCTCAATATTCTTTGTCATTACCTTGGTGACGTCCTTAAGTTCATCATTTAGCTTATCTAGATTCTGTGTTGCCCGCGAGTCTTGATATGTCTTTTTCGTGCGCTGGATGAAGGTGTCGAACTCGACGAAGGCGTACGGACGGCAGGTTGGGGAGAGATATTGGGAGGAGCTGTAGGTGGTGGTGAATTCGGAAGAGAGGTCGGAGAGGTAGGTGAAAGCTAGTTTTCGCGGGTAGGAGCGATCGCATATGCAGATAAAGCATAGATCGTCGTTGATTAGGTAGCTTGAACGTTATCAGTGTGATAGAAAAGGAAAGATTGATTTGTAGACTGGCTTAGGAATTCGGGGTGATGGAATAGGAGGGAGGGGCATACTGGTATGCGTATAATCCGCTTTCTATACTAGCTTGTGGCTCCGAATTGCGGTTTAGCCGGCGGAGGACGAGCTTGATTTTGCCTTTGACTTCATTGAATTCGGTATCTGTCTGGGAACCGTGAGTATGACGGAAAGCTTCCAGAGGAGGATGCGGTGCTCTTTTACCTCACCCTCATCTACAGACGCTGCTAGAATCAACCCTATACCTCCGTCAGCTAGTAATTCATCGTGAGTTTGCAGCATAGAAGAACTGACCATCAAGCCGAGATATCAGCGTGTGCCGAATCATGGTGCGCGCAATCGGAATACAAACAATGTAGATGGTGGAGGAGGAGGAAGATTATGGAGGTACTCGATTTAGGTTCAACTCTTTTCACGAGGTTGGGAGGAAGAAATGTAGAGGCTACGTGTCGTGGTTGGCGAGAACGTCGTAGAGTTGAGTTAATGGAAAGAAGCTTGGACCAGCTGTCACCGATACTGCGGTGCGGTCTTTACCTTCAGGCATTCCTGTGCACCCACCTCTCGAAATCTAAATCTTCCTCTCTAGGGACGTACAGCTCGGGGGACCTGCGGGGGAAGCTCGGCCTACCTGTCTTGGCATGCCACGTCAACTAGCTCGGCCTTCCTCGGGGCTAAAAAGGTAGGCTGAACACACACAACTTTTACAGCCAAAACACGAATTTGACGATACTGTTTACAAGCAAAAAAAGCAACAATGAGTACACATATTTATACTAAATGTATAGTATAATGAATGCTAACGGATATAGGTGTATCACCGCCACGATCTAGTGAGATTTTAGTTCTATCATATTCCGAATACATTCCGAACATATTCCTAATAGATGTATCAGACCAAGCAATCGCGCCAACCGTAGTACCACCTCGAGGTATCTCTTGAATTCTTATTTTCTACCTTTTAATTCCTTACACTAAGCCTAATTTTTAGAGTCCCAACCTGCTTTAGTGCCTGTACCGGAGGTTCAACCATGGATAGATAATGATTTTGACGATTCGACATTAGATTCGCCTCTCTCTACTGAAGTACCTCCGGTAAATATTTTCTAAAGAAGTTTAGAAGTGTTTATTAATACTTTAATAGACTATAGTAGAATCAGTCGAAGAGGAGGTTGAAGAGGTAAGCTCATACCATCTCCCTTCATATCCCATGCAGAATATATTCATAATATATTCTAAATATATTTTAGCTCGAACCCGAAGGGCCTGAAGTGATTATATTCAATGATACCCAACCAGATGTTGAATCCAATAGCCAGCCAATTACTGCAACAAGAGTTATATACGTTCCAGATCTTCCAGAGTATCCACGAACTTCTACACGGGGGATTGCATATATAGTCTCCACGCATAACAAGACCGAGCAGGATATAAGAACAGATTTAAAGACTGTAGGCCACTCCCACCCACAGATATTATTTAGAATACATTCACAATGCATTAGAAACTTCAATACTCCAAGAAGCAGCTCTGGCAGGTGGCTGGGAGAAAGCCGAAGACTAGGTGTGCTTTCTTTAACGATATTCGTTGCCACCGTATTGTGTATGAATGTACAGGCTGTCTTTGTTGCGAATACTTAGATCCAGAGATTCGCAACCTTTCACATTCAGCAATAACACCAGAAATTTCTTCTGTTCTTCGACGGCATCGAGTCAAAAATGAGGGGGAGACTGGGGAAAGTATTGCGAATAGGTTCGTAATACATTCCGAACTCATTCATATTGAATAATTCTTTAAACTAACCTTTTCCTAGCTTCTTCCTTCATACACGAACTCAGTTTGCGCAACAAAAGGCCTGTGGTAACGCTGCATCTAGTAGCTGTAGGCCTCTATTAACACCACAGCAAAGCGTACAGGTAATAAACTATCCAGAATCTATTTGGAATATATTAAGAATGTATTAGATGCCATCTGGAGCAGAAGTGTGGCAAGTTCGGTGCATCCATCGAGCGGCCCATGGAGCACCACATAAGTTACGGAAGCTTCCAGCAAACCTACAACCACATATACAATTTCTTCTAGCTCGATTTGCAGAGGACTGGCAGCCCGATAGGCTAGATACATGTCATGTTGTTGATGCAACTAGTGCGAGAAGGCATACTTGTGGTTCGTAATACATTCTTAATGTATTCAGAATACTTTACTAATTTATTAGGCGTTGATCACCTCCAAGGAGAGGGAGCTCTTAAATCCTTCTCTGAACATTTCCCTACTCTCGGCCCTTGCCCTAATAGGTTTCAAGTTTTCATACCTGTTAATCTTTGTGATTTTCCCTACTATTTAGTTGTTTTTCATAATATTCATAATCATCCACCACCTCCACCAGTTAAAACCCCTCAACAGTATATTGATGGGATAATCTCAATCATCAATAACATTCGAAATCCGAATCTTACGCTAAGTATATATTCTGAATATATTCGTAATAGTTTTCTAATATATTCTAGATACGTTCATTGTCAATCCTCGCGTACAGGAGTTCTGCAGTCAGTTTGGCGGAAAGGATCTCTGGGAGGTCCACCAAAGCCTAGCAAATATGGATAGAATCTCAGCTATTATTTATAAGCAGAGAATGCTACATGCTGCAGCAGGCCAATCTATCGCAGGCGTTGCAGCAAAATGGGAGCTAGAAAGGTTAACAATGAACGATCCTGTAATATGTTCTGAATATATTCTATATATATTGCTAATTTTTATTTTAGTATATCAAGGACTTCTTCTGGGACGGAAAGAACCTTATTGTAATCTGTTTCTTTAAGACGCAGGTTGAGGTCCTTTCACGCTCAAAGACATTCCAGGTTGACATGGGGTTCAAACGTATTAAAGACTCTAATATTAAAGAGGTGCTCTTTGCCACATACCAACCGGAGATTGAGAAACGTAAGTTTAAATGCGTTTTGATTTGCTTTAGAATATGTTTCTAACATCTTACTAGTTTTTACTTTCCTCCGCGTCTTTGTAAACCAGGAGTCAACAAGAATGTACTATGAAGTTTTTAAACGGGTATTTACCCTTTTACGAGACGTCTACCATCTACCAATAGCTTGGAATTACCTAAGTGGAAGTGGGTTTCAAGCTGTTATCATGGATATGGATACAAAACAATGTCCTGGTAAGTAGATACTTAAAGATCTTCTGAATGTATTCTGAATAGCTTCTTAATGTGTTAGGGCTCGGCATGTACCTTGCATCAATTGATGAAAGGAGGCGGCCATGGCAAGAACATATCAAGCATATTGTTATATACTGCCAAGTTCATCTTATGCGTGGTATACAGGAAACTACGTCTGATGATGATTGGACGCCTGAGTCAATAAATCAACAGATGTTGGATCTTGTTAACTGCCAATCAAAGGAAGATTATGAGGACATGTGCGAAGAGTTTGAAGGTATTCTGAATATATTAGGAATGTATTGAGAAGCTATTACTAATAGTCTTTAGTTCGATATCGTGATACGAAACTTGGTAGGTGGGCGAGCCATAAGAAGCTACAAAACTACGCGTGTGGAATTAACAAGCACTGCTCCGCAATTCCAAATGAGATCTGGGATGATATTTATCGGAAACATTCAAACCCCGTAGAATCATCTCATTGGAGGGGAAATTCGACTGGGCGCTGGCTTCCATTTCTTCAGGCGGTTGAGAAGTACGTAATCTATTCCTAACCCATTCTAAATACGTTCCAAATACATTCTAAAAATTATCTAACCAAACAACAGTTCTGAGCGTCTTGATTCACGCGATGCTGGCCAATATAATGCGTTCATGGATTCCGGTGTTCGGCCTGGCTACCGTCCAAGAAACATGTCAAAGAGATTTGACCAATCTGAGTCCCAAAGAGGTAAGGAATATATTTAGAATATATTTGGAATGCATTGCTAACTTACTTTAGAGCAGAAAGCTAAACGAAGGCGGGGTGAGAGGAGTTCTTCACGGAATACATTAGGCCTTACAGTTGATGTGGCTTCTACTACTAATAGCTCTCCTGCACCGGCCCTCTACGCGGTCATCACCTGTTAGGTCTTCCTCTGGCGGAGCTATTCGGCGAGTCCGTAGTACCTCCGGGCGACGTTCTCAAAGGTTTAGAATCCATTCCGAATGTGTTCTTAATGCTTTACTAATAAAGTGAAGCTCAACTCCAGGTCCTACCCCTCCAAGTGCAACGAACGCGGGATCCTCTTTAGCTCTTCGGCGTAGTATCTCGCATAACATACTAAATGCTAGCATTAATTACCAACTAGAAGAGATTGAAATTCAGGAACGGCAGGCAGCAATTCGGGAGCAAAACGCAAGAGCCGAGGAGCTAGAGCTGAAAAATAGGCGTGAACGACTAGAGATAGCAAGGCTTGAAAGGCTGGAGAGGGAGGAAAATGGTTGAATGCATTTATAATATATTTAACATGTAATATTACTCTCTTTCTTGGACTTTTTATTCAGGAGAAAAGTGAAAATATTCTCCAAAATACGGAATGAGAATTTGAATGAATGTATTCAGAATATATTCTGGATATATACTATATTAATTAATAGCACCTTAGGCGACCTTTATTTCATTATACAGGTTGGGTTAAGTGAGTTTTGAGCCAAGGTAATAGAGTTAGAAATTTCTAACTACAGAAGCTTTGGGTATCATATACTGAGACCTTGTACCCCGGACGCCTAATATTGAGAAGTCAGGTTGGAATACATTCGGAATTGATTCGAAATGAATTCAGATATTTCACTCCTATTCGCCAGTGCGACCGTCTTCTTCTGGGCTCACAGAATCTGGAACCTCAATTGGACGACCTGGTGTCTCTACTACCTCTTCTTCATCATCACCGGCGCCATCATTATCGGAATCGGTGAAATAGTTGAAGACGGTGCAATCTGAGTCCGGAGTGGGACATTCTGAATATATTAGTAATGCATTCCGAATATGTTCAAGGTACTTACTCTTTGCCTTTGCCAAGATACAATTATTGCAGCGCTTCTTGACATTTCCTATTCCAAACGTATTCCAAATGTATTACATACATCGCCTTTCTTTGTCTTGGGCCAAGTAGGCCGACGCTGTTTTGGGAGTAGAAATTCAACTGGAGGACCTTTCGAAGGAGCTGTGGCAGCTGGTGTCTCGGCGTCTCCGTCGTCGATAATTTCAGCATGTCGCTTCATAACGTTCGTATACCACTCTATAAAACCAACATAGTCAGTAATATATTCTGAATGCATTCAATTCACATTCCATATCCACTTACTCTGAAGCTGATAGCTTTCGGTCTGCGTCGTTGTTCCAGCGCGGGCCTTGGCAATTTTCTTCCTGTGGACGCGTGTGATGTGGTTTCGAAGGTTATCGGCACTGAATGTAGACTGGAATATGTTAGGAATATATTCAGAATGTTTTCATATGGAACCTCACATTTTTGGGACATAATTCCAGTTCCTCACCGTCCTCCGCCATATTGTACCGGCAGTATTTTTCGCCCGCAGTGAACATAATTTCGCCAAATCTGTTGAATTCGAATGGTTGCATGCCCTCAGGTCGTTTGCCTAGGTCAACGTATGCCTTATAGGCATCCTGTATTTGTGTTAGTCGTGAATGTATTCAGAATCCATTTGGAATATATTACTTACCGAGTCTTTATAAGTGACCTTGCTGTCACCCATGGTGACAATTGGAGGTGGGGGAGACTGCTCAGATGTATTTAGAAGGTATTGATGAATTGAATGCGACAAAGCAGGTTAGAAAGGCCGTTGGAATGGATTCTGAATGTATTCGAAATTTATAGTTACCTCAAATTTTGTTCAGTGTGGTGTTGTGGAGAAGGTGGAAGCGAGCAGGGGAAAAAAAAATTAAGCGAGCAGGTCGGCCGAGTTATCGCCAGTGTCCACCTCATCACGTGGTGCCAAGTGAGGTAGGCCGAGGTCTTGCCGCAGGTAGCCCGAACAGCAATCTCTCCTCTCTAGAGACCCTGATCTACTCCTTCAAACAATCCTGCAAGCATCATTATCCTGCGTACACGATTTGGGCAATCACTTTGCCCAAGGTGTAGTTTTGCTTGAGCCACTTTCCGCTTGCCTGCTTTTGCGGGTGGCCGCACTTTTTTATTTTTTTTTCCAACCTTCAGGACATATCTTCTATCTCTTTGCGCCTATGAACCCTCGAAGAAAGGAATTAAGTACATACTTTGCATTTTTTACCGTGCGCTACGGAAATCAGTAATCGATTTATGTGACGACAGCTTCGGACATCATGATCAATCAACTTTCGCCTCTCAACTCACAGCTTCCTCTCTCTTATCACGATATTGAGATCATTTGGAGGAAGTCGCAGTCCAGCATCCCTTTTACCGGCCTTTTATCTTGAGATTCTCCCGTCTCACGTGTTCTTTGAGCAAGTCTTCAGATAAGTTTCGATTCTAGTCGCAACGAGCTGTAGTTGCCTTGCGTCTTTGATCTGCCATTTACGACTTCTCCAACTTTGGTATTCCATCACCGTAAAGTACGAGAGAATTTGTACCGAATTTTCCTGGCTGCGTGAATCAAGACGTGGGCAGGTGCTCGTCTGATGAAGATTGCACACCATCTGGACGCTTGGAACAAATTTGGACGCTCTGCACTGTAAGGAAGTTTGACGCAGCAGCTCCACCATGTCTCTTCCTGTACGGTATGTCTCCCTCCCCATACATCTCCCAATGACGTCATATTTGGTGATACTACCTTGTCCTTTTCCCTTCCTCTTCCGCCATTTTTATCTGTCACGTGATCCTACGGAAGGTGAACGTCAGCTTCGATTTCTATTGTACTTTAATTCACAATGTTGAGCAAAATAGAATTGTGATTTCTGTACGCATCCCCTGACACTTCCATCCCATCATAGTTTCATTCACGATCCCAAGTCCGATCATTTTTTATTCTTGCTCCCCTCACCCTCCCATCTTGCTGTACTTTTTACTCAGAGCATTGCATCCAATAATCCTATTGTACTTCCTATTTTCATTCTTTCTTGCCCTGGTCTGACCCATAAATATAGCTCCTCCCACTGTCAGGCAACGATTCCAGACCTACAACACTCTCCTCCGAACTCCATTACACATGACATCTCGCAAACTCCCTTGAGAACGAAGAACGTTTCATCCCATACTTCTCCAATCAACAATATGTCTCGTCATCTTGAACCTGTTTCCCCAGTCTCTGAAACCAACGGCAAAAAGCGACGATCCCTGGAGGACATCGCAGATTACGACCCAGCTACTGCCAACACCAAACGTTCCAAGGCTGCCCCCAAGAAGCATCGCATCGCCAAACTAACTGAGGATATACCCGCGAGGCCAGCCAGCACACGCCCAACCCGCAATCGCCGAGCCCCTGCGCGCTATTCTGATTTGAAAGACCCTGCCAAAGAAAAATCTGAACCCAAGCCCAACAAGCCCGCCCCGCGCACCCTCAATACCGACCACCTCCTATCACACCCCAAGAGCCGACTTGTCCGCGCCGACCTCATCGTAAGTTGAAGCCACCCACCCCCCTTTACGACCAGTACTAATAACCCCAGCATCTCCTCGCGGAGCCATCGGCCTGGGATGTCCTCAGCCCAGAGGATCAATCTGCCATCATCTCAACGTTACCTGGCACGTCCGCAAACATGAATTTGCTAGCCAAGCTCATAGATGGTGCCAATGGGGTTGATCGCCCGCTGCAATTTGGAGTCAATTGCACAGTTTTTCGGACTGATGTCCGAAAATTTCAAGAGGACCTGTCGAATGGATATTTTGGCAAGAGATGGCAAGAGGAGGCGCATGTGGCGATGGTTGCGCGCGCTGAAGGCGCCTTTGATAACTGGAAGTTGGAGGAGAGTGAGAGATGGTGGGGTCAGAAGATGGGATAGGCGGGGTAGAGTAAAGTAGGCGTGAATAAGGATGGCACTATTGCAGTAGTGAGTTGTAGGACTTGGCTTTTAGTATAGACTTCTAGCTAGGAATTCAAAGCTGGTCCTCTGATGGTATTGGATCACAATGTGGTTCGAGATTAGGTGACAATAGGATAAGGTTTCGATATATATATCTAGGCCTGAATGCCTTCAGCATGGTATCCATGGTAGTGATCCGCTATACACCCTGAAGCTAACCACGCAGGTTCTCTCCTTCAAACCACCTTCCTCCCCACCAACGGCCTAATCTTCAATGGCCTGACGTAAGGATTGCCCGCATACGCCTCCCAACACCCCTCACACCGATCCCAATTCCGCCCACCTATTTCCTGGTCCTGTTCCCTTGTCCTTTGCACCCATCCTTCCTTCTCATCAGCAACAATCACCACTTCATTCCGTCCCTTATTTTCCGTCCACGGCGCCTTCTCATTTGCAAAGGTAATCCAAAGCTGAGCGTGTCGTGTGGAAATGTCTTTAAGCCGTTGAGATGAATACCGGAATTGGAAGGTTTTGAAGAGATAGTATATATCAACCCAGTGGTGTGCGTGTTGGTAGAAGGGTTGGCCTGGGAACGGATTCCGGACGTCGAAAATGTAGCGGTAGGTTTTTTTGTTGGTGCGGAGAAGATGCTGGGCTAGGGCGTGGGTGGGAGCATCGAAGATGACGTCGCCGATCCAGCGCATTGCGGCGGTTAGGAAGAGGTTTTGGTCCATGGAAGGTGTGATGTTGTAGGTTTGGAGGAGTTTGGCGGATTTGGATGAGCCGAGTTGTGAGGATGTGCTACTGGCAAAAGTGGCTGGGGTTAGGGCTTGGGCGAGTTGGATCAGGGTCGTTCCTTCGAATCCAGTACTACCCAACATAACAGCTTCTACCCAGTCACACGCTCCGAGCAACTCAGGGATGATATCCCAAGTCACTTCCTTACCCCCAAACCAAGCCTCATCTTGCACAGGAATCCACATTTCCCCCTCCCCACTCAATTTACTACTAGCCGCCACAACCTTTTCCACATCTATCTCCCTCAATTTCGTTAATCCCTCCTCCCCCCGCTCCTGAATCCCCAATTCTACTAATGTTTTCTCGTAAAGCTCCTCTGCTTCAGAAACAGATATAGGCGCCGTCATCGGACCCGTAACTCCAGACATCAAAATCACACGGCTAAAAACCGGCATGGTAGACAGCATGTGATAGCATATCGACATGCCACCTGCCGACTCGCCAAAAGCCGTAATCTTTGAAAGGGAACCGCCGAACCCGGATATGAAGCGTTGGATCCAGATGAGCGCGGTGCGTTGATCATGTAGAGCGAGGTTAGTCGAGGTGGGGTCAGGGGTGTGTAAGTAACCGAGGGCGCCGAGGCGGTATTGGATATTTATGGCTATTATGGGTTGAGAGTCTAGGAGGGATTGTTCTACTATATATGCCGTACCTAATGTAATCAGCATCAGGCGGAGAAAAGTGCTAAATGGGGAAGTACTATGTTGTGGATCTATCTTTCCTAACACAAATCCGCCGCCATGGATGTACACCATTACTGGTAGATCAGCCAGGTTTGAAGAATTGGATTGGAGGCACGCTAATGGGACGTTGATTTGCAAGATCAGGGATTTGAATTCATCCATTGGGAAGGGTCGGATATCGCCTGGGAAAGGGCCCCCTCCAACGAGGTCGTCGCTGGGGGGTTGGGGGCATGCGAAGCCTGGTTTCGTGAATTCTCTATCTGTCCCTGATAAGTCGTCCAAAAGGATAGCCTGTTTGAAGCGGGCTGGTATGGTAGCGTAGGGTACAGCGCGGAACTGGACGACGGAGTCTGGAGTTACGAGGCCGGCCATATGACCAAGCTCTGGATGATTAAAGGTAAACGTTGATGGAGCACTGTTTTCTGGAGCCATGATGTATTTTTGGGACGTATGTCCAATCTCGGAGATATTAGAGTAGAGTAAATATAGATATCTTACTGAGGGCACACGAGAAACTGAAACTACTTTTGTAAATATATACTCAGATTCTATAGGGTTATCCACTATACAATTTATAATCGCTTACAAACGGTAAACGAGGAGCCGAGGAGTAGATGCAAGAAATTGTAGATGGATCCAATTAGCACTGCCAAACAAAAGTGGAAGAAGGCCCGAAAACCCGGTCAGGCAAGCAATCGGTCCGAGATCTTTGATCTGGGGCTGAGTTCTTATTCTACTCACCCATTGTCGAACTTGTTCTCCGCATGAAACTCCGGTTGGCTATATGCAGATAGAAGAGAAATGGCCGATGCGCTGATTAGCGTTGAAGAGAACTTGGGAAAGACTGTACTGCGAATTCCCGGCTCCGTTTGAAGACGACAAGCTCATCTATATACCTCCAGACTTTACACTAACGTCTCTGAGGCGTTGAATCTTGTGTTCATGGAGAAGTTCCTATTGCATGGGGTATGTGATTGCTGGGAGGGTGATCGGAAATAGTTTTCTTTTCCATCCAGTTAGCCTACCTTACTTTTGTCGAGTCTACCAATGCCGTATCGTCATCGTCGAATCAAGGTCTTAAGGTTATTCTGATGGTGTGTAGAAAAGGTCGATGGTTGAGTGAAGCATTGATGGCTTTCCCCATAAACCATATTATGTTGGCTTAGAGGCCTCCATTTCCGGAGGCAAAACTGGCAAGAGATGGAGGCCTCTAAGCCAAAGAATTCGGTGTTTCGGAAAATATTAGATCCGCGCACAACTCATGTTTCTTACCTAATCTTTAAGTAAGCAGGCGGTCTGACATCCGCTATCCCATGCTCCGCCGCAAACCTCCCCTGGGGGCAACCAATGGGAATTGCTTCGTCGCGAACAGCTGGGCATGGCGAACATCAAAGTTCGAGCTTTAAAAATAAGGATTTACCAGTTAAATTAGTGATAAAAATGCGCTTAAAGGGCTAGATGTTGTTGATAACGCCTTTCCTAGTATAGGTAGGCCCCTTCGGCTGATTTTTTGGTGTTGCAGTGTATGCATTTCTATTGAATCTACCCGTTGAGCACTAAGAGCTGTACAGTGTGCAAGTGCTCTTGCTAGTAGGGCTGTAGGAGTTTACAGAGAGCTACCCGACAGAGTAAGCAGCCGTACAGAGTTCGAGTTAACCTCGTCCCTTGATCTATTTCCCATCTGAATAAGGATCGCAAAGTAGGCGTGTAGTTCCTCTATATATATGGGCTTCCAGGGCTTTTTTCGGGCTTTTTTATTCTGCCAATCTCTTTCGTCTTCCCCCAGCCCTTGCCTCGGCAGCTTGTCGGGCGCGTAGTAGCTTTGCATTGCGATTGGTGTATATGCACAGCTTATTAACTAGCTCGTCGGGAAAAAACAGCTGAAATAGGTGAACAGGGCTCTTTCTATTAACATCTTCCGCTAGTCTTGGAATACTGCGGTCGTTCGGGTTCTTGATGGGTAGTAGCAGCCAATCTGGCAGCGGCCTAGCGGCAGGAAGGCTAGGGCGCTGCCCTTTTTGTAATTTGGAAGTTTGTCAAATTTATCAGCTAGATCGTCGTCAGTTCTCCTACGGGAGCCATATAAGAAGCGTTGAAGGCGAGCTCTGTTGGCAAACTATCTCATACACACAAAATGTTGGTGTTCGAGGTACGAAGACGTTGGATGACTAAGTAAACTCCCATTGATTGCCCTGGGTGGAGTTTTACGGCGAAGCATGGGATAAAGGGTCACCGCGTCCTGGCGTCCTGGTTTTCGCCTTCTATGAATCGGGAGCACGATCGGTCTTCTTCATCAAACAGTGAACTCACAGAGTGTCCCAATCAGGACGTGCTACCACCTTCTGCTGACTATATTTACGACATTTTTGCTAAGTACGAGAAAACCTTCAGCACGGGCCGGATAAAACAATCATCTCGGGAGCAGAAAAGGCGAAGCTCGTCCTCTTTACAGCCCAAGCGAACAATCGGTCTACGATAAGCATCGGGTCCAAGATCCTGACCGCACCACTTCACCAATCCCTACGGAGGTCGCGAGCGATAGTCTTTACACGAGCTATCTCATCAACATAGAGCGCGGTAGTGTTAGCTCAAGCTCTCGGAAGGAAGACTGGAGCAACATGAGTCAGCCGGAAGCACTCCAACTTCGCCAAATCCGCCTTCGGAAACGGTGCGGCATGTCCGCAGGCCCCCATGCGCCGCTCACTAAACGGCCACGTCGCTCTGCAAGGGCGAAGGAAGCAGAGAAGACATCGGTACACTTGGGTTCTCGCGGACAGAAGACATTATGCCACGCATTCCTGTTTCACTATCGGGACAAAGACTGGAGAGTGGATGACCTGGACGACGTCTACTTGGCAGAGGACGGGTCTATGCAATGTGCTATGAGATGGGAACAGTCGGTAGTGGCGGAGAGCGACTCGTTGGCGAAGCGCTGCTTGAGTGACGCGAGGAACTATTCAAGGAGAAGTACGGAGCGGAGGAGTGGGAAAAGTGGCTTAAGAAGCAGGACACGAAAATTATTTCAAACCTTCCCAACCCAAACAACAGTCACCGCTCATGCACCGGTGGCCACCTCCGGTTTCTGGCCCCAAACTACATGGCTATCAGGCTGGTGTCAGCGTAATCTCTAAAGCTCCCACAATGGAAAGCACGCACAGTTCCTGCGTCAGATGGACCGACTTTTTCTTCATGTCTTTTCGAACCTGAGCTATAAAGACCTGCACCTCTTCCGGCTGCCAGCCTTCGATTCGAGTCAAGAGGCCGATGAGAGCGGCCTCAAGTACCTCCGTCATCAAGACCATATACACCGCACCGATTTGTTTCTACGCCCGCGTTAGCGACCCGACTCCTTGGGCGTAATATATCGGCCGGCCCATCGTGAACGCGTGACATAGCATGGCGGTTGGGCACTCACCAATTTTCTGTCTTTCGCCCAAGGACCCACGGGGCACTTGTACACCTTGTGCTGGACGTTCTTGAACCCTGCGGCCTCGACCCAGCCCTTCAAGTGCTGGCCGGGCGAGCCGCAGCGGCCCATCTTGTCGCAGGCATCATTGAACACTTGGCAGAACTTGAGGAACATGTTGTCTTGGTCGGCGCTCCCGTCCTCGCTGTAGCCGTGAGTGTTGAAGTCCTGGAGCTCGATCCACCCGCCGGGGGTGGTTTGACTGCACGATTGCTCTGGTTAGGGGCTTTGTCGCACAACTGTTTGGACAGCAAAGGATCAAGGGATGAGCAGCAAACATGGGCAATCGAAACGAGCGTGGGCGCGAGGAATCTAGCACGACCCACCGCTGTGACTTACTCGTAGGCTTGACGAAGGAGTTCGGGCCAGTCTCGTATGCTTCCCAAGAGATATCTCATGTGGATGAAGTCGAATGGTGCTCGAGGAGGCCATGGGCTCTCACAATCGTCAATCTCGAAATGTATGTTCGGATGCACCCTGTGAGAACCAGTCAGAGCAATGCCTTACCCTCGCGCAACTCATGCCTCACCATTTGGGTTGTATCGGACTCAGGTCATTGCCAACCTGCGAGTGAAGTCAGCACCGTGGCGCATGTGTGCTCGATCCGGGGTCCAAGCCGACCACTTCCGCATTGGGATATTTGTCGGCCATATCCATGGCCCAGATGCCCGTGCCAGTGCCAACGTCGAGGATCCGCAGCGGTTTGTTGTCAGGGAGGGCAGTAAGATGCAGTGCGTTATCTAGTAGCATCAAGCAGACGTGGTGATTTAGATCCAAGCGATCCTGCTCGCTGTCGTCGTTGGGGAAGTTGTACGCTGGCACTATTAGCAAGGCGCACGGTGCATGGCGCATCGTTGGTCTGCTCGTCACCTCCTTCGCGGTAGCTGTGATAGCGGCGGCCGTGTTCCCACGTATACCGCTCTACGCTGGACGAGATGGACGTCGTGTAACTGCGACTGCCGCGACGGTAAGCTGCCGCGACGGTAGGGGCGATTCGGCAGAAGGGGACTTACATTTCGTCGTCGCTGTAGGACGAGTCGTCGTCGTGGGTCTGGTACCGATCAGCGGCTATCATCGAGGTTCTCCCTGCATTGCTCACATCCACGCTGACCGTAACCGCGGGTTGTTCTTCCGCCATGGTAACAAAGTTACAGCGCCCAATATGTTTCGGCGCCGCGGCCAGGCGACCAGGCAATATTTGTACCTGGCCAAATCCCGCGGATAGATCGGAGTCTTCACCCGCGCAACGCTAGCTCCCGTTGGCTAGGTGGACGGTGGGCCGATGAGTCCTGGCGTTTAACAAGTAACTAGTACAAGTACCGAGCAGTCTAGATCCCCGTCCACTGCCGTTCCATGCAAGACGCCCATGCGCCTTGCAGCCCCGCTGGCCCGGTTCCCACCTGGTGGGATTCATATTACACGACAGGTCTCCCGTCAGACTTCACTCATCGCATTGCCATTATGGCCCTCCTCGCGCAGCTGTACGCAGCAAGATGGCTACTGCTGTCCGCCGCCCTCCTGCTCTACGCGGCTGAAAAATGTCGGATGTACCTCCGGCTCCGGGCGTTCAAAGGCCCTTTCAGCACGGGGTGGTCCGAGATGTGGCACTCCTGTACGATTCTAAGCATGCGCTCACATCTCATATACAAGGACGTCTGTGACAAATATGGTGAGTGATATCGCCCGCAGCGCATGAGTTGCGCCGTTGCGCCGTTGCGCTCATGAGTATCTCACCCCGCCCAAAGGCTCCATCGCCAGAGTCGGACCCAATGACCTTATCACGTCGTCGCCGGAGCTCCTCGCCCACATGAACACTGTCCGCTCGCCGTACACACGCTCGACCTGGTTTAACCGCGCGACCCGCGTCGAGCCCGGGAAGGATCACGTCTTCAGCCAGATCGATGAGGAAAAGCACACAAAACGACGTCAGCAGATGGCGGCCGGGGTGAGTAGCGCGCCTGTCGAGGAGTCAGCTCGGAGCTAACTTTGCCTTCGTCCAGTACTCGGGTAAGGAGAACTACGCCCTCGAGTCTTCCATCGACGGGCGCGTCCAAGAGCTACTCGACCTGATCCGGGCCAAGTACCTTTCCACCCAGGCGCGGTCGACGCCCGTGGACCTGGCGCGCAAGGTCCAGTACTTTACCCTCGACGTTATCAGCACCATCGGGTTCGGGCAGGCCTTTGGCGACCTCAAGGCCGACGCTGATCTGAACAACTACATCCATTCGGGCGAGCAAGGCCTTGCCGTCGTTACCGTCTCGGCTGCACTTGGACTGACGTCGTTCCTTCAATGGCCACCGGTCGCCCGCCTGCTCGGTCCGTCCGAGAAGGACCGAAGCGGCTTCGGCAAGATGATGGCGACAGCCCGCGGCTTAATCGACTCACGGCTGACCCAGCCGACCGACAATCGTTCCGACATGCTCGCCTCCTTCATGCGCCACGGCCTGACTAGGGATGAGCTCTTCTCCGAGGCCGTCCTCCAGATCCTAGCCGGGTCGGACACCACCGCCACCGCCATGCGCTCCATCATGCTCTACCTGATCGCGCACCCGCGCGTCTACGTGAAGCTCCAGGCCGAGATTGACGCCGCCGTGGCCTGGGGCGACGCGCCTGCCGCTCCCGATATCGTCTCCGACGCCAGCCTAAGGAACCTTGCGTACCTGCAGGCCGTCGTTCGGGAGGGCCTGCGCATCCACCCGCCCGTGACGGACATCGTGCCCAAGCTGGTGCCCAAGGGCGGCGACACCGTCATCATCGACGGGAAGCCAGTCTTTTTGCCCGGTGGTACCAACGTCGGCTATTGTGCCTGGGGCGTCCACCGCAGCAAGGAAATATTTGGCGACGATGCCGACCAATTCCGGCCAGAACGCTGGCTACTGGAGGACGAAGAGACTAGCCGGGATCGGCTAGCTGCCATGAAGCGCACCACGGAGCTGATCTTTGGGTATGGCAAGTATCAATGTCTTGGGAAGCCAGTGGCCTGGATGGAAATTACCAAGGTTATCTTTGAGGTGCGTTGGTCTCGTTCCATCAAGCTCATTCGCGCTCACACGAGTCTTAGTTCCTTCGTCATTTCGACTGGTCTCTTGCCACTCCAGAGAAGCCGTGGAGAGAAACCAACTATATGGGCATCTTTGCACACGATGAAATGTGGGTCCTGGCGATGGAACGCGAACTTAAGGTATAACTATTCAAGAGAAAATAAGCTTCGTTACGTTCGATCGTTCTCCCGATTACCATAGTGTTTACCTGGCTGAGTGTAGCTGCTTTTTTAAATGGATCAATGGCAACACGCTGAAGGGGGAACGGGAAAAAACACCCTCTTACCGACAGCCGGCACCGAGTATAATTGCTCGCTCTCCGTTTCAATGGCTAGCCTTTTACGTTACGAAGTTCCTTGGGGGTTCCTTTACTGCTGCTCTTCGGGTCCGAGAATGGGTGTTTAGACACAGCTGTCGGACAATAGGGCAAGTTTCCAGAACATTCTTATGCCAAGAGTCAAGTGGCTGATCTCAGCCTGGCATCTTTCAATGGAATTTGGCTTCTTCACCTTTAGGTCTGTTTCCAGAAGCTAATCTTGAGGGAACGATGAAGCAATAGTATAGAATGTAGATGTGTTCCAGCTCACGTGGTAACGACGCATGGGCGTGGAATCTGCGCGACGCGAAATACGCTCTTGTGTACCGCGATATTTAGCGCGACGACTAGGCTTGTAGATAATAATTGACATGATGCGCAAATTCAACGTTATTTCCTAATACAACAAAAATTAAATTATACTTAGTATACTTTGGTTAGCTCGTGGGTGTACACCGAAATTTACCCACGATGCACCTCCCCCCAAAATTGTATGTAAACTGCATTATCGCAAAACAACGCGGTAGAATTCATTCAAACTTAATATGAAGCTATTCAGATACATACAAATCCAATATCCAGCCTAAATCTTAGCGTTTTAGGCCTTACCAACCCGTCATTGCGCCATCTATATCAATACGATCCTTCAATCTCTGCGGCATTGTATCAACCATCCTCTTTATAAATTTACAATCTAATAGCTTATCCCAGCCTTTAATTGCTAGATCCCTTGTGATGCCGATGTCCCAATAAGGCGTCCTCTTGACGTGTTGGGATGGGGTTTGCCAGCAATTCTCAATAGGAGATAAAATCTGGCGAATCGTAACAATTAATGTAGTACTCTAAACTGTTGTTTTACTTCTACGTTCACACAATATTCGATTTGCCCGTTCCATGGCCTAAATCGCCGTCTTCTTCAAATAAGAAGCTGTTTACCCTGCGAAGCTATTTGCCCATAATTTCTTTAAAAATCTAGTCGCGATAGCACTTCAAAGTCATCTTCCTGTTGGTGTTTGGAGGGATATTATAGAAGTACAATGGCTTCCAGAAATCGTAGCCAATTGCTAACCAAGTATGCAGCTTCTTAAGGTACTTTTGAGGCGGTGTGGAGATGTATTGAATATACTCCTTGCAATAACGGTTGCCACAGCGTCGAATAATGTATGTACGGCCTTCATGACCCAAATTCTAATACTTTTCGTCGCTGAATTGAACCCTGTGCCAATCTTCCTTCTCAGAACAACGTTGAAGGGCTTCTGTAGCCCATCCCACGCGGTAGTTAGTGGTATCTTAGTCACACTAGCCTTTCTAACATGCGAGGCATTTACGCCGTGTCATCGTATCTATTACCTTTTAAATAATGCGTACTTTAACGTCTTCAAAGCCAGCCTCTTCTGCGCGCTGCTCCAACGTAAAAGAACGTCCGTCCCAACTGTAGTCCTCAAGAATGCGATCCATTCAGTTAATGCCGTCTTGTGTAATTTTGCGATTCCAACTACCACGCATCTGGTTCTTTTGCGGACTGTTATGAAAACGACGCAAGCTGCCTTTGACTGGATTTACATCCTCCTTAGCCTCTCGAAGCATCTCTTAACCTGCGGCGTTGCTAACATCGTAGTGTCTAAATACATCCTCTTTGAAATAAGGGATGTTTTGCACGTCGTTAAACTCGCAAATGCCCTAAGTACGCGACTTTTTGGGCGTGATTTCACGATCCTTTTAAGGCTCAAGATATAGCGTTTATAAACGCGTGAATGAGAGTTGGGAGTAGATGGTTCCGACATTTCAATTGTGCTTTGGGGCTTTGAGACGGGTTTGTTGGTTGTAAACACATGTCCGGGTAAATTTCGGTGTACACGTTTTGCGTCCAACCACAAGAGACTTCCCCGTGTACTATGCACTAAAAATCTCCGAGATCAGTCACCCCGCATTTGCTTCTTACGAATTGTTTCTTATCAATCCCCTGTCTTTACACCATCCGTCGCATTCCTGCGTAAGCTCGACGGCCAAATCCATCGTATTATTCCGTATTCCGATACCTCTACAGCAAATGCCGTCTTCATTGGATCAGACGGCTTCTTGCCACCACCGAGATCGCCCACCCGCTCTTTTTGGCCTTGGGCTACATTCAACGGCTTAAAAGCTCGGTGAATTGGCTCAACATGCAACTCCAGAGCTTCATTTTCTTCCTTCACCTTTGACCATTGAGCTATGAGGCTAAATATGAGGAGTGAAACGGCCAAAATTGAATATGTAGATGTATTGGTTGTTGGTGGTGGACCCGTAGGTATTCTGCCCAACTTTCAGTCCAACAAGAACAACTCTAACAGGCTTAGGCCTCATAACTGCCTACCAGCTCGCACGAAACCTTCCAACTCCTCATAAAGTCAAGATAATCGAGAAACACCCAAAGTCCGCACAAGATCAATATGGTCGGGCCATTACACTATTTCCCCGCACTTCTGAGCTGCTAGATCAGCTGGGGTTGGCCGATTCCCTAGCTCAGCAATGCTTCGCTTGCCGGGAAACAGTGAATTATGACAAGGACGGAAATGAGGTTCCCGGACGTGGATGGTCCTTTATGGAGAATATGAAAGACACGAAGTGGGATTTTGCACTTGTACTTCGACAGAAATACCAGGAAGAAATCTTCCGGAAAGCGTTGAAACAACATAGTATTGATCTGCATGCTCCATGCGCACTGGTAGCTGTCGAGACTTTGGATAATGTGGGGCCGAACGGATACAAGGTTGTTGCAACAATTGAAGACAGAACGACGGGTGCCAGAAGCATTATCAAGTGCAAATACCTCATTGGGGCAGATGGAGGGAGATCTTTTGTCAGAAGAGCTATGGGGATTCCGTTCGAGGGTTCATCCAGCGAAGATAAATGGGTGAGGATTGACGGTGTGATCGAAACCAATCTGCCTAAGCCTCGGACCTACTGCGCAATTGAGTCTCCAACTCACGGGAATGTTTTATGGGCTGCTCTTGATCATGGTGCGACCCGAATTGGATTCGCCTTTACAGCAGAGAGGCAGAAAGCGTATCCGGAGTTTAACGAGGAGGCAGCCATAAAGGAGGCCATCGCATCTGTTAAGCCGTTCTCTTTGTCCTTCCAAAAAGTAGACTGGTGGACCCTATATGTTGTTGGTCAACGCGTAGCCCGTTCCTTCTTTGTGAAGGACTGCGTTTTCTTAGCTGGGGACGCCTGTCATACGCACAGTTCCGGTGCTGCTCAGGGAATGAATACTGGCATCCACGACGCAATAAACCTAGGCTGGAAGCTCTCCCTCGTGCTCCAAGGTCTCGCGAAACCAGATCTCCTGTATACCTACGAGAGCGAGCGACTGCCAAACGTTCACAAATTGATCAACTACGATAAGGACATTTCACGGCTTATGACTATGCAGCTGCCGGCTAGCTGGCAAGGCGACCCGAACGCAGATCCGAACGCAGATCCAAATGAAGTTCTCGGCACAGTCATGGCTGAAGCAGCAACATTTAGCAGCGGTTTGGGAATATTTTATGAGCCTGATTCAATCCTTAGCCTCACCCAGAGCTCAGGTGTCAGTTCTGTTCTACCTGGTCAGAGAGCACCAGACATCTCGCTTAAGAAACCGGCAACATTCGAGCCCACATTTCTGCAGACTGAAACGCCCAATGTAGCTCGCTTCTACATTGTACTTTTTGCAGGAGACGTCTCGCATATCAAGCCTTCACTCGCTGCCTTCTCAACATCCGTATCCAGGCATCGATGGCTCTTCGAGCCGGATACACCCATTTCTTCGATATCTATACTTTCAGGTGGGGGAGGCCCTTCGGCTTACGAGACCCTAGATGGTATGCCCTTTGGCAAGGTATTCTACGATGAAGATAAGAGTGGACATGAGAGATACGGGGTAGATGTTTGCAAAGGAGCAATTTTTGTGCTGAGGCCCGATGGATGGGTTGGTACGGTTCTGGAACTTGGGAGCGACGCCGTCAATAGCCTGGAGAACTACTTCAAACGATTTTTGACATTGAATGCCGGGCCTAAATTATAACTATGAAATAGTATTTCATGTTGAATGGCTTAACTACGTGTGCTAGTACCGAGTCGTGTGCCAAAAATATCTCCAGTCCGGTCCGAAGACTGTCCTCGCATTTTCCGCTTTAAAGGCCAGCCATGATATATAAGGATCGAATGGCTGTGAATACTCATAATTCTGCCTCCCTCTGGTTGTTTTCTCTCTTCAATTTCTTTCCCCCATTCCAGTCAGCCCTACATGGCGCTGGGCGCTTTTGGCTCCTTCTAGCATTTTTGTCTGCCTCGCTACTATTTACTAAATCGAGCTGCAATGTGCAACCTAACTCGCTCTATAATGCTCGCAATCTAATTTTTCTACCTCTTCTAGTTTGAATAATCTATGGCTGAGTATATAGGGCCTCGCGATTGCGAATTCCCGCACCATGAACAACCTGAACAATAAGTGTCTGAGCGGCATCGGTCTCAATGTCTATATTAGAGAAGAATATAAGTAGATATCTCGTCTCAATAGACTCCCTTATTTAACTTCATTCCATCTTCCTCTGCCGTTCTCAGAGAACTTTCGATCAATCTCTTTTCTTTCAGCCCATTTCTTTCTTCGCCAAAATGCTCAACCTCTCCAACACCACCCTCAGAATCTAACCGCTTCCAACCCTTCCCATTGTCCTTCTAGAACGCTCCTCTCCCCACAAAAGATTTCACATAACAGTTCCACTTCTCCGCCTAACGGCATTCTCCAGCAATATCAGGTAATTGACAAGTACTACAAACCCGGCGGGCCTATTCTCTTTGTTCAAGGTGCCAAGAGCATAAATTTCCTCTGCCCCAAATAGACTACTTAGCATACGCAAAGGAGCTCAATGCTCTTGCTGTGACCTCCGAACACCGCTACTTAGCATCAGCTGTCCGCACGGACCAAATTTACCGAAAAGGGTGACTGGCCGGTGGGAAAGTTGAACGATTTAACGCTGGGCAATGTGCTCCAGGATGGCATTGCACTGATTGAATATATCAAAGAGAAAGATGAAGAAGCGGAGAAATGTAAAATCACTGCTTTATTAGGTCAGTATTTCAATATTAACAGCATTAAATCTTTTCTAACACGGTCCAGGATCTTGCGGAGCCTTCCTCTTAATGCAGTATCATCGTGAGTTCCCTGACATGTTCTTGGGCACAATCACATCCTCCCTCCCTCCTTACGGTATCGCCACCTCTCCCTACGCACAACGCTGCTAATAGTCGGTAACTAGTAGCTGAAGCTCGTTTTTGGTGTAGTAACTGATGAATTGCTTCTGACTGACTGACTGCTTACATACAAAAGCCGGGCGTTACTACAAGTTGTAGTAACTGCTCCAGATGCTGTCCAGTTACTGACTGCTTGGTGTAGTTACTGCAGTAACTACTACATCGCCATCTTCTGGTAGGCCCTTCTTGCGCGCAATGTGGGCGGAGAGCTTGTTCAGCTCACTGTCAACAGCCTTGGTGGTGAGCCAGTTACGCTGGAGTTGCAAGGCTTCAATTGTGGATGCGGAGAGAGAGTTCCTGTCAATAGTAATTGTCCTTTTGGCCTTACTGAAGCGCCTCTCGCACTCACATGACGTTGCTGGGATGGTCAGGTAGTCAAGGGCGATCTTGTAGAGCGTAGGATAACAGTGCTGGCCGACGCGCTGCCACCAAACAAGAGGGCATCCAAAGATAAGGTCGTTCTCGGTAGCATTGCGGATGTCAGCGTAGATGTCGTCATTGAACTTCTGTAGCTCATTTGCCGCCTTAGCACGCTTGTGGCTGTTACGAGCACCTGTTTGAAAGTGCAGGTCGACAGTCATAGTACTCTCAAACAGCTCGTCGTGATAGTTGCCACCAGGGAGCTTGCGACGTCGGATCTCTGGCATCTTGACCTCAGCATCCTCCTCAGCCTCTAGGTAACGTTGAAACACCTCTTTGAGCGAGCTGTCAGCTTTCTTGTGCCACAGCGGGTGCTGCCTCCACTTATCCTTGAACCACTGGATGCGAAGTAGTGGGTGGAGTGCCGTCGCAACGCAGCAGGTGGATACCTCTGGGTTCATCACGATGAGCTCAAAATAGGTGGTGAGCTTCTGGATGCCAAATTCAGTGGCGTTTTTGATAAAGGAGAAGTCGCTCTCGCTAGCTAGGTTAAGCTTCATTGACTGTAGGTGGTGCCAGAGATGCTGAAGGTTGACGAGCGTCTGCCATACGCTACCGAACCCAGATTTGCTAGTGTTGCCTTCAAGCCTCTTCATCATCTGGATGAAGGGCTTAAGGAAGTCGGCAAGCTGTTTAACGTCGTCCTACTCCTCCTTAGTGAGATTGTCAGCCAAAGGATCATAGCCCTGGTTATTATTAAGCTATTAGTGGTTGTTGTCGTTGTTAGAAGCCTGCCACTTGTGTGTGAACCTTAAGATGGCGTCCTTTAGCTCATAGCAGCGTAAGAGCATGAGATAGGTTGAATACCACCTAATTCTGCCGTTCTGTATCAAATGTAGATGGCCGAACCGCTAAAGCTTATCCTTATTACTAATATCCTTTTATATTGACTTGAAAAGCTCGCGGCGTTTGTGGGAGAAGAGGATTGCATTTATAAAGTTATGTAGTCATCCTATAACGCTATACTGTTAGTATAGTATAAACTGCTTATAGGGAGCTGCCTAAGCCAAATCTTGTTTAAATTTACTCATACCTTTACCGTATATGATAGCTTTAACTATAAAATTAATAATATACCCTGTACAGCATATTTAGTACTTAGTAGTAATATTAATAGCTAGATGCTAATTTAGAGCCTTAATAAGCTTACTATTATTACTTATCGCGTTATTACCTATAAAATAGTGGAATTTTAATATGATCTTATACTTATTAATAGTTTTAAAAATAGCAGATCCAACAGTAGCGCCTATGTAATTACTAAGAAGATTCTTAAAGCCAATAAATAAGTCCTATAAGTAGGAGTAGGTATCTAGAAATATATTAACTTTAAAAAATATTATAATATTTACTACCTTACTTAAGGCTTAACATACCCATGAAGTGTGTTATTGCTTTAAGAAAGGAGTAGTAATTTAGAGAAGTCTACACATCTACACTTAACACTATCTTATTATAGCTTATAGCTAGTATAACTATAATCTTCTACTTCCGCTTATTTAAACGCTCCTTTATATAGTCTAAAAGAGTAGTATAGTAAGTTAGTAGAGCTACTAGAAGCTTAAGTTAATTTCATAAAATAAGTCCCCTTACCTTAGCTAAGGTTATATATAGGAAACTAATATCATAAAGGATTACCCAGTTAATAAAGGCCTTTAATAAGGACTCTTCTTACTACGGTGTATAGCTACTACTAGAATTACTTTCAGTAGTAATCTCCTATAGATTCACGGGTAGTAGAAGGCTTGTAGAATAGAGCTAGCTAGTTTTACAATTAATCTTATACTCCCTTAGCATGTAGTTTATGGCATAAATAGTAGTTCTAATAGTCTTAATAGTAGCTAATAAGTTCCTAGAGAGATGGCAGAGCTTGTAAAGCTAGAGCCTTATTACCTTACTTAAGCTATCCTTCTACTACAAATCCGCACTGTATTATCAAATAGTAGAGGTAGAAGACTTACCAGAAGCACTCTAGAGATGCTTAACCCGGTAACCTATCTGACTGGGTATTAGGCGCTGCTTGTTGTACCATAAGTTGCCCTAGTTAATGGCGAACTAAAGCCCGTTGTTCAGCTGGTAATCGTTAGGATAGTCGTGGGATTAATAGCTGGCATTACTAGAAGGAGTTGACGCTATAGAACTCTCCTGGGAGGACTCCTCTAGGGACGCTCCGCCCTTCCCTTTGCTACGGGCGGAGGCAAAGAGGACCTTCAGGACCAACGGTAGGAAGGTGGTTTGCCTACTAGGCCCAGCCTAAGTGGCAGCCCGACTATGGCGGGGAGTGCTGAGAAGGCTTGTTTGAGATAGTGGCATCTTAACGAGGTATACGGCGACGGCGAGGTGTACGGTAAGAGATGGCAAAAGGTGTTGTTTTAGTCAGGTTTGTGTGGGCGCGACGCGTATATTTGACTGTAAACTCACTAAGTTACACTACAGGCATTCAGGTCTCACACAACGATAACGCGACGAAAACGTGAAAACGCGGTTTTAGAACCTCAACACTAAGAAAACTCTTGTATAGGGCAGTTACTGCAGTAACTACAGCCTCAAGAACCAGTCAGTAACTGCTACAACCTCCCTGACTGACTGACTGCTTACATAAACAGTCAAAGTCAAGAGTTACTATTAGACCGACTGACTATTAGCAGCGTTGCCTACGCACCCGGAGTCCTCAATCTCAGGAATTGGGCAAATCAAGTCTACCTTGATTCTTCTGGAGTTGCGTCTTCTAAACCCAGAACGCATTCTAAGAGTTGCGCGCAAACCTCTCGACTCACGATCCCTTGCTTAATAGCATGCTATCGAAATTAAACGTCTACCATACGCCAAACAGCGCCGAGGACGCAGGTTGGCTGATTTACCAGCTCATGGTGCTATACATACAAAACCTCGAGCTATCGCTCGCCGCATCCAAACACCCATTCAGCCGCATCATTAACGGTACCCTAGCTGCCAACTCTTCAGTCGAGGTATTGAAAGTGATAATAGATGTTCATCTAAATCTGCATCCTGAGCTACCATGTCTGTCCTACTTACCCAAGGATATGTCTGGCTATAATGTGGATTCCTACCTCTACCTCCGC
Source organism: Zopfia rhizophila CBS 207.26 (assembly GCA_010093925.1). Lineage (NCBI taxonomy): Eukaryota > Fungi > Ascomycota > Dothideomycetes > Zopfiaceae > Zopfia > Zopfia rhizophila. The sequence continues at coordinate 286,564 of ML994640.1, forward strand.
TGCACATACCTTCACCTCCCCTTCCTCAATCTGCTGTCCCAATATCCCCGACACGTCACAAAGATCCCTCCCAGATCTGTTCTGCAAGGCCACATTCAACTTCTCCTTCGTATCCGGCGGCCCAGAATATTTATAAAAAATATAAAAATAATCGGACTGAGTGAACACTGTAGAATACAGAACACCTTTTCCTGAGTTTTGGTTTTGTGAATCCAGTGACTGGTATGGGGTGAAGGCGTGGAGTCCGGGGAGTGAAGGTATTAAAGTAGGGTTTATTTAATTCAACGCGCTACAGACGCGGCGGAGCTGTTGAGAGAGATTAGGGGAGCGGGGGTGGACGCTATGTAACCGAGTGCAGGGAATCAATGTACCAGCCCATGATCAATTGAGCGAGTGAAAGACCCAGTTTATATACACAATAGAGGCAGATAGTACGTAAGAGAGTACGTAAAAGAATACAATCAGCTGACATAGTGAGGGCCTGGTGTGAGGAGAGCCCGATTGTAGAGAAGGCTTGATTGACGAGGCCCTACTCGGTGACAGGCTATTAAGGGGTGGTTGGGGGAGGAGTGGATTTATTGGCCTGATGCTGCTCATTGACAGGTCGAGTGAGTGGACGCGTGAAGGAGATATCAAGTGTTCCTCAGGCGTCAATGATGGCTCGCGATTGAGTTGTCTGGAGATTCATGACATAGGAATTGTCTCCCGCATTCAATTCCGAAACCAATTCATTACAAAGCCCAATAAAAACCCTTATTCAAGCACGAAACTTGACACCATTTGGCGCGTTCGGCTTTGGCGTGTACAGCGTTCCCTCGTTCCAACTCATACCTGTCATATCCTTCTTCCACGCCGGCTTCCAGCCCTCCACCAGCTTGAGGCTAGCGCCAACAAACACCTGTTCGAAATCATGGATGATATCATTAATGTGCTCTAAACCAAGACTTATCCTGATCATGTCAGACGTAATACCACCTTTGATCTTCTCATGATCGGGAATCTACTAATGTTGGTACAAATGGGTGCTGGAACTATAAATATGTTCTATACTATAAGTTTAAGGTTGACTTGTGAACGTAAGGTTCCTCCTAGCCCTGTATACCCTTCTGTAGTCTGTACATAAGCTAATGCTTGAGGAAGCCATGTTTATTCGGACATATATTCGTCTGGTGTGGAGACGATCAGTTTGATACCACATGGCTAGCCAACTAAGCTGCTTCCAGTTCTGCCTCCACAATTCTAGATACTTATCGTCAACTTATACACGCGCCTGTTTCTAACCATCTCCTACAAATAGCTCTGCCATCTATGCGTTTTATGTAGTATCTTCGGCGGCCTTCGATTCTAGGCACCAAATTCTTCGTTCCAGTCAGATCCCATTCCACCGGCGGGTTTATACAAGGGCTGTGAATTCACTTGTAGAACCTATGCCAGCATCAACTCCGCTTCAAGCCAAGTTTTCCTAGAACCTGTGCCTTCTGGAAGTTGATGGTTTGCCGCATCCACCAGAGTCGACAATAGTCTGCGGTTGGCTGTATGCCTGCACCAACTCCCTTTCTATCGTAGCACCGATTTTGTCCCTTTCGTTGTATAAAGCAGCAAGCTTTCCACGTAAAGTCTAACATCTTGGATGATCATCTCTGACTACTTTTCAGTAGCTTAATAGAGCTTTTGAATACAAGGTTCTAGCACCCTCTCTTCTATCTTGATAGTTAAAGAGGTGAGCGAGGCCCCACATTGTATTTAACGCCGGTATGAATGTTGAAATATTTTCCGAGTTGGGTGCCCTCCTGTATCCTTCTAGCGCCCATACGTACATCTTCTCCGCCTTGTCCAGCTTTCCCCAGTCCGCGTAGAGAATGTAACCGAGCAATACTCGATTGCTTTCATTCCGTTGTCGTCAGGAGATTGCGAATCCTCCCTTGTCAACGTCAGGAGATTACGAATCCTCGTTCCAGCTCATCTCGCTCGTTATTTATATAGGATAGTGTTTCCGTAAATTGAGCTTGTTGAGCGGCTGAGAGACTGAACAAGATTGCATTAAGGACCTCAGAATTTAGAGAGCGAGCAGAGGCTATATACAGCTGAGAAGTGCCAAGCCGGCTGATTGTATATCCGACCAGCAGGAGGCCGCTTTACGGCAACAGATAGCCATCCTTAGTTTTCAATTCATGGATTGTTACGTAGATTCCCTGCACTCGGTAACAGAGAGGGCCCAAGCTGTGAACTGCACATATCAGTACTTCATGCTCTTTCTTTTGTCCATCCAAATTTTGCTGTTAAAACTTATCATTTATAGCCTTCTGAATTCTCTTCTTACACCTCTCCACATAGTAAAGCAGCTGTATCTGGGTCTTCTAATAATTTTTCTTATTCGTTCTTAGGACGGCTAAGCCAACAACAGCAATCACTAGCCACGACAGCTTTACTTACTAACTGTTATCCTAGATGTGCAGTGCCCACTAGTGCACTACTGAATACATGGCGTAACCTATCTGACCCTCCGTCCCTTCTACTAGAGAGTAGCTTCGCAGCATCCAAATGGCGTTAATGAACTCGATCTCGGTGCTGGCTATCCTCTCAAGCCGTGCTGACATTTGCTCTACAGCAATGGCTAACTACTGTAACGCAGCTGCAAGCAGCCGTGCCACAGGCTCTTGTGTCACCGAGTAGCACATCGTCATCTTTCTATAATCGGCCTTTCCTTCGTTAGCTGTTTACGAGTCCCCCTACGTACTATCATACGTACTTTATTACGTACTATCCACCTCTGTCGTGTATATAGATCAACTCTTTCACTCATTCAAGGGACAATGGGTTGCTATATTGATTCCCTGCACGTGGTTACAGTTATCAGACTTCTCAACAATCGGTACTGATTGATAAGGGCCTTACTATTACTGAATAACTGATAGACCCTCTAACTGGTATTGATTGATTAGCCTATCAGTAACTGCCAAGAGATGGCGAAATTCAACCCTCGCCGTCGCTACCAGAAACATCTACAATCTCATCTCTTATTACTACATTCAATTGCCTTATTAGGCCATTCTTGTTCCAATTGCCCAGACTGTCTTTCCAATGTTTGCCGCCCCTGGGCGTGTACGGTCCTTTAAAATTTACACCGTGCGCCTAAGAAGATTCGCTTTAGTTCATCCGACATAGGTGGAATAGATAATACATTAATAGCCATTTGATGTAGGCGTGGGTATTCAAGCCTTTACTCTTCTTAAAACTACTATTTTAGTAGGCAGCTAATAATCCTACAAGGAAATGTGTTTATAAATCTATTAAACTTATTATTAATATTATTCACTTTAGGAACGTTAAGAGACCACTTAAAAAGGTTTATATACTATTAATTAATATAGCATATTATTTACTCAAGTTTCTATAACTATAATTAGTAGATTTTTATAGTTATACTATATTTGTCTTGCTCTAGTAATTACGTATGTAGTTTACTTATTATACTTATTAAATACTATTTAAACTAATTATTCTAAATTTTTTATTACTTTCTTTTTTTTATAGTTTAATACTTTTGCTTTAATTATATCTAATAAAAACTTAGTAACTAATAAATTAATATTTTTAATAACTTTATTAATAACTAAATATAAAGTCTTAATACTAAAAAGAAAAGGCTTTAAAATATAAATTAGTAATATAACTTATATATTATATTTAATATTATATTAAATTAAAATTTATGCTATATTTATTTTTTATATACTTAATAAAGCTTATAAATAAATATTATTTAATAACATATTATTACTTATAAAGTAGTTTATATATTATATAATATTAAACTTATAAATAGCTTTTAGTATATAATAAAATATTTATTTACTATTATAGCTATATTATATATTTAGTAACTTAATAATTTTTATAAAGTTAATTGTTTTTATTAACTTATTATTTATAAATACAACTTTTAATAAAATATTGTAGTAAAGTAAAGTAGAAATTATATTACTTTAATAGTTTTACTTAATACACGTTAATAAAATAAAATAGTTAATTAAACTATTTTATTAAAAAAAAGTTGAATAAATGGTGTTAAATTGTATTATATATTTAAATAAAATTCACTTACGTTTCTTTTTTGTATAAGATTTTTTTAAATTAATTAAACTCTATTTTTAATTAATGTAGCAAATTCCTCTACTATAATATAAACTAAAAATTAATACTAATTTTTTTTTAAAATTAATAGCTTAAATTTTAGTTTTAATTAATTCTTAATAATATATATAATTATTATATTATTTAATTAAATTTTTTTTATAGTATAGTTATAAATATAAAAGTACTTAAAACTTAAACTAATTAACATAGTTATATAAAAACTACTAGTAAGTAATAAACTAAATTTAAGTTTTATAAAATATAAAACTGTTAATAGTATTATAAAAAAATTTTCTTTAATTTTTATTAGTTATTATTAAGTTTATATATATATATTATTACGGTAGTGTTATAAGTAGAGGGTTAGATGCTTAATAAAAAGCATTAATTAATTACTAAGTATAGTACCAAATAATAAGTCAAAACGTTACATAAAGAAAGGAAGAATATAATAAGTTATAAACTAAAATATTTAGAGCAAGAGCTTATACACTAGTGCAAGACTAAAATATAAATATATAATATAAAAAAAAAGCTTATAGAAAGGCTTCTTTAGAAGATTTTTATATTATAAATAGTTATTATAATAGTACCCCCTTTTAGGTCTAAGCTCTTATAAGGGGTATTTATATTAAATATTAGGTTTAAATTAGTCTAGGTTTTTAAAATAGAATTCTTTTATAACAGCTATATCTTAAAGGTCACTTATAAATTCCTATATTAAATTATTATATCTAGTTTATTTAATTAGATATTTATAGCGTTTTCACCTGCAATTCAGGCGCAGTTCTTTAATTTATTTAATATAATATTTAGTTTTCCTATTAACTTTAATAGGTTTAGATAGTAGATTTTATTAATTTAAAAGGTATTCAAATTCAGACACAGTAGACCAAAGTAATGATATATAAAAAACTAGGTATATATTTAAGAATTTAGAGAGTTTAAGTTAGTATGTGTATAGAGAAATTATCTAAAAAATATAGTATTTCCCTAAAGCCTTTAAGTCTAGCTTTTTAGAAGATTATTTTATTTAGATATTTTATATATTAAGCTAGACTATATCTCCTATTTAATAGTTAGGTATAGATAATTGTTTTTAGTTTACGTATTTTTTTTAGAGAGCTTAGGCCTAAATCATCTCTTCTTAAATTAATTATTAGATATTAGCTATTTTCTTTATTATGTGGTTAACTTCTAAGGCTTATAACACTTAATAAAAACGTTTTTAAATTCTTATAGAAAGTTTAAAACCCATTTAGGAATATTAGCCTGTATTAGCCAGGAATAGTAAAACTTTTATAAATTTAGATATAGTATTATTAGCTTTAAACTATACTAAAAGGAGCTAGTTTACCTAGTTATTTTACTAGTAGTTTATATATATATATATATAAGACTTATTTTATTATATTATTAGCTTTTTCTGTTTAGCTATTAGTTTCTAGGTGATATACAGAAGACAGTTAAAATTTAATTTATAGTTATTTATAAAGTTTATTATAAAAGACAGAGATAAATTATATTTCTTAGTTTAATATAATTATTTCTAGAAGGCTGTAGTCTATTTATATGTACTAATAAAAAAAATAAGTAATATCTATAGTAATTATCTTACTATAAGAAATTAAGTATCTATATTTTATAAAATAATTAGCTATAACCATAATATTAGTATAGCTTTTAGATTCTGGGAGGTTAGTAATAAAGTTTATAAAAATATCCTTCTATCTCCTTTTAAAGATAAGGAGAGGTTTTAAGAGGCTATAATACTTTTCACAAAAAGTCTTAAATTTTTAATAAGTATAATAATAAAATATATATTAATATATTATTTTAAATATCTAAAGCTAGTAGTATTTGTGTTGTAGGATTTTAAGAATTTTTCTATAACTAGAGTAGCCACCAGCAGGAGAATCGTGCATAATTTAAAAAAAATTTAATTTTAAGTTTATTATTATTTAGTATTACTAGCTGGTTATGATAGTATAACTAGTTTTTTTAGTTTTTATATTTACTTAGAGAAAGCTTCTTAAAGTGTTAGGTTCTATCCCATATTAGTAGCAGAATTTTCTAAATAAACTTATTATTTAGGTATTTATTATTAATAATCTATTAAATTAACCTATCTGTTTTAGTTAAGTTTAATTCTAGAATATTATTAAATAGTTTAGAGTAGAGAAGTATTTATTATTAAGCTTTTTAAACTTCTTTTTAGGCTAGAGTATTTTATATATAGTAAATAAAAGTATCTAGTTTTTCACCCTACTTACCTAGTCAGTACATAATAGTAAAGTTAAATTAGAATAAATATTTAATCTAGTAAGCTTATTAATAGCTAAGTTACTTTATTATAGTAAAGTACTAAAGATTTTTATAATTATTTAGTACTTAAATTAGGAACACAGTACCTTCTAATTTAGGTTTTTATTATTTAAAGTAATATATAATAGCTAGCAGTTTCTTGTCGTATATTTTATAGTTATATTTAGTAGAATTTAGTCTCTTGAAAAAGTAGACTATAGGTTTTAGTTTATTTTATTTATCTTTTTAGAAAAGGATTTTAGTAATTACGTAGTCTAAAAAGTCAGCTTCTATAATAATTAGTAACTTAGAATTAAAGTATTAGAGAACTAGGGCAGTTATAAATGCATATTTTAAATATTTAAATATCTCTTAATAAGTATTATTAAATTTAAATTAAATATCCTTTTTATTAAAGCTATAAGCAGGAACGTAATACGGAAAAAGTTATTAATAAATTATTAATAAAAGTTAATAAATTCTAGGAATACTTTTATATCCTTTACGTTCTTAGAAAATTCCTAGTTAAAAATATTCTTTATTTTATTTAGGTTTATACTAATTCCTTTTATTAAAATTACATATCTAAGATAATTAACTTATTTTTAGTAAAACTCGTATTTATTAATATTAAGTTACAGGCTAGCTTTATCTAAGGCTTTTAAAACTTATTTTATATATTATTAGTATTCATATAAAAAAATTACTATAGATTAGAATATTATTAAGATAAACTATATAAAACATATTAAGAAATAATTAAAGAACATTATTTATATAGTATTAGAATATACTTAATACATTAACTAGTCTAAATAACATAATAAAATATTTAAATAGATTATATTAAGTTTAGAAGATAGTTAGATATTTATTTCTGTTTACTATACAGAGGTGGTTAAAAGCTGAGATAATATCTAGCTTTATAAAATACTTTACCTTACTAAAGCAAAACAGGTTTTCTTAAATTAATAAAATTAAATAATAGTTCTTAATAGTAATAGTATTTAGAGCTTAATAGTCTATATAGAATTAGAAATCTTTATTAGGTTTCTTTATAAAAATAACTAGTAAAACTATAGAAAATAAACTTACTCTAATAAATCCTTTAGCAAAATAGTTATTAAAATACTTTCTAAGAACTTTTAGTTTATTTTAGAATATTTTATAGAGAGATCTAAATCCAGGTTGCTTTCCTTCCTTAAAGATAATCTTATAATTATATAAATAATATTTAGGTAGTCTATTAGTTTCTTTATGTAAGAATATTTAAAAAGTATTATAGTACTTTTTTAGAACCTTAGTAGCTAAATTAGTATAGATTTTTAAAGCTAAAGCTTTATTAATATTAGCTATTAAAATAGTAAAGATTTTATATTTATGTTTTTAGGCTATTTATATAAAGAGGGCTGCTCTAATTAGGTAGATATTTATACTTAGTTTAGAGTTCTTATAAAAGCCTTCTAGTAAAGCCTTTACTAAGAGATTTTTAAAGCCTTAAGAGAAAAGCTTTCTTATAAAATCTTTATTTAGTTTAGTATTAAATTTAGGTATAAATTTAGATTCTAGATAAAAGCCCTTTAGAGAACAGTTCACCAGGAGGTCCTCTAAGTAAATATTAAATTCTTATAATTAATAGTTTATTTTAGCTAACTAGTTATCGCGTTGAGTTTAAATAGTTAGTAATAACTTTAAAAAGCAGGTCCATAAGCGCTGTATATAAATAGTATTAAAATAAAAATCTTTTAGTAAAAAATTTACTAGAAAGTCCCTTAGACAGGTAGCATTTTCTCTTAAATAAATAAAAGATTAAAATAAGTATAGGTAATAGGCCTAGTAATAGGAAGCATTAAAAAATAGCTTTTATAAATTATAGTTAAAATTAATCTTATATTTTTTTATTTAAGGTTAGCTAAGAATTAATTTATGGTTTCCTATAACTATTATAAAGAGATAGATTTTCTTAACGTAATTTATATAGTAGAGAGTTATACTAGCAGTATATAAGATATAATTTTTTTTAAGATATTTATTATTAAAACCAGTAGGATATAAGACGTTTGGGAGTAGTAAGAGATAGAGTTTCTAAATACTAACTAAAAATCTACTAATATAACTTATATTAGTTACTCTAGTATTAATTAAAGTAGTAACAGAGTAAGATAAGCTATTTTATTAGATAATATATAGAATATTTACTTAATAATTTTAAGAGTCAGTTACTGGGTAAGAGGTCTAAAAGTTAATAGAAATCTAATATTAGAAATATTCTAAAAAGTAACTTAATATTAGAATAGAGCTTTTAATAGGCTAGTTTAAGAAGTTTAAAAGTATTTTTATTTATAGGAAAATTTAAATTTAGAGAAAGAACAGAAGCAGGTTACTTATTAGAATTAAAATAAACTTATAAATTAGAATTCTAATAGGGGGATAAAGTAGTTTTAAGAAATATAACTATATTTATTATACTTAAAATATTAGTTATTATGCTTTTAGGCTTCTCGTTTAGCTAATCTAATAAAAACATAGTTAAAAGTATTAATTTCTATAGTATTAGAATTTTTTTATGATATGGATTACAGCCTAGTAAGATATAGAAAAAAAAAGTACTAAAAATTATTATCATATAAGAATATCAGGTTAGCGTAGTTATTTAATATATTAAAAATTTTAATATCTATTATTATCTAGCAGAGATCGTTATTTAATAACCTTCTTAACTAAGTAATTAGACTAATTTTATTTAGTCTAGTATTAATAGCTAGTTTATAGAATTTAATAAAATAAATAATAAAACTCTTTTATTCTTAGTAAAATAAATTAAGTTTACTTAAAGTAATAAGTTTTCTATTTAGGTCTCTATATATAGCTTATAGAAAAGTAATTAATTATTCTACTAAGTATATATCCTTATTTATAAAAAAATCTATAAGTGTTAAGAGCGTTTAGTAGAGTATTAATTAGTATTATCTTTAAGCTTATAATTAAGTTTCCTAATAAAAATATATAGGTCTTTTTATTTTCTAGTAAATATCAGAGAGTCAGATAGGCAGTTAGATTTTATTATTATTAATAATATAGTAAGTTCTAGTATAATAGTTAATCTCACATTTCTAACTATAGCTTAAGAAACTTAAAAATAAATACTAGTTATAGTTATAAATAAAGTTAGAATTATAGAACTTAAGCTACTTCTAGATAAACCAGTAACAAGAGCTAGACTTTTTTTAATAGGGGAGATAGTAATAGTAGAGATTAAACTAATAAACACTTATTTTATTTTATTAAACTTAATATAAAAAGCTTTTATACTTTTTTTATATTAAATTTCTTATTTTATTAAGATATCTATAAGTGATTTGTTACTTACCTTTAGAGTTATAAGTTAAGAGATAAAGTCTCTAAGGATTTTAGTAAAATCTAAGTTATTTATTATAAGAAATTAATAAAGACGTAACGTAATATTATAGTAGTGCTATAAGTAAAGGGTTAAATACTTAATAAAAAGTATTAATTAATTACTAAGTATAGTACTAGATAATAAGTTAAAACATTACGTAAAAAAAAAGAATATAATAAATTATAAACTAAAATATTTAAGGTAAGGGCTTATACACTAGCGTAAAACTAAAGTATAAATATATAATATAAAAAAAAGGCTTAAAAAAAGGCTTCCTTAAAAGACCTTTATATTATAAATAGTTATTATAATAATACCCCTTTTTTAGGTCTGAGTTTTTGTAAGAAGTATTTATATTAAATATCAGGTCTAAATTAGTCTAGGTTTTTAAGATAGAATTTTTTTATAATAGCTATATCTTAGAGATCGCTTACAGATTCCTATATTAGATTATTATATTTAATTTATTTAATTAAGTATTTATAGCGTTTCCGCCTGCAATTTAGGTGTAGTTTTTTAATTTATTTAATATAGTATTCAGTTTCCCTATTAACTTTAATAGATTTAGATAGCGGGTTTTACTGATCTAGAAGATATTTAAATTTAGGCATAATAGGCTAAAGTAATAATACATAAAAAACCAGATATATATTTAAGAATTCAGGGAGTTTAAGTTAGTACGTGTATAAAGAAATTATTTAAAAAATACAGTATTTCCCTAAAGCCTTTAAGTCTAGCTTTTTAGAAAATTATTTTATTTAAATATTTTATATATTAAGCTAAACTATGTCTCCTATCTGATAGTTAGGTGTAGGTAATTGTTTTTAGTTTATATATTCTTTTTAAAGAGCTTAGGCCCAAATCATCTCTTTTTAAATTAGTTATTAGATATTAGCTATTTTCTTTACTATACAGTTAACTTATAAGGCTTATAACACTTAGTAAAGATGTTTTTAAATTCTTATAAGAAATTTAAAACCCATTTAGGAATGTTAGCCTATATTAGCTAGAAATAGTAAAACTTTTATAAATTTAAATATAGTGTTATTAGCTTTAAACTATACTAAGGGGAGCTAATTTACTTAGTTATTTTACTAATAGTTTATATATACACATAAGACTTATTTTATTATATTATTAACTCTTTTTATTTAGCTATTAGTTTCTAGGTAATATGCAGAAGACAGTTAGAATTTAATTTATAGTTATTTATAGAATTTATTATAAAAAATAGAAATAAATTATGTTCCTTAGTCTAATATAATTATTTCTAAAAGGCTATAGTTTATTTATATATACTAATAAAAAAAATAGATAATATCTATAGTAGTTATCTTACTATAAAAAATTAGATATCTATATTTTATAAAGTGATTAACTATAATCATAATATTAATATAGTCTTTAGATTTTAGAAGGTTGGTAATAAAGTCTATAGAAATATCCTTCTATCTTCTTTTAAAGATAGAGAGAGGTTTTAAGAGGCTATAGTACTTTTCACAGAAAGTCTTAAATTTTTAGTATATATAGTAATAAGATATATATTAATATATTATTTTAAATATCTAGGGCTAGTAGTATTTGTGTTATAGGATTTTAAAAGTTTTTCTATAACTAAAGTAGCCGCCAGCAGGAGAATCGTGTATAATTTAAAGAAATTTAATTTTAAGTTTATTATTATTTAGTATTATTAGCTGGTTATAATAGTATAATTAGCCTTTTTAGTCTTTATATTTACTTAGAGAAAGTTTCTTAGAGTGTTGGATTTTATCCTATATTAATAACAGAATTTCCTAAATAAACTTATTATTTAGGTATTTATTATTAATGATCTGTTAAATTAATCTATCTATCTTAGTTAAGTTTAATTCTAGAGTATTATTAAATAGTTTAGAGTAGAGAAGTATTTATTATTAAGTTCTTTAAACTTCTTCTTAAGCTAAAGTATTTTATATATAGTAAGTAAAAGTATCTAGTTTTCCACCCTACTTACCTAATTAGTACGTAATAGTAAAGTTAAATTAGAATAAATATTTAGCTTAATAAGCTTATTAGTAGCTAAGTTACTTTATTATAGTAAAATACTAAAGGTTTTTATAGTTATTTAGTACTTAAATTAGAAACGCAGCATCTTCTAATTTAGGTCTCTATTATTTAAAGTAATATATAATAACTAGCAGTTCCTTATTATATATTTTATAGTTATATTTAGCGGAATTTAGTCTCTTAGAAAAGTAGACTATAGATCTTAGTTTATTTTATTTATCTTTCTAGAAAAGGACTCTAGTAGTTATATAGTCTAAAAAGTCAACTTCTATAATAATTAGTAACTTAAAATTAAAGTGTTAGAGAACTAAGTTAGTTATAAATATATATTTTAAGTATTTAAACGCCTTTTAGTAAGTATTATTAAATTTAAATTAAATATCGTTCTTTATTAGGGCTATAAGCAGGGACGTAATATAAAAAAAGTTATTAATAAATTATTAATAAAAGTTAGTAAATTCTAGAAATGCTCTTATATCCTTTACGTTCTTAGAAAATTCCTAGTTAAAAATATTCTTTATTTTATTTAGGTTTATACTAATTCCTTTTATTAAAATTATATACTTAAGATAAGTAACTTGTTTTTGGTGGAACTTATATTTATTAATATCAAGTTACAGGCCAGCTTTATCTAGGGCTTTTAAAACTTATTTTATATATTATTAGTATTTATATAAAGAATTACTATAGATTAGAATATCATTAAAGTAGGCTATATAAAATATATTAAGAAATAGTTAAAAAATATTATTTATATAGTATTAAAATGTGCTTAGTGTGTTAGCTAGTCTAAATAATATAATAAAATATTTAAATAAGCTATATTAGGTTTAGAAGGTAGTTAACTATTTATCTTTTTTTATTATATAAAAATAGTTAAAAGCTAAGATAATATTTAGCTTTATAAAATACTTTATCTTACTAAAGCGGGACAGGGTTTTTTAGATTAATAGAATTAAATAATAGTTTTTAATAGTAATAGCATTTAGAGCTTAATAGTTTATATAAAATTAAAAATCTTTATTAGATTTCTTTATAAAGATAACTAGTGTAGCTATAAGAGATAAACTTACTCTAATAAATTCTTTAGTAAAATAGTTATTAAAATACTTCCTAAGAACTTTTAGTTTATTTTAGGATATTCTATAAAGAGGTTCAAATCCGGGTTGCTTTTCTTACTTAAGAATAATCTTATAGTTATATAGATAATATTTAGGTAGTTTATTAGCTTTCTTATGTAAAAATATTTAAAAGGTATTATAATACTCCTTTAGAACTTTAGTAGCTAAATTAATATAAGTTTTTAAAACTAAAGCTTTATTAATATTAGCTATTAAAACAGTAAAGATTTCGTGTTTATATTTTTAGGCTATTTATATAAAAAGGGCTGCCTTAATTAGGTAGATATTTATACTTAGTTTAGAGTTCTTATAAAAGCCTTCTAGTGAAGTCTTTACTAAGAAATTTTTAAAGTCTTAAGAGAAAGACTTTCTTATAAGTTCCCTATTTAATTTAGTATTAGATTTAGATATAAATTTAGATTCTAAGTAAAAGCCTTTTAGAAAATAGTTTACTAGAAGGTCCTCTAAATAAGTATTAGGTTCTTATAATTAATAATTTATTTTAGCTAACTAGTTATTATATTAAGTTTAAATAGTTAGTAATAACTTTAGAAAGCAGGTTTATAAATACTATATATAAATAGTATTAAAATAAAAGCCTTTTAATAAAGAGTTTATAAAAAAGTCCCTTAGACGGATAGCATTTTCTCTTAAATAAATAAGAGATTAAAATAAGCGTAGGTAATAGGCTTAGTAATAAAGAGTATTAAAAAATAGCTTTTATAAGTTATAATTAAAGTTAACTTTATATTTTCTTATTTAAGGTTAGCTAAAAATTAATTTATGGTTTCCTATAGCTATTATAAAGAGACAGATTTTCTTAATATAATTTATATAGTAAAGAGTTATACTAGTAGTATATAAAATATAACCTCTTTTAAGATATTTACTATTAAAACTAGTAGAATATAAGACGTTTAGGAGCGGTGAGAGATAGAGTTTTTAAGTATTAACTAAAAATCTACTAATATAACCTATACTAGTTACTCTAGTATTAATTAAAGTAGTAATAGAGTAGAACGAGCTATTTTATTAGATAATATACAGAATATTTACTTAATAGTTTTAAGAGTTAGTTACTAGATAAGAGGTCTAAAGGTTAATAGAAATCTAATATTAGAAACGTTCTAAAAAGTAACTTCATACTAAGACAGAGCTTTTAATAAGCTAGTTTAAAGAGTTTAGAAATATTCTTATCTATAAAAAGATTTAGATTTAGAGAAAGAACAAAAGCGGGTCACTTATTAGGGTTAGGATAAACTTATAAATTAGAATTCTAGTAAAGAGACAGAGCAGTTTCAGGAAATATAACTATATTTATTATACTTAAAATATTAGCTATTATGCTTTTAGGCTTTTCGTTTAGCTAATCTAATAAAAGTATAGTTAGAAATATTAATTTCTATAGTATTAGAATCTCTTCATAATACAGATTACAGCCTAGTAAGATACAGTAAAAAAAGATACTAAAAGTTATTATTATATAAGAATATTAAATTAACGTAGTTATTTAATATATTAGAGATTTTAATATCTACTATTACTTAGCAGAGATCGTTATTTAATAACCTTTTTAACTAAGTAATTAGACTAATTTTATTCAGTCTAGTGTCAACAGCTAGTCTATAGAATTTAGTAAAGTAAATAATAAAACTTTTCTATTCTTAGTAAAATAAATTAAGCTTACTTAAGGTAGTAAGTTTTCTATTTAGGTCTCTATATATAGCTTATAAAAAGGTAATTAATTATTCTACTAAGTGTATATCCTTATCTATAAAAGGGTTTATAAGTGTTAAAAGCGTTTAATAAAGTATTAATTAGTATTATCTTTAAGCTTATAATTAAGTTTCCTAATAAAGATATATAGGTCCTTTTATTTTCCGGTAAACATTAGAGAATTAAGTAGATAGTCGGATTTCGTTATTATTAATAGTATAGTAAGTTCTAACGTGATAATTAATCTCACATTTCTAACCATAACTTAAGAAACTTAGAGATAGATACTAGTTATAGTTATAGATAAGATTAGAATTATAGGACTTAAGCCACTTCTAAATAAACCAGTAACTAAAGCTAGACTTTCTTTAATAAAGGAGATAATAATAGTAAGAGTTAGGCTAATAAACACTTACTTTATTTTATTAAGCTTAGTATAAAAAGCTTTTATACTTTTTTTATATTAGGTTTCTTATTTTACTAAGGTGTCTATAAGCGATTCGTTACTTACTTTTAAAGTTATAAGTTAAGAAATAAGGTCTCTAAGACTTTTAGCAAGATTTAAATTATCTATTATAAAAAATTAGTAAAGATATAATATAATATTACGGTAGTACTATAAGTAAAAAGTTAGGTACTTAATAAAAAGCGTTAATTAATTACTAAGTATAATACCAAGTAATAAGTTAAAACGTTACGTGAAGAAAGAAAGAATATAATAAGTTATAAGCTAAAATATTTAGAGTAAGGGCTTATGCGCTAGCATAAGACTAAAGTATAAATATATAATATAAAAAAAAAAGCTTATAAAAAGGCTTCTTTAGAAGGTTCTTATATCACAAATAGTTACCGTAACATATATATATAAATATAATATTAAAATTCTGCTAAAATACTTTTTTTATTAGTTTATTAGATTTTTATATATTAATATAATATATAGCTTATAAATACTATTTAATACTTATAATAAAAATTTATTAACTATTTTATTTATTATTTTTAAGTTCTAAAAAATAGGTTTAAATAGTTAGTACTTATAGTTTATACTTTTTTTATACAGTATTAATATTAATTAAAAAAAATAAAAAAAATAAAAAAGTATAAAAATACTTAAATTTAGTATTAATAAAGTAAATATTATAAAATCTTTATTTAATATAAAAATAAATATTATTATAATATATATAATAGTAAAAAAAAACTAATTATAAAAATTTAGGTTAATAATAGTAAAAAGTGTAAATAAAGTAAATTTAATAAAAAGTTAACTATACTAATAAAAATAATTTTTTTATAAGCCAACTATTTATTTATAATATATTTAGATATTCTAAGTTATATTAGTATTAATTTATTATTAAAGTTTTTGCTAATATAAATACTAATAGCTAATTAATTAGTAATACTTTACTACTTAATAAGTTACTAATTCTAAAAAGTCTAGTAGCATGAATATTAATTTTCAACAAGTTCTTACTTAGCTAAACTACTATAATTTGTAATACTACCTATTAATCTAAAGGCATTACTAGTAGTATCTATGTAACGTGGCCTCTTATGTTATTGGTTCTAGAGTAGGGGCGTGAAGGAGAGAATAAGCTAGAAACGAACTTTTAAAAGTACTAAGCGTGTGAGGTTAGTGAAATAGAATATAATTAATAGAGTTGTAAAGAAAAGCTGTAGGATAGAAATTTATTTATTTAAGAAGGTAAGAAATAGCTGTTAAAGCTCCCGTTAGTATAAGGACAAAACGTGAAGACTAAGAGTGCTGTGCGGATGCACTCGCATTTGTATTAATGCTCAGAGATGGTGTGTAGAGCAGCGTAGCTTAGCTGTGTAAGGGTAGGAGCAAGCAGAAAAAATGGGGGAAGGAAGGCAAAGAAGAGTTGAGATTGAAATCAAACCAGGACGAAGGGACCCTTTTATAGCTAACGTCTGACAGGCTACTTACTTAAAGATTAGGTAATAAATATGGATTGTGTGCAGATCTAAAATTTTCTGAAGTCCTGAATTCGTTGGCATAGAGGCCTCCAATTTCGGAGGCAAAGCTCACAAGATATGGAGGCCTCTAATCCAACCCGATATGATTTATGAAAGACTCCAAGACTGCTTGCTCCTAACCGCGCACAAGAGTGGAAGAAAAGTGATAGCAGGCAGTAGATAGAGGCAGAGCGGAGACACGTATGCGCTTGAGGAGTTTAAGTCGGCATCAGAGGAAGCGCGGCTATGTAACAAAGTGTACTAGTGTCCTTTAGACTTAGAGCCGGGTGGAATAAAATTCTACCTACCTCTAGATTCTCAGGTCCAAAATGCAATCCTGTTCAGTCTCTTAATCTCTCCACAAGTACTAATCCCGGTAAAAGTAATCATATGATCACGCTCACGATTGGAGGATTTTGGCTTCAAATCCTGTTAGGTTTCTTTCCACTTCTCACACTGAATCACCTCCGAGGCACACCTGCCTAGATTGATTTATTCATGACCGTATAGACGTCGTATCGCTGAGGTTAGCCCGATTTAGTGACTGGTGCTACCTTTTATGATAGTGCAACCAGTCAGTGGCTGTCAACCGCAAGTGCCATGGTACTTCCCGATTGGGACTACCGCTGTAGACGGAGAAAGATGTGGCTATGGCTTCCTTAGCTGCCCAGCGTTGCAATTATGGGGATGCGAGGTTGAAAGTGCTCGTCAGTGTACCCAGACAAGCAGACTCGCTAACAATCAGTCGAACTGCCAAGAATTGATTGCTTGATTGCTTATGTTAGCAATCAATCAATCAATCCTCGAGGTGCTCTTCTATGCAATCAATCAATTAAGGAGAGTCTCGATTGATTGATTGATTGTATTGATTGATAGATTGTAGGGTGAGGCTATTCAGATGTATGTAGGAGCAAGCTAGTGATGTTTTTCTGGGCGCAAGTTGATGGGTAACATCTAATTACCCAACTAGGCTAGCTCTCTCTCTCGCTTCCCTGCTCCTGCATCTGCACCTGGCCGACTTCATGGTTAGCCGATTACTTCAAAATTAATATCCCATCAACCACCTACCCAATTTATCTCGGAGTTGCTCCAAAATATGTCGGGTGAGTGTACTAAAGCCTTTGAATTAGGTCTTCAACAGCTGTCGAGGTCTCCTACAGCCTCTATAGCTCCCTCCGCACAAGCCGTCGCACCCACTAAGCCCAACACCGATGACACCTCAGCACAAGATAAAGATGAGCCAGATGGCCTCAATTATGATGGGATCAACTGGAAACGGCTGCCAGACCTACAAAAATGCGCGCGCTCGCTGCTGAGGACCCCGAGCTAAATATACCGCCATGGATATCACTGTTAGAGTCAAAAGAACCCTAATCAATTCTTCTTTAATTATAGGTTCTGTTACTAGAAGAAGCTAATTGATCAGGGGCGCCCGGGCAGGTATAACACTACGTTATCAACTTCTTTAGCTGCTGTACATCTCATGCAAATGAAAGCTGGCCATAGCTTTAATAAGCAGAGCAAGATAGCCCCTTAGCAGTGTGACAGCTAATAATCGTTAGTTTAACATCTACAGCACAGGAGGATTGACGTACCTTAAGAAGTTGCTAATGAAATAGAAGGATTTAACGTATAGGCCTTTTGTACGCGTGCTGTATACTAGGTGCTTACAAATAATCACCTACTTACCAAATTCAAGTCTCCTGTCTTCTGCGAGTTAATAGCTTCTATTAACCCTCTTACTAAATCTTCTCTCTGGGTAAATCACTAATTGGTGATATAATTCATTCTTCTCTAATATAAAGCCTTAGTACCTATTGTACGCCAAAACCTTGCTAATTTGCTATTACTTATATACATAACCTTTGATAATTAGACAACGCAGGGGGGTAAAAAGTGTTTACAGAAATCTTTATACATTACCTTTTATAAGGTAGCTATATTGATGAGTATTTAGTTATACTTTCTTAACTTTCTAGCACTTACTTAAGTAAGAAGATTACTAAGATTATACAGCAGACATTTAAGGCCTTTAAGTTCTATAAGGAATAGATTAGCTACTTTATACTTAATAACACTTCTAATAATAACACTACTATAAAGTAACTTATGATAATGTATAACTTTTTTACTAAACCTTATTAACTCTACTACATACCGCATTTAATTAATCTTATAGATTAGGTAATAATATTTAT
This sequence comes from Zopfia rhizophila CBS 207.26, assembly GCA_010093925.1. Classification (NCBI taxonomy): domain Eukaryota; kingdom Fungi; phylum Ascomycota; class Dothideomycetes; family Zopfiaceae; genus Zopfia; species Zopfia rhizophila. The sequence continues at coordinate 305,469 of ML994640.1, forward strand.
CGTTAATAGAAACTCTTTTAAAAATAAGGTAATATAGATACCTAAAAAAAAAAAGCTTTTAAAAAACTAGCATAAAAAAAGTCCTTTAGATACCTTTTTTAATATTATTAACTATATCAAGACTCTATAGTAGTACGTGAAGATTGAAGAGTTTTAAAAGACTCTATACTCTGATATTAAGCTAAAATCAATTGAAAAGCCTATTAAAACTTATTGAAAATCTTATATTAAGTCTTTTTACTATAGCGTTAAAATATAAAATATTCTTAACACCTATATTAACTATTACATTAATTAATATTATATAGAGGTGGTAGCTTAACGTACTAAGTAGAAAAATACTAAAAAGCTAGATACTTTTTACTAAATAAAAAATAATAGACTTATATCTTATAACTAGCAGGTTATTAATTAATACATTAAATTTCTCAAGCTTCTTAAGAATGCAACAGGTTGGCTTTAAGGAAAAAATAAATCTAGCTAATTTAGTATAATCTAGAAGGTTATATCTACCTTTAACTTTTTCTTATAATTATATAAAGCTAAAAAAAATTAATTTAGTAAAGTATATTATAATAAGCCTTACTTACTAGAAGACTACTATAAAATTAATATTAACCAAAGGTAGAGCAAGTTACATAAGTATTATAAAAAGCTTAATAATTTACTAGCCTATTATATAGCTGTTTTTCTCTATTCTTCGTACAAACTGTACTATAAGAACGCGTGGGAGAATAGGCCTAAGTGGCTACAGAAGCTTAATAGGGCATTTAAAGCCTTATGGGCTTCTTATTGTAATAACAGAGTTAATTAATGCTCTTTACTTCTAAGAAAGCGCGCGTGAGTCAACAACGAGATCTTAGAGATTATTACTAAATATACTACTCTAAAAAATAAGGTGGAGCAGGGCAACGACAAAAATAATGAGTATAAAAAGTAGGCGAAATTAAAGCGTGTTAATGCGCAACACCCGTACGCTGGAAATCTAATTCAGTACTAGTTAAGTCAGGCTTCAGAGTTTCCGCGCCTATCAAAGATGGCCCTTGATATTCTTACAATCCCTGCATCGAGCGCTGATTGCGAGCGTATGTTTAGTAAGCTTAGCGATCTTTTGGAGGTGAGAAGAATGCAGATAAAGCCCCAGTTAATAGCTGCTATCATATGTAGTAAGGTGTGGATGAAGAAGCCCTAGAAGCAGCAAACAGGTATGTGATTATATACGTACGTAGTCTATTTACTGACAAATTCGCAGCCAAATTGACCACTACGCCAGAAGGAGCCATCACCGAAGACCCTATGGCAGCTGCACACATCGACAACTACATATGGGATGAAGATTCAGGCGATGAAGGCTACTCTGCTGCGTAGGGCAGCAAAATATATGTATTAGTAAGCTCCAGCAATCAAGCAATCAATTATCAATCAATCTTCGTGGGATCTGGCTAAACAATCAATCAATCAATTGACGAGGGCGACAACGAGCAATCAATCAAGTGGAAGGCGATTTGGATTGATTGATTGCTTGTTAGCGAGTCTGCAGACAAGCATGGCACCGAAAGCGCGACCGAGGACTTTGCTCTCCCTTTTCCTATACAAAAACACCCTGGAGTCACGAAATATCAGGTGGTATACCTATTTCTAGGTCGACATGCGACCTTGATCACACTGCGTACGGGATCTGCAGGTGGGTGCTACCCAAGACGGTTTTTGCTGTGCCGCTTTTCTCTTGCGGCGCGTATTAGACACATTGCTGCAAGGTTCAACATCATTTCCAAGGCGACGCGGTGGTACCTGTCTCCCATGTGAGTGCACCTTCCTATCCTACCTCATGTGAGGTTTAAAAAGTCGCCCGACTTCGCGCTTCTCTCCATCTTCTACTCATCTTTCATCACCACCGTCGCCATCCACATCACCAACCGCCGCATCTAAAATGAAGATTCCAATCATCCTTACTGCGCTTTCGGTCTTCGTAGCATTCACCAATGCCCAGATCACAGCCAAATCGGTTCCGTTTCGTCCCATGACCATCTCCAAAGACAATTCAACGATCAGCGGGACAGTCCTTGGCGCTTGCCATGAAGGTGCAGCCACCGAAGGTCTCTGCCTATTTGGTCTAATCACTAATCCTTCTTCTTATTCTACAGCCTTCTATCTCAATACGACTATTGGGGACGGCGACAACACCCCAGCGACCTTCCCGTCTGGCAAGCCGGGAATCCTCGGCTGGGCTCTAGTTAGCAGCAGCTTTGTCGTCCCTTCTGCAATGCATCTTGTCTTCCGTCCTACTTCGAACGTCGCCATTGCGATCATCAGCCCTGGGAATTCGACTTTCAATTATGTTGCTTTAGATGAATACGGATATATGGTCATTGGGAGCGGACTTGATGAAACAACCTTCCCACCTACCTACGACGTCAAAGATTACAGAATTGGTACCTCTGTACGACTTACTATTCATATACCTGCACGATGCTGTTGTGGGCTGTCGGAGGGACCGACGCCAAGCCGCAGAATCCGACCTGCCGGAAGGCGGACGTCAAACGGGTCTTCATTGACGTCGATGTTCTTTTATATAGAAAACTAACTCTCTTTTCATTATGAAGACGAGATGGTACAGACAGAGATGAGTTCTTAAGAAGAGCATGAGCTGATTGTTGAGGTATTGACTCAAGCAACCAGAAATTTCTGTTAATACAAAATTTCCTTCCAAGTCATGATCGTATTGCCACGTGTATCCGTGCAAGACAGGGTAAAAAAAACATACGCACCAAAAGCATGACCGATGGCTGAACCTTCCGCTCTGGCGTGCATACCCTACTTGAATCATGATCCCTTTCTAGGTACTTAGATTTGGCTCTACAAAGCTTTCTGTAGTAGTTTGTCGCGCCCCGCCAGTTTGGCGGGTGGAGGGGCAATTTCATATACTTTCGTATTTTCGCCAATTGCTGGCGTCATTTCCCGACCTACCGAGATTCCCACTAAGCCTTGTCGCCGTAGATCCCCTGTCCGATCGTGAAGCGTTTCCTGGTCTGTCGTTCTTTCCCTTAGCATCATCCCGATTTGTATCTAGTGGCTGCTGTCTGCAGTTAGCCGCGATTACTCATCCCCACAAATATCGGAGTCCCGGGCACGAAGAAGATCCCAATCTTTATTCTTAAACCGCAACATATCTCGACATGAAGAATTATTTTCTATGTTCTCTTGCGTCAAGTAGGTGCTTGGCGGATATCTGATTTAAGTAGCCATCATGAAATCACGACTCTGTGCTCTCCTTTCCACTGTTGAAACATTCGCGCTCGTATATCCAAACTACAGAACTTCAAATGACTTTATTCTTACGTTCCTGGCACTTTACATCGCACAATACGCAGTATTAGCAGTCTACAACATCTTCATCTACCCCTTCTACCGCTCCCCCCTACGCCACCTACCTGGCCCAAAAGTAACTTACCCTCTCTTACCTCATCCAACTTACACTAATGCCATATCAGAACGGAAACATCTTCTTCGGCCAAACGCTCGACTTCGTCAAAGCCGAAGGCCCAAACGACCTTCTCCTCACATGGATGCGCCAGAATCCCGATGCGCCAATCATCCGCTACCTGCACATGGCCAACTCGGAATGGCTACTCATGAACAGTGTCCAGGCATGTAAAGAGGTGCTGCAGACAAAATGCTATGCTTTTGAGAAGCCGGCTTGGTTTCGAAGGGTGGTAGGGGAGATTGCGGGGGTGGGGCTTGTGAATACGGAAGGGGACGAGCATAGGGTGCAGAGGAAGTTGCTTGCTGGTAAGTCTTAGGTGTGCTTGTGGGTAGTTGAACTTTGGGGAATACTGATGGTGATACGAAGGGCCATTCTCGCTGTCGAATATTAAGAGGTTGGTGCCAGGTTTTAATGATAAGGCGAGCGAATTATCTGCGAGGATCGTGAGTACGATGAAAGAGAATCCTGATGAGCCTATTGAAGGTGACCTTCTCTCCATATTCCATGAAATTCTGCTTGGGACTAAAATAATGCAGTTGCAAAAATCTTTTCTCAGACCACCCTCGACATCGTCGGTCGTGCGGCCCTCGGCGTCGAACTCGGCTCCCTTTCCACATCTGGCTCTAACTTTTCCAATTTATATCAATGCATTCTCGATCAACCTCCTGCAGGCCAGGTCATCTCTGCAATCAACATGTTCATCCCAGTGAGAAACTGGCTGCCGTTGAAAGCGAATAGAGATTTCGTGCATGCTACGCAGGAGGTGCGGAGGCTGTTGCGTGAGGCGATTCGGGAACGGAAGAGGGTTATTTTCGGGAATTGGGATGAGAAGATGGTTCCGAAAAAGGAGTACACGGAGGAGGAGGGAAGAGATTTGCTGACGTTTATGATTCATGAGAAGAGTGAGGGAGAGAATAAGTGGAGTGACGAGGATATTTTAGGTCATGTGAGTTTTCGCCCCATCCCTTCTCTCTCGAACTTTCCATTGACGTATAATAGCTTTTAAATTTCTTCGCTGCAGGTTAGTACGCCATTCCATAATCACCTTATCCTTATACTTATCCACATTACAGGCCACGAAACCACCGCCGGCGCCCTAACCTGGGCCCTTCTCACCCTCTGCCTGCACCCTACCATTCAATTCCGTCTCCGCGCCGAGATAAATACCCAAATCCCTCATTCCAACCCCCCTTCCTACACCGACCTCGAATCGCTCCGCTACATGACAAACTTCATCAAAGAAGTCCTGCGCTGCTACTCACCATCAACCCTCATTCCACGCACGCCCTCCAGCACCCTCACCCTCACTTGCACCAACCCACCAACCGTCGTCCCCGCCAGCACAACAATCCTTCTAAACCCAGCTATCCTGCACTTCAATCCGACGATCTGGGGTCCCGATGCGGAGGTCTTTAATCCAGAGAGATGGGAATCGGATCATGAGTCTGCGAAGGACGTTTTGGGGAGTAGGGATCCCTATGCGTTGGAAGCTTTTGCGAATGGGCCGCGCATTTGTATTGGAAGGATGTTTGCGATGCTCGAGATGAAGAGTGTGCTAGTGGAGTTGATTCGGAATTGGGAGATGAATAGAGGGTGGGGGAGGGATGGGAGCAGATTGAGGGATGGAGAGGTGTGTGAGGGAGGTGTGGAGGAGGGATTGATGGGCGGTGTGAAGGTGCAGAATTTCATTACGTTGAAGCCTAGGAACGGGGTTTGGGTGAAGTTTAAGAAGATTGATTAGGAAAAGATTGGAATGTAATGTATATTCGAAGGAGGTTAGAGGGCTAGCTTGGAGGGCACTTTCAAGGAGAGTCACGTGATTGATATCGTGGTCTTCCTGATTCGGCAATGCGGGGACCCTTACAGGTTTTTCGAAGGGTTTGAATCAACCGAGCTAACGAAGAAATAATTGGAGATACGAGAACGTGTTTGCCTACGTACCCTGCGATGTTTAAAGTCACCCACACTCTACGTTGCAGGTTTCTGGTGTTACATGCGGAGGACGCGCGCATCGGAGCAAAACTCGAGATACAGAATCTTTTTACCAAAAATTAAAGGGAATGATATTGGGCAGAGCCTTAAGTAGAGAACAAAGATCCATGGCTCTCGCGAGATTAGCGGTTGCGGATAACACTTTTCATCTCTGATATTATCATCTAACAGCATCGTCACAAGGTTGCGCAATGATAGGCGATATGGTATCCTCCCTAATATGCCGTGACCAGCCTATGAATATGCTAATCACTCAAGACTCGAACGTAGTACAAGTTCGCGACAATTCTGGTTGGGAACCGCTACACTATGCACTGCTATTCCGTCTGGGGTGGGCATTCTCCTCCTAGATGCCGGCGCCGATTCCCTAGAGGCAGACCATCAGTGCAACAAGTCGCTCCAGTACCTTTCGTACTCTCTACCTGGGGCTCGACATGAATTATTTGCGGAGTCTCTCAACTATGGGTGAGCATCAACGCAATGAATAAACGCGTGAAACTCCGCTCTTCATGCTCTTCGCCAACACTACTTTCGCCGACTTTAGCTTCCCGAATGACGAGGTCAATGTATCAACATTTCTCAAAATTTCGAAGGTGTTTTCGAAGCCGATAAGGCCGATATTTCTGCGAACGACGACGAAGGAAAGGGACTACATGTTGTTGCAAAATGTAGCAAGAGTGATCATCAGCTCAATGAGGAGACTAGTAGCGAGAATCCTCAGGAGGTACTTGGGACGTTTGTGGGGAAGGGGTTGGATCCTTGGGAGGAAATTCTGAGACGGATAATTCTGTTGGATGTTGCGGCTGTTCGTGGGATTGATGCTCTTTTGGCCATGTTTAGGAAGGAGAAGTAGTTGGATGGAGATGTAAAACGAACGAGGAAACCGAATGCCGCCTCTTGTGGGTATCATGAGTTCAATAAATAATAATAGCGCCAGAAAGGCCGGCGAAAGGATTCTACGAAGGTAATATGCGGCGTTCGGTTGTCCATTCATTCCGAGTTCCGGAGATACACAGATCACGTGCCAGCTATGTGAAATGCTCAAACAAAACTGGGTCCTGGAGCTCCTGAGGTCTGATACGTGACCGACTATCGAGGTCGCATATTTGAAGGATTGAAACTGCTCTCTAGCGGCGAGGATATTATCCTGATGTTTTACGCACTGAAACCTCCCAAGGGATATACCAAAGCGTGCCGAGAAATGTCCAAAAAGAGAAGTTCAAGGGAGGTTCCAGATGACACCCGAAGGGATGCGCGAAGGTATTCAAGAAATTTTCCCGCTACATTCCAGGACTCTGAACATCGGAAACTATGTATCATTTTGGTGCACGCGTTTTATGGCTCCTCCTTTGTTCATCTTTCACAATTCTTGCAAGTTGAGAGAAACTACCTTTTTCATATTCATTTGCTTATCGCCAAGTTATACTATGAGCGTGTTATCTCATCTACGACTGATAGCCCTTGAGATAGCATTTTTCATCATCTTTCTAAACCTCTATTATGCCTACAGTACAGGAAAGGTTTCGACGGGAATGATGAGATCGTTTCAGCAATCTACGAAGGAGTATGCCAAATATCAACGAATGAATATCCCTGCGCAGAGAGTGAAGGGACTGGAGAAAGAATGGGAGGGATCTGCAAAAAAGCATGTCACACATCAAACTACATCAATCCTGTCGGCGATTTTGACCGTCGTGTAGCTTCTTCCCAAAAAAGCAACCTCCGACATTGAAGAACACAATTCAGCAACTCTTCTCGTCGATACGATTGCCCATCACAGCACCAGAATTTGTAGACGTTAGGGGTGCTATGTTCAAGCTTCCCGGCGAACCGCACTGGACGAAACCCCTTCGGAACAAAGTTCTTGTCTTGGATGCCGATACTCGGCAGCCCACGGAGCACAACCAGATCTTTAATGAGACGAAGATAGACTGGATCAAGCTTGGTGATGAAGAATACATGTCAGCTTCGGTGATGAATCACTATCTATGGGGTATTCACTCTCCACCTTATCTACATAGTTAATCACATTGATATTCTCTTGCTTACAATCCACAGCCCAAATCCACGGATACGACTACAAATACTACCAAGCCGCCCACATCCCAGATCACTATGATACCTGGATCAAAGTCCACGCTATCCACGAACTACTCCACGACTACCAATGGGTCGTATTCCTCGATGCAGATGCGGTCATTACTCACCTCGAAGTGCCGGTAGAGTGGCTTTTCAACCGCTGGAACATTACGGAGCATACCTCTATCGCTATGCCAAATGATGTCACCCATGACCCATGTATCTCATGTGACGCTAAGGGCAAGGTAATGCAGAATACGGGCCTCATAATCGCGCACCAGCTCCCGCATACTTTCGAGATGTTTAATGCGTGGGAGGAATGTACGACTGAGAAGAGATATGAAAATTGTGGAAGAAATAAGCATATTTGGGCGCATGAGCAGCAAGCGTTTTCGGACTTTATTAGGTACGATTTTAATGAGACGGGCAATGTTGTTGTAGGTACCCATCCCCTTCGTACGTGGTCTTTGAGGGCAGTGAGCGGATACGTGAGCTGACAAGGAGAAGGAAATATCGTGCTTTGACGCCAATGGATATCCGGAGAAAAAAACGGATGATAATCTTCAGACGCACTGCAATGGAACGTTCGTGAGGCATTATTGGCATTATAAGGAGATGACAAAAATCCAGCTGGCCAATTCTGTTATGCAGTCTTTTACTTCTCTGCTGCAGAGGGCGATAAGGGAGAATATATCGAGTATATTAGTAGGTAAGGCCGCCACAATGGAGGAGGTTATGAAACAGAAGAATAGCACAAGATAACGTTTTGAGAGGGGATGGACGCGGTTGTATATATCATTTATCAAGCATGGCTATCATGAATGACGTTCTGTGGCATTCGGCACTACACTCTTCCTTCATGCGGGCCGTCTTCTGCTTCTCTTTTAGTTCTCGCGGTATCTCCAAAATCTTCCGATTGATCCGTAAAAGGATGGTGGTGCACAGAGCTGTTTGCACCTTAAATCATGTACTCTCTATCGTGGAGTTAACGCCGTCTCCATCTAGTGGCTAACTAATCCCACAACCTCGTCAACCTCACGTCAACCGAGTGCGGTTTTATTTCTATCTCCCGTTTCCCTTCGCATTTCGTTTTCATACCTCCAGAATGGCAGCTTCTCATCTGGTCAAAAGATAGCACACAGATCCGCCGACACCACTACTAACAGGCGCACGTCTAAACGAAATCAACATACAAGGGAAGTCGTTCCTCCTTCGAGCAGGACTCTGATCAGCGAAATGTGTTACAGAAATACACCATTCCTCGCTCCGTAAGAAACAGAATCCGTTTGGAGAAAGCAAGCTATTGGTAAACCAGGCCACGAGAGGGATAAACAGTATGTCTCAAGGTCGAGTGGTATCAATAAGCAATCTCAGCGCAAGAGTGTGCTATTCAAACTCTTTCGATATTACAATAGGCCAACGCGAAACTTCAACACCAGGAATACTCATCCAGCGTTGTTGCAAAAGCCGCTACAATGGTGAGGAAGGCTTGAGAAATGATTATATTCATGCTGGCAATGGCTTGGTGCTTCCCTGGGGAATCTTGTAAAATGTAGAGATGGTCAACCCAGAGATACCGCTCTCCATCCTCTCCGCCAACTTTATGGCGTCTGAAATTGTACGAAGACAGAAATCATCCCCATTAATAGATCCGGATAATTGTATTGCCGCAAAATTGCTGATAGTCGCTTCTGTTCCCCTCTAACTTCCCCAATTATAACTCAGGGCGATGTACTTTTCAGTCGTGTCTCCCTGGATCGAATATCTGTCCACCGTATCGATGAGGATGATAAGTATCGATTGGGGTAGCGTGCTGAGAGTGGGGGCGGATCGCAGCTAGCTTAGTATGCTCCCAGCGGTTTGCCAGCCATGACCGAACTTTCTCGAAGTTGACAATTTATCAATGCGACGGGGAATCGCCTTTAGTACCGACCACAGCGTGTATCAAAGTCAACCTTGCGCACACATACCAAAAATGGAGAAGACTATTATAACTACTTGAATATGTGTGGTGGTGAGGAGGCCGCCTAGTTTGAAGGAATCGCCCACTGATTGTCAAGGTTATTTTCATCGGTGACTATCAGTGATTCTCAGCCTAGTGAAGATCCAATACTGGTCTGGCTACGCCTGGTCCAGCTACTGGAGATCTCGTTTCTTTGTTCCCGATGTGGAGCGATCCCGTTCCGGTGCCCAGTTTTGAGTCTCGCTCCACTTCCGATCCGGTCCCAGCTAGAATATGCCCCTCCGTTGGAAACTCTTAGCACCTACCGCACCCACCTTCACGTCCACGTACCATCCTGTGCCGAAAAACGCCTCTACCCCAACTTCTCTCTTCATTCGCGTCAAAACATTGCTCACAAGAAGGGTGTGGCCGATGCGAGTGTGGCCAGTGCGGGTGGGCCGCCCTCCCTGCTAGTTCTGCGAGTTCTTAGCAAACGCTGGCTTAAAAGTCTAAATGTAAGACTAGGTTTACCGCAGACTTCTTACATACTATGCAGTTGTAATCCGTCTACTTAGCATCTATCCTCCGCATAACATTATAATACCTGACTGGCTACAAAATACAGCCCTATTTGGCAGCTGATTGTTGATTTCCATCACACTGGCCTAGCTTGTTAACGCCACTTCAGCCTGCCTTGTGTATGCGACTTGACTTGGCAAAGCCCACTTAGTCTGACGTCCCTTTGCGTAGCTATAGCCAGCCTGGCCCGCTTCCCCCGGAAAGAGCTCTACCAAATGCTGCAGAAATTGCTGGAACGTATCTCCGCACCCTGAGGGCGGATAGGGACGTCATTTGTTTTTTTGTTCTTCTTATTTTGGATAGTCTTCTCTCTAATATCTCTAACATAAGAAAATATGCTGGAACTGGAGTATTGAAGCCGAATGGTGCACTCCATTTAATCCGATTGGGTTAGCGAACTGGATCTCATGATATCGCAGCCCCACTTGGGATTTCCCCTAGTCTGATTCGTAAACGGAATAAGGTAACTAACACTTAGCGTTTCGAAGGGAGAACTTATAAGTAGCACATCTTCTCTGTCATATCTCGAGCTAGCATTTCCAGGTTTGTCATTAGACTACCTTCTCGTTGACCTTGGTGCACATTATGTTCGACAAAATGTTTAAAAAAAAGAAAAATCATAAACATTCCGAAAAGTTTCTGTTAATTGCGATAGGAGAAGGCCCTCCCGTTCCTGATCCGCAATGCCCTTCAATGATTCCTTTCCAATACACCGTTGCGCATCCTGCTCAGTGGCCCTCAGAATATTCACCTCTTGCTCACCCCCCCTCTGCAAGGGCCCGGCTCCCCACAAGCTCCGGTATTCCGGCAGATGCCCAGTCCACCGCGCCGAGAAGATCTGCGCTTTAATTTCCTTGCCACATCTGTTCCTTACTAACCCACCGATTAGAACACGATTGTGTACTACCCACCACAACAACCTGAGGGAGTTATGTACGACAGGACGCGATTAACTCAAACGCCAATTCCTATTTCAACCTCAGATGCGTCAATCCTGGCTAATGAGAATAAAATGGTCGAGGTCTGGAGAGGTCAAGAGGCAGAACCCAAAGAAAGCCGGAAACCGGAGGCTGAAGCGAGTCAGAAGGCAGTCCCTGAAGTAAAACTCAAGGCTCATATGACGAAGCATACATAATACAGAGCAGAAGAAAGTCGACAAATTGATGCAGATGGACACTTAAGAGTTGAGGCTGAAGAAATACCAGAACTTGATGCATCATTAACTCAAGAGGTAAACGATAACAGCATTCTGGGAGTTCGGGATAAAAGGGATGGTATCATTAATAATGAATGGGTTCAAAATCCAGAACAGTCCTCAAAAGACAAGCGGAGTAAATCCATCCCACCGTTATCCGTTGTAACGCCTTTTGGAGAGCCTGCTACCTCTGAGCTTTCCAACGTACCGAATTCTTCGCCCAGTGACTCAACTACCGACATAGCCCAAAAGCCCACTTAGCATCTTCTGTTACAGACGCGGAGTGTATGGCTGTGTTATGTGTCAAATCAATGTGATTAGCAGAACAAGATATGACTGCATGTACAATCGCTTGCCCACCCTAGAAAAAAATCTAAAAAGAAAAGCTGATAGCAACGGATAAAGAACTTTTCAATGCTCTTCGTACAGTTGCTAGCGAAACCGGCTTCCGCCCGAGTGCGGTTGCAACAAAGTTCGATCCCGCTTGTGAGCAAAAGTCTTGGCACTCCACCTTACATATCTAGTAAGGCGCCATTCTTGAATTCACGTGATTTGCCACGGTATAAGAGAATACTTCTCTATCACAGTTTGAGCCCACAAGGGTGTGGCCGGAGCGGGTTGGCCACCTTCCCTGCTACAAGTGGTGACATCAAGAGTCAAGGTCTTTAGTGCTTGTTGATTCCGCTCTACTCGTGCTTACTTAACCACGTGATATTGAACCGTTGCAACTCAGCCACTCTAAGCCGCCTGCCCCCACTTTTGTTCTCAACTCGCTTCTCTAGAGTGTTCATAACGCCTACCAGCTAAATGCTACTTTAGCAATGCCGCTACTTCATCTAGCGAATGAATTACTCTATTGCATATCGGAAAACCTAGAATTAGAGAGAGATATCAACGCCTTTGCACAAGCTAACCGCTGCCTTTACCGTCTGCTAAATGCCTATCTCTACCGTTACAACATACGAAAGTCTGGAAGCTCGGCGTTATTGTGGGCCGCCTAATATGGCTAAGAGGCAACGGCTCAAAAGTCGCTAAGAGAAAGAGCCGATGACCAAGCCATAAGTGACTGCTATTGGACACCGCTCTGGGTGGCGGCAGGGCAGGGGCATAAAGGGATAGTAAAGCTGCTGCTCGACAAGGGCACCAATATCAACGCTTAGGGTGCATGGAGCGGCAACGTACTCCAGACGTGTTGGTAAAACTAGAATGGACAACCTTGCCACTTTGCCACTTTGCTACCACGAGCGCCACCACGGCATTCCAAATTACTAGGAATTTGTAATATCATTACTGCCTATTTAATTATTATGTATTTAAGCAGTTATTACCTTCAGTAACAAAAATGCAATCACTGCAATTATTCCTTTGAAGATAATATTTATAAGAACTTTATGCTGCTAAATATAACCTCTATGAGGTTATGAGCCCGGCTGGCGAATCTTATATATCACTCGTTTTTACGACCTGATCCAAATTGTCTATCAATTAAATCCTCACGGCTGTCAAAAATGACAAAAGAGACCGGAGTACTAAAGCTCAAAGGAGCTGCAAATCTTGCCATATGGCTGTTTAGACTTGAAAAGTATATGACAGCAAAAGGCACATGGGACGCAGTTGAATTTGTTCCGTACAATCAAAGTATGCGGTAAAAGTCTCCATTAAACCTACGTCAGAGCGACAGTGGAACATCCGTTGCCCCTAACAGTTCATTACAAGAACCAGTTAGAGAGATAATTGAGACAGAGACACCCTTACCTGGACAGACAAAAACTAATCCGGAAAAGAAGCCGAAATTTAGAGCCATAAGCGACTACCAAAAATTCGACTTTAGCCTAGAATTTATGAAGGACTAAAACGACTGGGTACTACATCCCGACAATAGTAAAGCAATTAACGATATCGTTATCCACTGCGAGGATATACCAGCATGAAAAGTCGACAGAATCCTGGCAGCTTGATAGGTTATTAACACTCTTATCAAGCACTACAAGATCAACACAGAACTACAGAAGTATCTAGTTATTGAACGGATCTAGACTATGACATATGCTTCATGCAAAGACATAAAAGACTACACCAATAAATTCAGAATCCTTATCTAAGACATTGCATGACAAAAGATCACAATTGACTTTATGCTCAAGCATGTAATAATCCACAATCTTGGAACGTACTTTACGTCCTTTTAAGAACGAAAACGTGATACGGGCATCAAATTGCTTTCGTACGATACTCTTATAAGTCAACTCCATAACGAAGAGCTTGCGAATAAATCTTAATCTAAAGCTACTTCATATGCAACAAACACAAGAAGCAAGAAATAGAGTTAAAGTCAAAGTAAATTACCTGGCATAGGTAAAGAACACAAGTCAAAGACTTGCCTATAGTGTAAAAGGGAAGGTAAGAAAGAAGAAGACTACTAGTTTAAGCACCCGGAAAAGGCTACAGACAGCTGGCGTAAGAAGTAAAAGGATCTTTAAAAAAATAAAGACAGCGAAGTGACATGGCTTACTTTAACTAATATCCTAACTAATATCTTTCCAAGCTTCTTTACCTACAGCGACAAATACAAGACAACGTATGATACTTTATCAAAGGTTAATGTCTACAATAACTCTACCTGGTTTACTGAGATGCATGCTGCCAGCGGGACCCTAAGCGGAACAGAAGGAACCGTATAAATCCTATAAAAAGGAACAATACGGCTTCTATGTCAGCTTCGGAACGGCAAAACTTTCTTCCACACTGTTAAAGATGTTTGGTATTACCTAGACAGCCCTATTAATATCTTGTCAGCCATGAGAATGAGACGCGGGGGCTATACTCTTAATTGGAAAAATAGAGGAATTAAAGATCGAAAAGGCAATGAAGTGGCTGTAGTATATGAAGAAGATGGAATCATTCTTATACGTATAGTAAAAACAGACCTGTACATGGCACTGGCTATAAAGCTATTGCCAACTAAGAAGGTGTTAGCAGAGCAGCTTCATTAAATAATGGGATATATGGGATATAGTAATCTCATAAAGCTTATGAAGAATACTACTGGACTGAAGCTAAAGAGCTACCGCTATGGCACCTGCATATGCTGTCTAGAATTTAAGCTTTGAAAATAACCGTTTAGCGAACGACAGCGCGCAAAGTGAGAAGGAGAGATTTTCTACCTAGACCTCATACCACTAATTAAGCCAGAAGGATATAATTAAAAGCATGGATACATTTCCATGACTGACGATTTTACTACCGGCACGGAAATAGGGCTTATTTGCTCTAAGAATGAAGCTCCAAACCACGTAAAAGAGCTATAAGCTCGCCGAAAAGCACAGGGAAAACCCCCTATTACGTACATTTTCTCAGACCGAGATTCTGTATTCATGAGTTAAGACTTTAAAGAATAGATGAAGGAAGAGGGAATTACTTACCAGCCTACTATATAAGACACTCTATAAGAGAATGGACTTACTAAAATCACCTAATTCTATCTCTATGAAAAAGCAACGTTAATGCTAGCAGATTAGAATCTTTTAAGATTTCTCTGGCTATTAGCAATTAAATATGCTGTGGAACTGAAAAATAGAAGCCCAGCACGAAGACTAAATGGCAAGATGCCATACAAAGTCATTAATAGATGTAAACCGGACCTATCTAAAATCCTAATATTCAGAATAGTTATATACTATCAGAATAGCCAAAAAGCTTAATCTGAGAAGGTTATACCACGCGGAATTAGAGAGAGATTTGTTGGATTTGCAGACAGATCTAATGAATTAATTATTAAAGTCTGGAAAGAAGGAACACGGCAGATTACAGAGGAACGAAATTTCGAACCTGACGACGACTGTAAACCGTACAACGGGCATCAATCTACAGAAGAACTCGATTTTAGAGAAGATGTATGGCAAGCGTCAATAGGCAGCTAATCACCTAGTTAATTATTAAATCCTCCATCCAGCCTATATCCTGAACTAGTAATTAATAGCTAAATAGCTATGCGATATGGGATGTATGAATCCACAGTCAAAATTAAGTAAAGCTTATTTCATGAGAGGGAGCTGGACAGGCCGCATGAGCCGAGCCCTATACTATTAGAGGGAGACACTCGATATAGCAGAGAGCACACGTAAAGTATGATTCATATCAGACTGCCATTAATCGAAAATAACGAAAGAGAGGTATAAGATGCCGTAATAAGCCCTGAGATAGAATCCCTGATCCAGGAGCCACCCTCTTCAACGGAACCACCACAGTAATCAACACGAAATAATAGAGGACAACCATCTCTAAAATTCCATGACGAGTATGGGTATGTAATCTTAATAAAGCTAGTAACAGCAGAAGCTGCAGTAAGCGTACGGAAGGCAATTGCACTTACTAGAGCTTCTGACAAGCATTTCTACACGCTGTACACAGTAATACTTAATGAAATCAACCATGCCTATTAAAGCTTCTACTCATACCTTGACGATGCTTTAGAGCAGACTGCAATCATAGCTAACACAGGCACGTATAAGGAGCTAGGTCTAAATAATCTAAAGCCGAAATCCTTTACAGAAGTAATGCAACAGCTAGATGGCACAAAATGGAAAGAAGCAACAGATGTCGAGATACAGCAGCATTAAGAGAATGGGACATTTGAACTTATTAAATTACCCACAGGGCGTACAGCGCTAGATGGAAAGTGGGTGTTCAAAGTCAAAAGAGGAGCCGACAATCAGATTACCAAGTACAAGGCTAGATTCATAGGAAAAGGATTTATGCAGTAATTTGGCATTAATTATGACTAGACATATGCTGGAGTTGTACGAGCATCTTTAGTACGAATAATATTCGCGCTTGCAGCACTATTTAACCACGATATTATACAGCTCGACTTCGTGACGGCATACCTTAATTCAGACCTTAATAAAGAAATCTACGTTAAGCAAGCACCTGGTTATGTTCAAAAGAGCAAGGAACATCTTGTCTACAGAGTCAAGAAAGGCCTGTACAGACTGAAACAATCGGCACGCGAGTGGGCAAAACAGCTTACAAGCTTTCTCATTAAAATTGGATTCAGGCCACTTACGGCAGACAACAACGTATTTGTCAAAGGTACTATCCGTACGGGACTTATGATTACAGTCTACGTGGACGACGTTAAGCTTATTAGCAGCGACAAGCTAGCCATAAAGCAGGTCATCAATCAGCTAAGCAAGGAATTTAAGACGACTAATCTAGGAGGCATTAAGCACTACCTTGGAATGGAAATCAAACGCGACCGTAGCACGAGGACAATCACGCTCAGCCAGCGAGCGTACATTGAAAGGATTCTCGACAAATATGGGTATAGCAAGCATGGACGTAGGGTAAAGACGCCAATGGTAACAGGTCAACGCCTTAACCCATTTGACGGCATCGCCACTGAAGCTTCAAGACAAGAATTTGCCACCCAGCTAGGATCGATTATGTACGCCATGATTACTACTCGGCCAGACATAGCATTTACAGTCTCATCTCTTGCACAGCACACAAATAACCCTGGACCCGAGCACTGGCAAGCAATCAAAAGGATCTTCTTCTACCTGCGCAGTACGATCGATTACTGTATCACATTCGGAGGAGAAAGCAACGACAAAATTGCTGGGTATACAGATGCCAGCTTTGCTGAAGATTCTGCAACCAGACGCTCAACGGGAGCCTACATTTTTACCCTGAACGGAGGACCTATCAGCTGGACTTCAAAGCGTCAGCTGACAGTCGCTTTGTCGACTACAGAAGCAGAATACATGGCCATGTGTCAAGCCACAAGAGAAGCCATCTGGCTCAGGCAATTGCTTACTGAATTGGGACTTCATCAAGAATCTATCGAGATTCACGCAGACAACAAGAGCGCTATTGCTTTGGGCAAGAACCCTGAATTCCATAAGCGTAGCAAGCACATCGACGTACAATACCACTACGTACGAGAGCAGGTACAAAGCGGACGAATCACCACACCCTACCTGCCAACCAATCAGATGGTAGCAGACGGCTTAACCAAAGCTGTCAGTCCAGAATTGCATCTTCGATTTATCAATCACTGCAGGCTCGACCCTGACAAGGCAAAGAAGAGGCATGATTAAGACATCTCCAAAAGCATCGTACGCAAGCTTGAGAGGGAGTGTTGGTAAAACTAGAATGGACAACCTTGCCACTTTGCCACTTTGCCACCACGAGCGCCACCACGGCATTCCAAATCACCAGGAATTCGTAATGTCGTTACTGCCTATTTGATTATTATGTATTTAAGCAGTCATTACCTTCAGAAAAGAATCAATGCAATCATTCCTTTGAAGACAATATTTATGAGAACTTCATGCTGCCAAATAAGACCTCCATGAAGACGGCTTCAGCAAGAGGCCACGAGCAGATTGTGAAGCTGCTGCTCGACAGGGGCGCCGACGTCAATGCTCAGGGTGGAGAGTACGGCAACGCACTCCAGGCGGCTTCAGCAAGAGGCCACGAGCAGATTGTGAAGCTGCTGGTTGATAAGGGCGCCGGCGTCAACGCTCAGGGTGCAGAGTACGGCAACGCACTCCAGGCGGCTTCATTTGGAGGCCACGAGCAGATTGTGAAGCTGCTGGTTGATAAGGTGTTGGCGCAATTTGCGATTGGCAACCTTGCTACCTTGCATCATTATGTGTAACCGAGCAAGGGTTTTCATTCCATTATTATTTTCATTCCACCAGGAGATTGCAAATCCTCCCTTGTCAACATCAAGAGGATAGGAATCCTCATTCCAGCTCATCTCACTCATTATTTAAGTAGGATAGTCATCCTTAGTTTTTCAATCAATCCAATCCTTATGACAATCTTTATGAGTACTTCCAACTGCCAAATATGACCTCCATGATAAGGGCGCCGGCGTCAACGCTCAGGGTGCAGAGTACGGTAACGCACTCCAGGCGGCTTCATTTGGAGGCCACGAGCAGATTGTGAAGCTGCTGGTTGATAAGGGCGCCAATGTCAACGCTCAGGGTGCATGGAGCGGTAACGCACTCCAGGCGGCTTCAGCAAGAGGCCACGAGCAGATTGTGAAGCTGCTGCTCGACAAGGGCGCCGACGTCAATGCTCAGGGTGGATGGTACGGCAACGCACTCCAGGCGGCTCCATTTGGAGGCCACGAGCAGATTGTAAAGCTGCTGCTCAACAAGGGCGCCGACGTCAACGCTCAGGGTGGAGAGTACGGCAACGCACTCCAGGCGGCTTCACTTAGAAGCCGCGAGCAGATTGTGAAGCTGCTGGTTGATAAGGGCGCCGACGTCAACGCTCAGGGTGGAAGGTGCGGCAACGCACTCCAGGCGGCTTCAGCAAGAGGCCACGAGCAGATTGTGAAGCTGCTGCTCGACAGGGGCGCCGACGTCAATGCTCAGGGTGGAGAGTACGGCAACGCACTCCAGGCGGCTTCAGCAAGAGGCCACGAGCAGATTGTGAAGCTCCTGCTCGACAAGGATACACTAGTCTGTGTAGAATAGTACATCCAGAACTCGCTCATCGGTATGGCCAACCCAGGACACATGAAGTTACCCAAATACCGGTACGAAGATGTTATACTGTTGATAGCAGAGTGCTTTTAGCTAAAGAGGCTGGCCTCAACCCTAGCAAAGAGTCATTGCTTGAATCTCTAATTAAGTGGTGATACAAAGACTTGGAGATGGACTTAAATACTACTTCGCCATGCAGAATGCAAGCTAGTAAATGCTGAGGATGAATTCAAGCATGCTTACGTGTAATAAGTATCAATAATAAAAGTAGTCTATAGTAAAAATTTACCACTACAAGCAGAAGGGCGGCCGACCCGCTCCGGCCACACCCTTGTAGGCTCAAACTGTGATAGAGAAGTATTCTCTTGTACCGTGGCAAATAACGTGCATTCAAGAATGGCGCCTAGATACGTAAGGTGGGGTGCCAAGACTTTTGCAAGCGAGATCGAACTTTGTTGCACCCGGGAGCCGATTTCGCTAGCGACTGTAATACCTACCTTAGAGATATGTGTGGATTTCGGAGAAGATATTTGTCTTTGAAGACATTGCGAAAGCTTCGGTTGTTGACAGTTTCTCTCAATCTTATCGATAATATATGAAAGTGATAACCGAGCATTGTACAGTACACTCCAGCGAGTCGCCCTGAGTCAAGAGGTTCTGTACGCGTACAACCACCCCTCCTGTAACCGAGCGGCATCGTCGCCGATCCCCCTTGCCAATCCTTTTTTTCCCCTGTCGATCCTTATAAAGATTACAAATCACTCTTAGAACCCATCTACCTCGTTATTTATGTACGATAGCTCTCTTTAGTTTTCAATTCATCAAGTTCTCTCCAACTTCTTGTGCACGTCCAAGGTTGCTCGGTGACACCTCCGACATTGGTAACGAGCAGGACTGGGTAGAATGGGTCTTTCGCCTTCGCCAACCAGATAAACGCCATGCGCTTGAGTTCGTAGAAGGTTGGAATGGAACCCGCATCGCTAATTGCAGGGACTCTCCCATGCATCACGTCGACGCTCGTAGGGGTGGTATGGAGTGCTATGGGAGGTGATGCTCAGACAGCGTTTACCGTGGCTGGGTTCACCTTAACAGTTACAACAGGTAAGTGAGTTATTCCTGGGTTATTCCAGGGCGTTACTGACTGGAAAGTATTCCTTGCATTGGTTGCTATTGTCAGCGGTATTGACTCGTAATGGATGCAAGATTGTGTCCTGATTGGTGTTTCCTTCAAATCATTTTCTTTGCCATGGCAGTTAGGCCGTACTACTTGTCTCCGTGTCGCATCAATCCTGCCCGTGGGTCTTAAGCCAATATCATTTGGGAACGGTGCTGACAATTGCCTAAATAATCCGTCCAATTAAACCTCTCGCTGTTTACTACTTTACTTCCATCAACTAATTAAACAATATCCAATAGCTGGTGGATGAGTTGGTCAATGTCTGGAAGACCTTGTACCGAATGATCGACTGTACCGCAACTAGTGCTGTAATCGACACCTTCTTTCAGCATGTCCAATAAAGGATGCTATGATCCTATTTAAAAAGCTAACATATTAACAATGCTGGCGTTAACACGCAAGGTAGAAGCGGGAATCGGGAGCGAACATATGGGATGAAAGTACCCAGTACTAACCAGCTCCACGATAGCTCGTTATAAGTATAAACGAATGCTAATCAGAGTACGACAATCGGGCCAAAATTCAACCTTGACCCTTACGTTCTTCAGTCATAAACCCAGAGAAATGTCAGGACAGTCTAACTTACCTTCTTCGAAAATTGAAACAAAACGCCTGAGTATGGCGTTTCCAATTAGCTCGCAGGCAGGACAATCTGGGTGACCTACGTTTTCCAGAATACGAACGTGATCTTCGCTCAAGCTACTGTGCCCTCTCGGGCCTGAGAAAGGAATACCTAGAGCACAACAGCTAGAGCATACCTGGGACATGGCGGTCAAATGATTGCTTGTTGTGGGGGTTTCCTGGCTGCCTGCTGCTTCGTCGCTCTGGCGTCGCCGTGTGCCTTTTCCAACGTCCTTCATCCTCCGCGATCTTTTGTGCCTCTCCTGTTGAAGCTCCCCACCTTCGCTGAGATCGACCGATGTTGCCTGATGCCCTGTGAGCCTGCGCGCGGCTTGTAGCGCGGTTTCCCTTCTCTGAACCCATGATAGATCAAACTCGGGGCCGCGGTGCAAAAAGATATCGAACCATCCGAACCCGCCGTTACACTGCGAGTGCGTTTGAGGAAGTAGAGATTTGAGAAGCTTGCATAGGTTTGATGATGTGGGAAATTCCTGTCAGGCTGAGGCGTGATTTCCGGATCAGACAGAACGAGAGAGCTGAGAAAAAGTGGCTTTCGCACAGCCGCCGCGGGCGAACCACACCTCATCGCTATCCCAGCCGCAACTATTCATCCTGCAGCGGGGGTGAAACTGTCACGTGAAAGAAAACCAGTATGAGCTCATCATGTCTGTTGGAGCCACGGGAGATTAGAACGAAAACGCAACAAACACAGAACCGGTAAAAATGACCCAGAAGATATCTGACTGAATACATCTAGATCCTATGCCATGTATATGCAAAAAGATCGCTTATTCCAGGGATCTTAACGTGCAGACAGGAAACCGCTCAAATTATTACCAAAACAGAATATACTAAGAATGGAAAACTGTCACCGCCTCGTTAGGATTACAACAACAGGGCTACACCCATCACGGCAGCAACGACCATCGTGCCAGTCATCCCAGAAACTTTCAACCCAGAGGCTACACCGGTGAACTGCTGCGTTTGATTTCCCTTCACCTGTGCGTTGAAAGGCTTGTTGCTCACTACACCGATAGAGCTCTTGTCGCCCGTGCTGCCATCGACACACTTTCCTTTGCCCCACTTGATGTCTACAGCCTGCTTCCACAGTTTGGTGACGTCCTTAAGAGCATCAAGAGTGTAGAACAACTTGCAGTCGGCAGCCTCGTAGATGAATTCAAGCGGCGTCTCACTCGAGTCGTTCTGGCGAAGGTTGTCGAGAGAGTTGACAACACCGTTAATGGGATTTTCAGGGCTTGTATGCTCAGATCTAATAAGCAGCTGTTCAGTTTGAGCGAGCTTTCCAAGGGCGGATTGATTGACAGCCTTGACCACATCCAAGGATGCAATTCCTGCGATTTTTTGAATCGTCTCAATGGCAATTTTTCTGAAGGTAGACATTTGCAAAACCTGCGCCCCTTTTGTACCACCAACTCCTTGCATAGGTGCGCTGATTGGGCGACCGCCGACGGCGATGAATTGCACCTGACCTTGTTCGCGCATGAGTTCAGCGAAGATTGCGCAGGTGGAACCACAGCTTCCATCTGTCATGATGACAATATTTTCAGCTGGGAAGGGTTGGGACGATGTTTTCGAGTTGGATAGGTAGCCGGTGAGGTTGAAGCCTGGCCCGCTGGGATACCCACCCAAGTTGTTTTCCCACTGGTCTATTGTCAGCACTGGTCACTGTGTCCAGCCTCTCTCCACCAGCGGTGGGATACGATAAATTACGTCACCTCCAACACCCTTGCACTAGCTCTATGCAACCTGTGATTATGACTATACGAAGCATTGTAGAGCTAGACTTAGGTGCCTAAACAAAAGGATTTCAGATTTGGCCAGAAGTAGAGGGGAGACTTACATCGTAACGCCGAGGAGCAATAAAAGTATCGTTGTTGTTTACGTAAGGTCCATAGTAGTCCTTGAAAGACTTGAATGGCTCTTGTTGATATCCAACACGTTTTCCCAGTTGAAAGGAGACCCAGTAATTCCAAGGTAGAGCTCAGGTTCCTCTTCAGCAAGTGTTTTATTGTCGGCTACATCGGCAATAGCAGCACTGTAGATTTCAAACGCTTCATGCGCTCGGTAGCGGGAGGCTCCGTAAGGAACAAGGGTCGGGAAGAGCTGTTTGAAAAAGTCAAAGCCGAGAGCGATGGTGCCACCTGTGTTTCCACGTAGATCAACGATGAGCTTCTTCTTGCCCTTTGAAGTTGCATCGGCCAGGAATGTACGTATCACTTTTTGGGTTTCGACATTTGCGTTTATCTCCTCAGTTCCGGGTCCCAGTGTAGGTCCAAAATTGGGCATCGCAAGAATTGCAACATCGTCGTATCCAGTACCATTCAGGTAGTAACCTTGCAGGGCGAGAGAACTTTGAACGATAACAGGGCTTGGGTAACCGCCGGTCGGTCGTGGAAGGGCCGAAACCTTAGGGGTAGAAGTGGCATTAAGTGAGGGCGTTGGAGTGGTTTCGGGCTTCTCAGTCGCCTCAGTTTCAGTAGGGCCCGTACAGAACGTGTCGAAAAACGATTCACCATCGGTAACGTTTGTAAAGTCCGCGGCTGAAGCGACTATCGCAGTATTTTGAATGGTGGTTGTTGACCCGTTATTGAATACAAGGACGGTTTTTTCGCCTTCGTAGTCTCCTTGAGCAAAATCACCTTTTCCGGCTTGGACCCTGCCGATGGAAGCCAAGGCTGGATTCGGAAAGAGCTGATTAAAGCGAGCATCCGGATCGTGGAACGAAGCTTGGCTTGCAATATTGTTGAGATACTCGGTAACGTTTTTTCCGTTAATAGTTTTGATGGATGAAGCCGCCCAGTTCGTTCCATTCCTAGGACCAAGCACATCGCTGTATACGAAAATCTCCGGCAGAGCAAGGCCATCCTTTGAAACGGAAACTAACTGAGTGTCCTTAAAAAATCGAAGAATGCCCAAAATATCCGGTCTGAAGCCGAGATGAAAGTCGTTTCCGCTGCGAAGAAGTCTCGAGATCGATACCTGGACTTCGTAGTCACTCTTGTAGGTCCCATTATTGATGGCTTGGGCGATTTTCTCCAGTCCACCAAAGAGATCGACCGGGTTGTCATGATGATGCTTGATGTCCTGCTTCAGGTAGCTGGAGGTTGTGTGAAATTCTAGCATTCCCTTGAGCTCAGCGATTTGCTTGAGATCTCCCTCTCTGTCTACTGGCACGGATTGCAAACAATCGTATGCCACCTTGGCGGGTACATGTTTCGCCGTTTCCTTGGCCGGGAACGCTGCCCATGAGACGGAGACTTCCGCACATGGGGCCAAGGTATCTCTTTTGACGATGGTAGGGGCAGGAGGTAGAGCGTCTGGAACCGGCTGAAGATATAAATCGAGGATTTTTTGAGCCTGCGCTGAACCCGCCAGCAATAGAGCGAGTAAACGCATGTCGGGCGGATGAATATGGTCCCGAAACGGTACAGTACAAAGTATAAGAGGAAGGGAAAAGAAGAAAGCCGGTTGCCCAAGCGTCCGGTCTAATGATGCAAGAACAAGGAGCCGGCGATTCGGACGAGTGACAGTAAGTATGACGAGCAGGCCTGAACATGTTTATATAGCAGCAATGGGAAGCACGGTTGAAGGTAATGGGGCTGAAAACCAGGCAGGCAGGCATGCCTAAAAACATTATTGCCCTGTTTCCACATTTCGGGGTTGGACTGCTTGCAGTTGCAACAGGCTTAAACAGAGTGGCTGAGCGTGTTAAAACAACGAAAGCTTTCTGCTAGCCCGTGCCCATTTCCAAAAAGCAGAGATACATAAATTCTGAGCGGCGCATAAGCAGAAAGAGAAGCGGAAATGATTGGAAGGATGAAAATAGACTAGACCATTTGCCACATTATCATGTTGGCGCTTCTCTAGTTCCCCGTTTAGGATTATGTACCTATCACGTGCGTCTTTGCAAGAAGAAGCCATTCTCTTCACCGGAGATTCGGGGCAAGAGATCGTCAAATCAAGAGTTAAGAAGTAGAGCGGAGCAGGCATGAGGCTCAAATTTTCAGCCGTCATGGAGCGGTTCCCATCCACATTGATTGTAGCCGCAGGATATCACATCGAAACGGGTGACTTCGTACACCATCATCTGAGGAGTGATGCTGGCGCAGTCTGCAGGCTTGAGGTTATGTGTACAAGGGGGTAACCTGAGCGGGCCAGGTGCGCTCCCTGCTAGCGTTTCCATCGCCACATTGATAACTAGTGCTTATTCATATGTTTAATACTTTGTAGGACCTCCATCTGCGTTAATTACAGCTAGGCAACGCTCCCTCATGTTGCCTGTATACTTCTCAAAGTCTTCTGGTTCTAATTTCTCCCATTCTTCCTCTACATATCTCCTAACTTCTTCTTCCGTTGTTGGAAACCGACGTTGGATTCTCCCTTTTAACAGCCTCCAAATATTCTCAATTGGATTCAGATCTAGGGAGTTCGCCGGCCATTCCATTAAAATCATGCCGTTCTGCTCCCAAGCTAAGCGAGTCGCCTTTGCAGCATGAATCGAGGCATTATCCTCAACAAGGATAGGCTGATACCGTAACGTTTGCCATATATCCCAGGCAAACGCCTTAATTTTAGGACATATATACGTACGGTATACGTCCCTATTTATCGTCTTTGTTTCATAACCTAGCTCAGTCAACCAATCCTTCTTAAAAACAACTAGTGGCCCTTTATACTTATAAGAGATACTGCCATGAATCATCCAGCTTAAATAGCCCCTAAACTTAGGAACACAACAATCGATATCGTACTTCTCTTTCGTGCTTTATATAACAAATATCTGACCTCCTCCTATACAAATAGAAGCTTCATCAGTCTAAATTACTACTGCCCACATTTCTAGGGTCCATTCTAGGTGAGAATAGGCCCATTTTAGTCGAGCCTCTCGTTGTTCAGGTGTAATAAGAGGCTTTTCTATTATAATACGATGAAAGTATCCCTCGTTCTTAAAGGCTCTATATAAGGATTGCTTGCAGGTAGAGATACCTTCTAAGAGGGCAATCTCTTTAAAGGGCTTTCCTCGATGCCAACGATCTTGTGTAGCACAAGCAATAAGACACTTTCGGGTTAGAGTATCAATATTCAGCTTTCTTCCTTTTTACTTTTGGGGAGTCCATATATCCTTTTATAAAGAGTATGAAATTGTCTTTATAGAAATACCAAGCGAGTTACCAATCTCATTATGAGTCCAACCCGCGTACTGATTTAGAGAGTAGGCAATATCGCGCTTACGGTAGGAGAGTCGTGTACCTGGATCCCGAAGAATAGGATATCAAAGTGGAGGTGGATGATTCCCACGATTCCGACGTATAAGATTTGGCATTTTGGGCACATAGGTCTCTATCCAGGATACTATTATAATTTATATAGCATACAAGTACCCATTCTAGCTGCTTCTGTATGGTATTTGTAATCTAAGAGGATTACTATTCAGCTGACGAAGCCATAATACGAAGAGTTATACTGTATTTGACCTAAAGCCACGCCAACGCTAGCAGGGAGCGCACCTGGCCCGCTCAGGTTACCCCCTTGTACCGTGGAATAGGGCTGACGGCTGAGCTGGGCAGTGCTCTCGCGGAAATTAATACGTCGGATGTAAGCGCTTACTGTACGCTGAGGCCACCTCATGTAAACAACGCTTCTTCAACGCCTATACAGGTGAATTATACTCTACTTTTCAAGCTCTATTTTGTTGTTTCTATTGCCCAGATGCCAGATTGTAACCGAGTGCAGGGAATCAATGTAGCAACCCATGAATTGAAAACTAAGGATGACTATCCTACTTATATAACGAGCGAGATGAGCTGGAATAAAGATTCCTAATCTCCTGACGTTGACAAGGGAGGATTCGCAATCTCCTAACGTTGACAAGAGAGGATTCGCAATCTCCTGACGACAACGGAATGAAAAACAACTGTAGAATGAAATCAATAGAGGAATGGAAAGCAATCAAGTATTGCTCGGTTACACAGATCGTCGTAAACGCAAGCTTGAGGTGTTTTGTACGCCGCCGCCGGTCGTCGCACCGCCTGAGAAAGATCGATTCGAGCACCTTGAAACTCCACAACGCTCTGCTGTACTTGCAGTACTCTATTTCTGCGACAAAGAGGACCCGTACTGCCCACTGAGTAAAAAAAGCAGAAATATTTAATATACACGAGTCTACTGCCTCTGGTATCCTTAAAAGTAAATGCGCGCGGCGTCTTCATAACTCAGATGAGCCTAACACTCGTGGGAGGCCTCGACAACTCACAAATTCCGAAGCGAACGCGATCGCATCCTTTGGCAGAACCAAGACATGCAACCTTGCTACCTTGCGCTAAAAATAGCAGCATTCAAAGGTGAAACTCCAGTACCTCATCGTGAAACATTGATGAGACATACTGTCATTACTACACATTTGATTATTATGTCCTTAACCAGTCATTACTTTCAAGCAATCAATCAATCAATGATGTTCAAGACAATATTTATGAGAATTTCCAGTTGCCAAGACATGACCTCCTCCATAACATCCTATATCGATGAGTACCTATTTGAAAAGAAGGGAGATCCTTAGCCTGAGCTGGCATACAAAGCTAGAGTAGTCCCAGCAGATACCAAGAAGAACTACACGCGTCAGTGTATTCAGAAGCGCGTTATAGAGGTCTCTGGAATCAGGTCACACAAAGCAGCTGTCAAGGAGGATCCTCCGCCTAAGAGGCGTGAGGAAAGGGTCATCTGGTGCCAGCTTCAGCTCGAGCTATGCCCTCATGGCGTACACTGGAGGAGAGCAATTTAGTACGACAAGATTTATTAGAGTACTGGGCCTAAGTACACAAAGAATATTAAGAGGAGGCCTAGACAGAAGGAGCGGTTCAAGAAGAAGAATACTCAGTTTCAAAAGGACGCTCATCTAAACCTAGATTTAGTGTAGAAGTTCCACATCTTCTGCGTAGTAGGGTATAACTCTGTCTGGGCAATACCGTACGACACAGGCAATTCTAATAGTAAAATGAATACAAGGACTTTCCTTAAGATCTTCCCAAAGCTACAGGAAGAGATCCTTAGGTTAGACCTCGTATTATATCAAGATCGCGACTCTGCACACCTTTCAAGGTTAGTGCTTAAACAGATAGATCACAACAGTTTAGATTACCTTAAGGGCCTCCCAATCATGGAGGTCTTATTTGGCAGCATGAAGTTCTCATAAATATTGTCTTCAAGGGAATGATTGCATTAATTATTACTGAAGGTAATGACTGGTTAAATACACAATAATCGAATAGGCAGTAACGATAGTACGAATCTTTGGTGACTCACGTTGCCGTTGTGGCGGTGGTGCCTTGAGTTCTGCTTACGCTTGGCGCAAGGTAGCAAGGTTGCCTATCGCAGTTTTGCCAACACTCCCTCTCAAGCTTGCGTACGACGCTTTTGGAGATGTCTTAATCATGCCTCTTCTTTGCTTTGTCAGGGTCGAGCCTGCAATGATTGATAAATCGAAGGTGTAATTCTGGACTAACAGCTTTGGTTAAGCCGTCCGCTACCATCTGATTGGTTGGCAGGTAGGGTGTGGTGATTCGTCCGCTTTGTACCTGCTCTCGTACGTAATGATATTGTACGCCGATGTGCTTGCTACGCTTATGGAATTCAGGGTTCCTGCCCAAAGCAATAGCGCTTTTATTGTCTGCGTGAATCTCGACAGACTCTTGATGAAGTCCCAATTCAGTAAGCAATTGCCTGAGCCAGATGGCTTCTCTTATGGCTTGACACATGGCCATGTATTCTGCTTCTGTAGTCGACAAAGCGACTGTCAGCTGACGCTTTGATGTCCAGCTGATGGGTCCTCCGTTCAGGGTAAAAATGTAGGCTCCCGTTGAGCGTCTGGTTGCAGAATCTTCGGCAAAGCTGGCATCTGTATACCCAGCAATTTTGTCGTTGCTTTCTCCTCCAAATGTGATACAGTAATCGATTGTACTGCGCAGGTAGAAGAAGATCCTTTTGAGTGTGTGCCAGTGCTCGGGTCTAGGGTTATTTATGTGCTGTGCAAGAGATGAGACTGCGAATGCTATATCTGGCCAAGTAGTAATCATGGCGTACATAATCGATCCTAGCTGGGCGGCAAATTCTTGTCTTGAAGCTTCAGTGATGATGCCGTCAAATGGTTTAAGGTGTTGACCTGTTACCATTAGCGTTTTTACTCTACGTCCATGCTTGCTATACCCATATTTGTTGAGGATCTTTTTAATGTATGCTCGCTGGCAGAGCGTAATTGTCCTTGTGCTGTGGTTGCGTTTAATTTCCATTTTAAGGTAGTGCTTAATGCCTCCTAGATTAGTCGTCTTGAATTCCTTGCTTAGCTGATTAATGACCTGCTTCATGGCTGGCTTGTCGCTGCTAATAAGCTTGACATTGTCTACGTAGACTATAATCGTGAGTCCCGTGCAGATAGTACCTTTGATAAAGACATTGTTATCTGCCGTAAGTGGCCTGAATCTGATTTTAATGAGAAAGCTTGTAAGCCGTTTTGCCCACTCGCGTGCCGATTGTTTCAGTCTGTACAGGCCTTTCTTAACTCTATAGATAAGATGTTCCTTGCTCTTTTAAACGTAACTAGGTGCTTACTTAACATAGATTTCTTTGTTAAGATCTGAATTGAGGTATGCCGTCACGAAGTTGAGCTGTACAATATTATGGTTAAATAGTGCTGTAAGTGTGAGTGTTATTTGTACTAAAGATACTCATACAACTCCAGCATATGTCTAGTCATAATTAATGCCAAATTACTGCATAAATCCTTTCCCTATAAATCTAGCCTTGTACTTGGTAATTTGATTATCGGCTCCTTTTTTAACTTTAAATACCTACTTTCCATCTAGCGCTGTACGCCCTGTGGGTAATTTAATAAGTTTAAATATCCCATTCTCTTAATACTGCTGTATCTTGATGTCTGTTACTTCTTTTTATTTTATACTATTTAACTGTTCTATTGCCTCTGCGAATGATTTCGGCTCTAGGTTATTTAGACCTAACTTCTTAATATTTATATTAGCTACAATTAAAGCGTGCTCTAAGGCATCATTAAGGTATAAATAGAAACTTTAATAGGTATAGTTAATTTTATTAAGTATTACTATATACAGTGTATAGAAATGTTTGTAAGAGGCTCTAGTAAGTACAATTACCTTTTATATACTTACTAAGACTTTTATTATTACTAGCTTTATTAAAATTACATATCTATACTTATTATGAAATTTATGAGATGGCTGCCCTTTATTGTTACGTATTAATTACTATAATAGTTCTACTAAAAAAAGTAGTTTCTAAATTAGTAATTCTATTTCAGAGCTTATTATAGCACCTTATTATACTTCTTTTTTAGCGTTTTTAATTATTTACAGCCTAATATGAATTATACTTTACATGTGTTTTTTATTATATTAAGTATTTTTCTTTTTCTTTAATAGTATAAAGTTTAGTTTATATAGCCTATTTAGCTCCCTCTTATAAGATAGGCTCTACTTAATAATTTTAATAGTAAATTTATATACCTCTTATTACGTAGTCTTTTAACTGTTAATTGTTAATTTAGAATATAAATTAAATAAATAATCTAATAATTAGCTATAAGTTCCTATTAAAGATTACTATACTTTCTTTCTAAAGTTAAGTTTTTCTTTATTTTCTGTAAATTAATGTTTATTATATAGTTTATAGTTATTATTAGATTTAAAATTTTATTTCTCTGTAATCTACTGTGTGTAATAACAGGCTTAGTCTTTATATATTATAGTATAAATATAGGTTAATAGAATAAGTTAGCTCTATTTTAGCTATACTAAGATAAGGAGAAAAAAGGTATAAAGGGGGCTTACTTTTAAATAAAATAGTATATAGCTTAAGTACAAGCTAGCTATACTCTAAGCTTTATACTAAATTATAGCTAGTATAGCTAGTTATAATATTATGTAACTTATAGTAAGCTAATTAAATAGTACTATTATATTACCCCCCTCTAAAAGAGACTTATTCTTAAGTCTTTAAATTATAATTTTCTTCTTACTAGTCTCTATACTACTCTTGTCTTTAAAGTTGTCTTATTATTTTCTTTTATTACTTTTAGGTTCTTCTCTGTTTTATATGTTTTTAACTAAGTGTCTAGTTATGCTAGTAGTCCTGCTTTCTTTAGATAGGCTTTATAATAATCTCTTATCTTATATAAAGTGCCTATAAAGCCTTAGGCGTTATACTAGGTAGAATCTGAGTTATAAGCTAGCTAGAATACTTTATACTATAATTAGTTATAAAATAGGTAGCTATTAAGGATTTCCTATACTAGCTATTTAGAATACCTATTAATCTTAATAAATAGTTCCTTAAGTTTAATTTAGCTAAATAGTAGGTAAGTAAAAGCTTTTTATAGATAGTTTATATAAAAGATATTAAGCATACGCATGTGCGACAGCAGCTTAAGGTAATAGAAATATCTTTTTATATTTATAATAGAATAGAGTCTATATATCTGCTAGTTAAGCTTCTAGCTAGATTAACTAGTAATAAAGTCTTTAAGTGTAATATATATTTTATCTTCTATAAAAAAGTTTAGCTTATAACGCTTTTTATTAGTCTATTAAGTTTATTACTTTTATACTTAAGTGATCTCTTATTAAGCTATTTTTATAGCTAGCTTTATTATATTATAATAAGCTTTAGCATAGCTCTGCGCTTTCTCACGTAATATCTATTTATAAACTATAGTAAATACCTTTATATATTTCTTTTAGTCTCAGTAATAAATTAACTAGTAGCTAAACTCAATTTAATAGGGTAATAAGTTTATAGTTTTATATAATAGAATTACTTAAGCCTAGTCTATACAGGGCAGCAGGTTTAACTAGTTATTTTAATAATAGTTAATAAATAAACATAAGCGCTAGTTAATATACTAGTTTAAAACTTTAGTGTTTCTATTAGTTTAAAGGTAATATAATATTAAAAGCTTTTACTTATTTTCTATTAGTTAATATAGCTTATCTATAAATGCTAAAGTAAACTAAGAACTATAGTTAAAGACTATTAATCTAGGTAAACTAAATACTTATTAGATATAGCAATAGTACATATCAGCTACCTAAGTAGTTATAATTATTTTATAATAAAATAATAAGAAGTAGTGTTTATTTAGCTAGTTTATAATAACAAAAACACAGTTATATTCTTTCTTATTTAGAGAGAAGGACTTAAAGTTTATAAAAACATCTTACTATACTTACTTAGAGATTAGTAGTGATTTAAGTAAGTCTAAAGTTTTATTATAAAATATATAGCTCTATTTATAAGCTTTATATATAGCTATATAATTATTTATATTTTTGCTTATACAGCTTTAGTAATAGTAGTTATAAAGTAGCTTATTTATTTTTCTTTTATTTAAGTAAGTAGTTACCTAAGTAGCATAAATAGCTTAAATAAGATAGGTTTTTAAGAAGTATATAGTAGAAACTACTAGCTTACTATAGTATATAAAAAGGCTTTAGTTAAGTTTTTATGCTAAATAGTTACCAAAAAAAGCGCGCTCTTAGAATAGTTATAAACTCTTATAACTATAATTCACCTTAATAATATAATTAATTAGTAAGTAAGGGTTATTTAGAGGTAGTAAGACTATAAAAATATTAGTAATAATTATTTTAATTATATTAATAGCTAACATATCTCTTACTAATAGCACAGCTAGGTTATTACTTATGGTTTTAATAAAGCTAATATTAATTTACTCTACTAAAAAAAAGACACGTGTTTAGGCTACTTTATTTTTATTTTTTTAAATTTTTAGTTTCTCTTACTTACGCGAGAGCGTGTTAGCTATTATATTAGTTATACTAAAATAATAAATAAGCATTAGGTAATAGTTTACTATACTTATTATTTAGTATATTTAATAGAAAGTAAGCTTTTACTTTATAGAGAAATACTCTAGCGTATAGTAGTTAGTTAGGGTATTAAATAACTCTATAGTTTATAAGCCTATAAACTATAAGCGCTATTCTTAGAAGCTATAAATTATAGCTAATATTTTTTTATTATATATATCATAGTTTATCTAGAGATTACTTATAATCTTAAAGTAGAAAACTATAGATTACTAAAGGCTATTCTCTTAAAGCTATAATAGTATTTTTATAATAACTTTATTACTTACGTCTATTTCCATACGCGTCTGATAATAGAGTAAGTAGTAAACTAAAATATTATTTAATAGTTTTAAATTCTTAGCTTACTAGAAAACTACTAGCTTATATTTACTAAAAATATATTATATGCCCTTTTTAAGTAACTTAATAAGTAATTAAATAATATGTCTATAGTCCTTCAGGAAGGCTCTGTAGAAATTATAGAATTCTAAGAAAAATTATAAGCTCTTAACTAATATAGGTACTAGCTATTTCTATATAGTAGTAATTTTCTCAGGGTCCTTTTAAATCCCTTTTATGCTAATAATAAGACCTAGAAACTTTATTCTAGTAATAGTAAACTTACTTTTCTTAATATTTACTTAAAGATTTATATTTTAAAAATATTTTAATATTTAAGCAACGTACTCCTCATGCTACAGTAAGTCTTTAAAGTAAATTAAAATATTATTAAAATAAGTAGTATAAAAGTCATTAAGTAGACTATAAAACACCTTATTAATATAGTACTAGAATATAATAGGACTATTATAAAGACTAAATAGTAGCATATAGTATTTATAGTTTCTATACTAAGTATAGAATATAATTAAGTTCTTTATATCCTTATTTAAACATATATAATAGAAAGCTTATTATATATTAAGTTTAGTAAATACTTTTATATATACTAGCTAGGTAAGGGTCTCCTGAATTAGCAGGATTAAATAAGTATTTTTCTTTATAATAGTATTAAGCTTATAGTAGTTAACGTAGAAGTACTATTCTTTTTTAAACTTTTTAGTAAATAATACTAAGAAAGTATATAAGACATTACTATAAGTAATAACATCTTATTAAAAATAGTTATTTAAATAGGTCTTAATAAGCTATAGCTGCTTGAAAGATATACTATATAATAAACTTAATATTAATATATTTTTAGCTATTAATTTAATATTATAGTCAACACCTTTATAATACGGGGGTAGTATATTTGAGTTTTTTTTTAAAAAGTAGACTTAAGTTATGCTAGTATAATTAGAATAAAATAATTTTTACTTAATAAGCTACTAAAGTTTTTCTTTTCTTATAAAATTCTTATTTAATTAATAGGGCCCTTCTAGTAAAGCTTTTACTAAGAGGCTTTTAGAGTTTTAAGAGAAGAACTCTAGGTCTAGTAGGTTAAGCTTATCTCTATAGTCTTAAATAAATTTATCTACTTTATAAATACTAGTATGCTCTAGTATAGTTTCCTTTTATTATATATATATTATAAAAATAATAGCTTTTATAGTATTAATTTTAAAGCCTGCTTTAGAGAGGTTTTTGCGTGAGATAAATTAAAAATAAAAAGTTTACTTACTTAGCTCTAGCTACTATTATAGATAAAGCTATTTTTTTATTTTTTTAAAATTCTTTTACTATACTATACGCTAGAGTAAGCACTAAGGTAGCTTATAAGTATATTATAAAATTATTATATTTATTAGCTTATCACGTTAGTCAGTATTAGCTTAATATAAGGAATTAATTTTAATTAATAGGTTTTATATTAAAATAATAATATTATACTTATAGTTAATTAGCTTATTATCTAACTATTTAAGTACTTACTTTTTATAGTTAATTAAAATACCTATATCTTTAAATAGCTTATAGCTAATTATAAGGTCGTAGCGGCTAATATTACAGAAAATAAAATAAATTAATAAATAGTAGTTATTTAGTACTAGATCAGCCTAAAAGTACTTATTTACTTATTTATTTAGTCTATTATTATAGCTAGCTAGGGGGATAGATTTTATTTAGTAAGTTTTTATCTTAAGCCCTTTCTTAATAACGTGTATATACTTTAGGTATACTAGAATAAAACTACTAGCTTTAGTATTAAAAAAATCTACTTAACTTAATAGCTAGTCTACTAATAGAGATATAATAAAACAAAGTAAAAGCTAGTTTACTAAATAGTAATTAGTAAAAGTTAAACTAGTTAATAGCTCTAGAAAATAATTCTAGAAAAAAAACTTCCCTTAAGGTGAGTCTTTCCCTAATAGTTTCTCTATAGTAAGCTAAAACTTTTTATTATTATTAGTATCTATTAGCTTAATTACTTTAGCTATAGCTTAAATAAATAATTAATAGTTTTTTATAAAGTAACTAGATTTTCCATAATTATAGTAACTAGCTAGTTTAAGAATAGATATTAGTAAAATAATAGTAGCTACTATATAAGTTAAGTGCTTAATTTTTAAATAAAATTACTAAATTAATAGTAATTAAGTTTTTCTAGTTTTTTTATTAATTTACTTAGTAGCTTTTTTAGTGCTAAGAGCTAGCTCTTTAGCAAAGTCTTAAATTAAATTTATATACTTATTATACTAGTTATAGTACTGTTATTAGTAAATGCCTATTTATATATATAAAATATTTAAAAGCTTTTTATAGAATTCTTCTATTTATTAGTTTATAGATAGGCTGTGTTCTTAAACTAGGTAAAAGAAATTACTTTAGAATATAATAAAATTAGCAGGATTTTTAAGATAGAGCTTCTAGAAATTATAGTAAATATTAAGTCTCTTATATAAGTTATTATATATTCTTTTTAGATAATTTATTATATACTAGTAGCTAACTAGCTACTTACTTTTTTTTATTATATATATAAGTATTAAGAGGTACTGGTTAATAGAACTTTCTATATATATACGCATATAAGAGATAATATTCTTTTAAGTAGTTTACTTACTAGCTTTAAACTAGTTTTAGTTAGTATATACCTTATCCTCTAAAATATCTCTTTATTAATTAAAGGTAATATTCTTACTGTTCTTAAGCATTAGTAGATTAGGAAATTAGGCTAAGTAATTATTATCTTAATAGCTACTTATAATAAGCGTAGCTAGTAAAGTAGCTAGTATATAAAATAATACTTAAAAAGTTTAGTTATTAAAATCTCCTATATTAGAACTATTATTAGGTCTTATAGCTATATAGTTACTTTAATTCTAAGAAATTTATAATAGAGCTGTAAAGTGTATTTTTACTAGTATTAATAATAACACTAAACTAGCCTTTATAAAAAGAAAAGAGTATATATTATGCGTGGATTTCTTTATTTATACTCTTATTATTTTAATTTTATTCTCTTAATTTGTTATGTGCTTAAGTGTGTTATTTAATAGCTAATAAAGCTCAGCAAGCTTATCTCTAACTTTATTAAACTTAGTTTTAGCTATATTAAGCGCTTTTTCTAGTATATTAGTATAGTTATAATATATAAATATTTTAAAATAACTACGCTCTAACTCGCTAGTAATTATTACTTAATTAAAAGTTATTAAAGTAAGAAGCGTAATCTCTATCTCTTAAAGCTTATAGATATTAGTTTTCTAGATAGTGCTTTTAATAGTAGCTATAAAAAATTTCTTATTATATCATGCCTAGATATAGAGCTTCTTAATAGTATAGTTTTTTCTAATTATATTATTAGAATAGTAAGTGGCAGTATATTTAAGTAACTTAAAAATAAGTATATAGTTATTACTAATAGCTATTATTTTAAGATTAACTCTTATCTCTAGCGTAGAGGGCTTTTCTATAGTTTTAATTTATTTATTCTTATATATATATAGCGCTTCTGGTCTTTAGTAGAGTAAAATAATTAACTAATTCTCTAGTATAAAAAAAATAAGCTAGTAGTGCTTATAGAAATTAATATTTCTAGTAAAAAAAAAAAGTTAAAAAAGAAGTATTTACTAAAGCTCTTATAGCTTTCTTCTAATTTAATAAATACGTTACTTATTATTATAGGTTTTTTAGTTACTTACTAAGTTACTTTTAAGACCTACTACTATAGGGCTTATATAGGCTATTACTTAAGATTTTAATTATCTACTACTATAAAGCTTTTTAGTAGAGATTATATAGTTAATAAACTAATAACTTAGCGTAGTTATGTAATTAATCCTTTAAATATAGTTATTAATAAATTAAATACTTAAGTTAATTATATAGCTTAATCTTAATATTATGTTACTATTATCTAGCTAAGTTAGAAAGATTTTAGTGTAATATAATAATAGACTTAGTCTTCACGCGTTATAGTATAGATATAAGTTAATAAAATAAATTAGCTCTATTTTAGCTATACTAAGATAAAGAGAAAAAAGATATAAAAGAAGCTTACTTTTAAATAAAATAGTATATAGCCTAAGCGTGAGCTAGCTATGCTCTAAGTTTTATACTAAATTATAACTAATATAATTAGTTATAATATTATATAACTTATAATAAGCTAATTAAACAGTACTATTATACTATATCTCTTTTTTCTAGACTTTAATAATAGATCTATTTAATCTATCTGTAAATTTAAAAATTTTTTTTTAATTTTATATAGTATAATCTTTTTAGATTAAGCTCTTTAGCTATTCTAGTAATACATAATAGTTTTAAATATTAGAATCTTAAAAAGATCTAGTTTGTATTTATTAATAACTTTATATAGTATTTTACTATTAAGTTTTTTTACTAGACTTCTGTTTTTTAGCTCTACAGCATATTTAATTACGTTAGAAAAAAAATTAGTGGTATTTTTATAGTATTTAGTTATATTTAGTGGCTATTTATATATTTTATGTACTATGCCTTATAGCTTATAGTCTTGACTCTAAAGCAGTATTAAACTACTAAACGTAATACTATCTTATAAGATACTATAAAATACGCGATTATATCCTCTAAAGCTTTTATTACTATTTGTAATATTTATATGATTTGTTTATTATGTATGTTATACACATTTTATAAATTTAACACTTTCTAAGTATACTATATATTTAGTTTATTTCTTATACATAGTATGTATATTTTAAAGCACAGTTTTAAATTACTAGCTACTACTAATTTACTATATAAGGTAATAAAATACTATATAAGCTTTATTTACTTTTTCTTTTTTAATCCGCCTAAAGTACTCTCTATGCCTACTCTAATATTAATATAGAATTAGCTTCTATATTAAATTTAAATGTATCTTATATTATATTAGAATTAGCTCCTACATTGAATCGGATTTAGCTCCTATATTAAATCAGATTTAAATTTATATAGAGCTTTTAGAGTAGCTTGGTATAGGGCTTAAGAAATAACTTAATATATAGCTTTAGGAATAGCTTAATAGAGATAACTTAGTACAGAGCTCTAAAAGCAGCTTAGTATAAAGCTTTAGAGATAGCTTAGTATAAAGCTTTAGAGATAGCTCAGTATAGAGCTCTAGAAACAGCTTAATAGAGATAACTTAATACAAAACTCTAGAAGTAGCTTAGTAGAGATAACTTAGTATAAAGCTTTAGAGATAGTTTAGTATAGAACTCTAGAAACAGCTTAGTAAAGATAACTTAGTATAGAACTCTAGAGATAGCTTAATAAAGGCAACTTAGTATAAAGCTTTAAAAATAACTTAGTGCAGGACTCTAAAGGCAGCTTAATATAGATCTAAATATAGATTAGTAAATAGATTAGTAAAGAGCTTAGTAGACTGAATATTAGCTTAGTATAAGTATATAAAGAAAGCAGAATAAAAGAAAGAAAATTCTATTAAGAATAGAAGAAACTTAGCGTATATAGATGGAAAATAGTAACTTTGTAGGTTCGCAGCGCCCATAGATAGCTGTAATAATTTTTAAAAAGTGAATAGACAGAAACTAGACTCTTTTGCAAGCATAACAGTACTAAATTTAAGGGATGTAATAAGGTAGATAGGAATATAGATCTAGCTTATTTATATATTAAATATATTTCAGCATTTTATAGCATTTTATAGCATCTTACTATATACTTATACTTGAAGTTATAATTAGCCGTAGTTTATAGCTGAGTTATGAGTAAAGTCGCGTTTAGCAGCTAAATACTACTAAGTTATAAATAGAGTTATATTTAGCGGCTAAATACTGCTAAGTTATAAGTAGAGTTATGTTTAGTAGCTAAATACTACTAAGTTATAAGTAAAGTCACGTTTAGCGGCTAAATACTACTAAATACTTAAAAATACCGGAAATACTGAAATAGCGCGAATATAAAATCTTTAGCCGCGAATTTTTTTCCTGACGCTACTAATAACTAGAAAAATCTTAGAAGATTTTAATCTGCTAGTATTAACATTACTTTTTTATAAAAATAAAATTAGGTTATTTTAGTAAGTCTATTCTCTTATAAAGTGTTTTATATAGTTAGTTAGTAAGTAATTTCTTCTTCCTTTATCTATTCTTTAAAGTCTTAACTTATAAATATAGAATCTTGGTCTAAGAAAATATACGTAATAAGGGATTTTCTTTAAACTTTTTAGTAAGCTTATAACTCTTTTATATAATTTAAATTTTTATTCTTAGAACAAATAAGCCTTACTTCTATGCTAATAGTAAAATCATTTATTATAAAATTATATTCATACTTTTAATTATATTCTTCTAGTTTAATTAGTAGTATGAAATTTAAATAGAAAATCTCTTCTTCTTACTTTACATACTATTATTTACTAAATAGTTATTTTTAAAGCTTTAATTTTAAGTAGCATGTGTAGACACTATAGTAGTAACTATTTAACTTTAATCTAATAATATTCTTTATAAGCTTTTTAAGATTACTATATTTTATATATCTTATTATTTAATAGAGTTACTTTATTGATATTTTTTTTATTAATAATAGCTTTATAGCTAGTGCCATATAAAAGTCTATTTTTACTATATATATAAAAATAATTTTATCTTCTTTATATGCTACAGCTACTTTATTGCTTTTTTAATTTTTAATTTTTATATTTTTCTAATTAAGAGTATAGCTCTTATGTTTTATTCTTATAGCTAATAAAATATTAATAAAGCTATCTAGGTAATACTAAATATTTTTAATAGTATAAAAAAAAGTTTTACTATTCTAAAGCTAATATAGAAGCTATATTATTCTTTTACTTAAAATTTATATAATTCTTTTTATTCTGCTTAGGGCTTTATTGGTGGCATGTATCTTAATAAATTAAACATAATTATTATAAATATTAACCTTTAATAAAGTATTATATATTATCTTGCTTTTATTACTATAGATAAAGAAACTTAAGAAGGTATTAATTAGAGTATTAGTTAGAATAAGCTATATTATTTTATTATTATTATTTTTTTAAAAATTCTTTTACTTCTTACGCTAGCTATTTATAGCCTTTTCTAGATACTTAAACTAATAGTTTTCTTTTTCTTACCTTCTCTTTTACACTATAAGTAAGTCTTTAACTTGTGTTCTTTATCTATATTAGGTAATTTACTTTAACTTTAACTCTAGCTTTAACTTTACTTCTTACTTCTTATATTTATTATAAAAGATATAGCTTTAAATTAAAATTTATTTATAAACTCTTTATTACAGAGTTAACTTATAAAAGTATTATATAAAAGTAATTTAATACCTATATTATGGTTTTATTCTTAGAAGAATATAAAGTATGTTCTAAGATTATAAATTATTACATACTTAAGTATAAAGTTAATTATAATCTTTTACCATACAATATTTTAAATAAAAATTCTGAATTTATTAGTATAGTCTTTTATATCTTTATATGAATCGTATATTTTAATCTAGATTTACTTAGTAACTAAATACTTTTATAGTTTAGTATTAATCTTATAGTGCTTAATAAGGGTGTTAATAATTTATTAAGTTACTAAGATTTTATTAACCTTTCATACTAGTATATTTTTATAATAGATAATAATATCGTTAATTGCTTTATTATTATTAGGATATAGTACCTAGTTATTTTAGTCTTTTATAAATTTTAGAGTAAAGTTAAAGTCTTAGTAGTTACTTATATTACTAAATTTTAGTTTCTTTTCCAGAATAGTTTTTGTTTGTTTAGGTGAGAGTATTTTTATTTTAATTATTTTTCTAACTAGTAAATTATTAAAAGCAACAGACGTTCTATTATTATTTTAATATAAAATTACTAGAGAAGTTATTTACTAAGTACTTTATTTATATAGAATAAATTTAACTACGTTCTATATGCTTTTTACTGTTATATACTTTTTAAGTCTAAATAGCTATATAATAAGATTTATAGCTTCTTTAAGCTTTAGTATTTTAGTCTCTTTTATTATTTTTAATAGCCATAAGGATTTAATTAATAGATAATTTGAAGTAGGTTATAAAAATAAGTAATATATAAAATTTACTAGCTAAACTTATAACCTCATAAAGGTCTTATTTAGTAGTATAAAGTTTTTATAAATATTATCTTTAAGAAAATAATTACATTAATTCTTAATAAAGATAATAACTAGTTAAATATATAATAATTAAATAGGTAGTAATAATAGTACAAATCTTTAGTAACTTACATTATTATTATAGTAATAATATCTTAAGTTCTATTTATACTTAGTATAAGGTAGTAAAGTTATTTATTATAGTTTTACTAACACCTAAGTTACCTAATCTCTTAGTAATAGAGACTTAAGTTAAAGTATTATATAAAAAATTCTACTAAAAGTGCTACATAATAGCTTATATAAGTATATAAAAATTCTATAAAATTTAAGTAAAGATAAAAACTAAAAAAATTATTAAGACTATAAATAACTACTCTCTACGCCTCTAAGAAGTAATATAAATAGAAAAAGTAATAATAAACTATTAGTAATACATATAATTAATTTACTTCACTATTTTAGGTACTATTTATTATATTTAGGTAGTTAAATAACCTGTATTAGTAAGTATATAATAAGTAGTTATATCTAATATATTAACTTCTGTAATAGAGTAGTTAGGTTAAGCTTAAGTTAATTATATAATTTTAGCTATTATCTTACTTTAGAGCTAGAAACTATTCTATATTTTCTACTATCTACTACTAACCGTCCTATACTACCTATTATCACTCTTTTATAAAACTTAATGTTTAAGTATTTTATCTTATCTATCTATTATCTCTCTAACTTATTTGTCTTTTGTGATTATATTAACTAATAGTGTTATTATAATTAGAACTTAGATTCTAATAGCACGCCTAAAAATAAGCCATGTGATAAGATAATTTCCTAAGTTAATTACTATTACTATTTCTAATAAAGACGATTCTATAACGTGATTAATAAAAAATATAAATAAATAAAGTTTTATTTTTCTCTTAATACACGGGCCTACCTAATATATACTAAAGTTTAAACTCTATTAAAAACCATAATACTTATAGTAATTTCTAAAAATTTTAATTTAAATAATAATATATTTATATAAAATACTTATTATTATTATAAAATATAATAATATGAAAACGTGGCTATATAATAATGTATAGATAGTTACAAAAAACCACGAGCTTTAGTAGAAAGCTAAGAAAATAAAATAAAAAAATACTAAGTACTTACTACTATTAATAGTTAGTAACAAAACAAAATTAGATATTTAATAAAAAAGTAAGTTAAAAACGTTTATTAACTATTATAAGCTAGTAATAAGCTAATATTACTAATTAGTAATAGTTAAACATAAGTATAAAATATTAGATTAGTAATAAGTTATATAAAAAGCTAAGTAATAAATAACATAAATAAAATATATAAAATAAATAAAATAAAAGTTTACTATTATAATAACTACTTATAACACCTTATAAAAGTTTTCTAAAAAGGTTTTTTTATAAACTTTTTTATTATATTACGTATTTAGATATTAGCTTTATATTAGTGTATAAGTTTTTATTTAAATACTAAATTTATAGCTTATTTTATTTCTTTTTTTTATATAATATTTTAAATTATTACTTAGTACTATATGTAGTAATTAATTAATACTTTTTTCTAAAATTTTAACTTTTTATATATAGTACTTTTATAATACTATATTATATTATTACTACTACTACTATTACTATTAGTAAAAAAAAAAATTTTAAATACTTTTATTTTAACTACAAAACTGATATAGTTATTTAAAAAATAGATAACTATAATATAAAATGTATTTACTAAAGTACTAAAATAATAGTAAATATAGTTAAAATATTAGTAAGTATCATAATAAGAATTTATTAACACCTTTAAAAAAAAAAATTTAAAAAGTTTAAAAATAAACTATATTTACCTTTTTTTATTTTACTATTTAAGTAATTATTACTAAAAAAACTTTAGTAAGTACTACTAGTTTATTTAAAAGTAACTTAAATTCTATAATTATAACTAGTACCTATTTTCAAGTTTCTTAAACTATAGTTAGATAAATAAAGTTAATTTTTATACTAAGTTCTACTACTTTATTAGTAATAATAAAATTTAATTACTTACTTAACTTTTTAATATTTACTAAAAAGTAAAAAAAAACTTATTTATTTTTATTAGAAAACTTTACTATAAACTTAAAAATAATATTAACTAATATTTTACTAAATACTTTTAGCTTTTATATGTATACTTAAAATAAAAAAAATTAATAATACTTACAAATTTTCTTATAAATTTTCTTATATATATATAGTAAAGTAATTAATTATTTTTTTTACTAGCTATATAAAAACTTAAATAAAAAACTTACTACTTTAAGTAAACTTAATTTATTTTACTAAATGTAAAAAAGTTTTACTATTTATTTTACTAAATTTTATAAACTAGCTACTAATACTAAATTAAACAAAATTAGTTTAATTATATAGTTAAAAAGATTATTAAATAACAAGCTTTACTAAATAATAGTAGGTGTTAAAATTTCTTATATATTAAATAACTATACTAACTTAATATTTCTATATAAAAATAACTTTTAGTATTTTTTTATACTATATTATTATAAGCTATAACTTGTATTATAATAAGACTTTAATATTATAAAAATTAATACTTTTAACTATACTTTTTTTAAATTAGCTAAATAAGACACTTAAAAGTATAATAACTAATACTTTAAGTATAATAAATATAACTACATTTTTTAAAACTACTTAATTTTTTTATTAAAACTTTAATTTATAAGTTTATTTAAATTTTAATAATTAACTTACTTTTATTTTTTTCAAAATTTTAATTTTTTTATAAATAAAAATACTTTTAAACTTTTAAACTAGTTTACTAAAAGTTTTATTTTAAAGTTAAGTTATTTTCTGAAATATTGCTAACACTAAATTTTTATTAACTTATAAATTTTTATTTAATAACTAATTCTTATAACTATTAAATAAATATTTTATATACTATTTAATAAAATGGCTTTTTCTATTTTATTGCTACTTTAATTAATACGAAAGCTACTAGTATAAATTATATTAGTAGACTTTTAGCTTATATTTAAAACCTTTATTTTTTACTTTTTTTAAACGTTTTTTATTTTACTAGTTTTAATAGTAAATACTTTAAAAAAAAGTTATATTTTATATACTACTAGTATAACTCTTTATTACTTAAATTATATTAAAGATATTTACTTTTTTAAAATAACTACTAGAAATTACAAACTAATTCTTAACTAACTATAAATAAAAAAGTATAAAGTTAACTTTAACTATAATTTATAAAAGTTACTTTTTAATATTTTTTATTACTAGGCTTATTACTTATACTTATTTTAATTTCTAACTTACTTAAAAAACTTTTTAGTAAATGTTTTACTAAAAGGCCTTTACTTTAATACTACTTATATATAGTATACTTAAACTTGTTTTTTAAAGTTATTATTAACTACTTAATTTTAATATAACTAATAATTAATTAAAATAAACTACTAGTTATAAAATTAAATATTTACTTAAAGACTTTTTTAGTAAACTATTTTTTAAAAAAACTTTTATTTAAAGTCTAAATTTATATTTAAACACACACTTAAATTTAATACTAAATTAAATAAAAACTTTATAAAAAAGCC
This sequence comes from Zopfia rhizophila CBS 207.26, assembly GCA_010093925.1. Lineage (NCBI taxonomy): Eukaryota > Fungi > Ascomycota > Dothideomycetes > Zopfiaceae > Zopfia > Zopfia rhizophila. The sequence goes on from ML994640.1 coordinate 350,129, forward strand.
TTTTTCTTAAAATTTTAAAAATTTTTAGTACTATCTTTATTAAAAAAAGTTTTATAAGAAATGTAAAATAAGTATAAATATTTACTTAATTAAAGTAGCCTTTTTTATACAAATAGTCTAGAAATATAAACATAAAATTTTCGCTATTTTAATAACTAATATTAATAAGGCTCTAGTTTTAAAAACTTATATAAATTTAGCTACTAAAGTTCTAAAAAATTACTATAATATTTTTAAAACATTTTTATATAAAAATATTAATAAACTATTTAAATATTGTTTATATAACTATAAGATTATTTTTAAAGAAAAAAGGTAACTTAAATTTAAACCTTTTTATAAAATGTTTTAAAATAAATTAAAAGTTTTTAAAAAGTATTTTAATAACTACTTTACTAAAAAATTTATTAGAGTAAGTATATTTTTTTATAGTTATACTAGTTATTTTTATAAAAAAAAAACCTAAAAAATATTTTTAATTTTATATAAACTATTAAGTTTTAAATGCTATTACTATTAAAAACTACTATTTTATTTTATTAATTTAAAAAACCTTATTTTGCTTTAATAAATTAAAGTACTTTATAAAGTTAAATATTATTTTAACTTTAATTACTCTTATGTAGTAAAAATAAATAAATAGTTAACTACTTTCTAAACTTAATATAATTTATTTAAATATTTTATTATACTTTTTAAACTAATTAATATACTAAGAATGTTTTAATGTTATGTAAATTGTGATAATGGGCTTAGTCTTCACGTGTTATAGTATAAATACAGGTTAATAAAATAAGTTAGCTCTATTTTAGCTATACTAAGATAAAAAGAGAAAAGATATAAAGGGGGCTTACCCTTAAATAGGGTAGTATATAGCTTAAGTATAAGCTAGCTATACTCTAAACTCTATACTAGATTATAACTAGTGTAGCTAGTTATAATATTATATAGTCTATAGTAAGTAAAGTAAATAGTACTGTTATATTACCCTCTTTTAAGAGAGGCTTGTTTTTAAGTCTCTAGATTATAGTCTTCTCCTTACTAGTCTTTATATTACTCTTGTTTTTAAAGCTATTTTATTGTTTTTTTCTATTACTTTTAGGTCCTTCTCTGCTTTATATGCTTTTAACTAGGTATCTAGTTATACTAGTAGTCCTACTTTTTTTAAATAGGCCTTATAATAATCTCTTATCTTATATAGTGTTTATAAAGTCTTAGGTGTTATACTAAGCAGAATTTAAGTTATAAGCTAGTTAGAATGCTTTATACTATAGTTAGCTATAGAATAAATAGCTATTAAGAATTTCCTATACTAGTTACTTAAGATACCTATTAACCTTAATAGATAATTCCTTAAGTTTAATTTAGCTAGGCAGTAGGTAAATAGAAGTCTTTTATAAGTAGTTTATATAAAAGATATTAAACATACGTATATATAGTAGCAGCTTAAGATAATAGAAATATCTCTTTATATTTATAATAGAATAAGGTTTATATATCTGCTGGTTGAGCTTCTAGCTAGATTAGCTAATAGTAAAGTTTTTAAATATAACATATATTTTATCTTTTATAAAAAAGTCTAGCTTATAGTGTTTCTTATTAGCCTATTAAGTTTATCACTTTTATACTTAAGTAATTTCTTATTAAGCTATTTTTATAGCTAGCTTTATTATATTATATTAAGCTTTAGCATAGCTCTGCGCTTTCTTATAAGATATTTATTTATAAACTATAGTAAATACCTTTCTACGTTTCTCCTAGTTCTAGTAATAGATTAATTAGTAGCTAAACTTAATTTAATAGAATAATAAGCCTATAGTCTTATATAGTAGAATTATTTAAGTCTAGTTTATATAAAGTAGCAGGTCTAACTAGTTATCTTAATAATAGTTAATAAATAAGCATAGGCGCTAGTTAATATACTAATTTAAAATCTTAATATTCTTATTAGTTTAAAAGTAATATAGTGTTAAGAGCTTTTATTTAATTCCTATTAGTTAATATAGCTTATTTATAAATACTAAGATAAACTAGAGACTATAATTAGAGACTATTAATCTAAGCAGGCTAAATACTTACTAGATATAATAATAGTACTTATTAGTTACTTAAGTGGCTGTAGTTATTTTATAATAAAATAATAAAAAGCAGTACTTACTTAGCTAGTTTATAATAATAAAAATATAGTTATATTCTTTCTTATTTAAAGAAAAGGACTTAAAGTTTATAGAGACGTCTTACTATACTCACTTAGGGATTAGTAGTAATTTAAGTAAGCCTAAAGTTTTATTATAAAATATATAGCTTTATTTATAAGCTTTATATATAGCTATATAATTATCTATATCTTTATTAATATAGCTTTAGTAGTAGTGGTTGTGAAGTAACTTATTTATTTTTCTTTTATTTAAATAAGTAGTCACCTAAATAGCATAGATAGCTTAAATAAAATAGGTTTTTAAAAAGTGTATAATAGAGACTACTAGCTTATTATAGTATATAAAAAGATTTTAGTTAAGTTTTTATACTAAGTATTTACTAGAGAGGGCGCGCTCTTAGAATAGCTGTAAACTCTTATAGCTATAATTTACCTTAATAATACAATTAATTAGTAAATAAAAGTTATTTAGGGGTAGTAAGGCTATAAAAGTATTAGTAGTAATTACTTTAATTATATTAATAGCTAGCATATCTTTTATTAATAGTACAGCTAGGTTATTACTTGCGGTCTTAATAAAGCTAATATTAATTTACTCTACTAAAAAAAAGACACATATTTAGGCTGCTTTATTTTTATTTTTTTAGGTTTTTAGTTTCTCTTACTTATATAAGAGCGCGTTGGCTACTATATTAGTTATACTAAAGTAATAAATAAACGTTAGGTAATAGTTTACTATGCTTATTACCTAGTATATCTAGTAGAGAGTAAGCTCTTATTTTATAAAAAAGTACTTTAACACGCGATAGTTAGTTAGGGCACTAAATAACTCTATAGTCTACAGGCCTATAAGCTGCGAGCGCCATTCTTAGAGACCATAAATTATAGCTAATATTTCTTTATTATATATATCGTAGTTTATCTGGGGCTTATTTATAGTCTTAGAGTAAAAGGCTACAGATCACTAGAGGCTATCCTCCTGGAGCTATAATAGTACCCCTATAATAACTCTATTACTTACGTCTGTCTCCATGCGCGTCTAACGGTAGGGTAAGTAGTAAGCTAAGATATTGTCTAATAGTATTAGATCTTTAGCTCGCTGGAAGGCTGCCAGCTTGTGTTCGCTAAAGATATGCTATGCGCCTTTCTTAAGTAACTTAATAAGTAGTCAGATAATGCGTCTATAGTTCTTTAGGAAGGCTCTGTAGAAATTACAGAATCCTAGAAAGGATTACAGGCTTTTAACTAATGTAGGTACTAGCCATTCCTGTACAGCAGTAACCTTCTTAGGGTCCTTTTGGATCCCTTCTGTGCTAATAATAAGGCCTAGGAACTTCATTTTAATAATAGTGAACTCGCTCTTCTTAATGTCTACCTGGAGGCCTGCGTCCTGGAGATGTCTTAGTACCTAAGCAACATGCTCCTCATACTACAGCAGGTCTTCAGAGTAAATCAGAATATCATTAAGGTAGATAGTATAGAAGTCGTTAAGTAGGCTATAAAGCACCTTGTTAATATAGCGCTGGAATGTAGCAGGGCCATTACAGAGGCCAAATAGTAGCACGCGGTACTTGTAGTTCCCATACCGAGTACAGAACGTGGTCAGGTCCTCTATGTCTTTGTTTAGACGTATATGATAGAAGGCCTGTTGTATGTTAAGCTTAGTAAACACTCTTACACGCGCTAGCCGGGTGAGGGTCTCCTGAATCAGCGGGATCAGATAGGCGTCTTTCTTGGTAATAGTATTAAGCTTATAGTAGTCAACGTAGAAGCGTCACCCTCCTTCAGGCTTCTTAGCAAACAGTACTAGAGAAGTATATAAAGCGTTACTGTGAGTGATAATACCTCGTTAAAGGTGGTCGTTTAGGTAGGCCTTAACAAGCTACAGCTACTCAAGAAACATGCTATATAGTAGGCTTAACGTCAGCGTGTTCTTAGCTGTTAGTTTAATATCATGGTCGACACCTTCGCGATGCGGGGGCAGCACGTCTGAGTTCTTTTTTAAGAAGTAGACCTGAGTCGCGCCAGCGTAGCCAGGGTGGGGTAGCTTCTGCTTAATAAGCTGCCGAAGTTTCTCTTCTCCTGTAAGGTCCTTATTTGAGTGATAGGGCCCTTCTGGCGAAGCCTTCCCCAAGGGGCCTCTAGGGCCTTAGGAAGAGGGTTCTAGGTCTGGCGGGCTGAGCTTATCTCTGCGGTCCTGGATGAGCTTGTCTACTTCATAGACGCTGGTGTGCCCTAGCACAGTTTCCTTCTACCGTGCGTGCATCATGAAGGCAATAGCTCTTATAGTATTGATCTTGAGACCTGCCTTAGAGAGGTCTTCGCGTGAGACAGGCTGAGGGCGGGAGGTCCGCTTGCTTGGCTCTAGCTGCTGTCATGGGTGAAGCTGTTCTTCCATCTTTCTAAGGTTCTCTCGCTGTGCTACATGCTGGGGTGAGCGTTGAGTCTCTTGTGTGGGTCGCCGTACGTCCTCTCTAGGCGATCTACTATATACTAGTAGCTGACTAGCTACTCACTCTCTCTTACTGTACGTATAAGTGTTGAGAGGTACTGGTTGGCAGGACCCTCCGTACGCGTACGCATGTAAGAGACGATGTTCTCCTAAGTAGCTTGCTTGCTGGCTCCAGCGAACCAGTCTTGGTTGGCGCGTACCTTGTCCTCTAGGACATCCCTCCATTGATCAAAGGTGACGTCCTTGCCGTCCTTAAGCATTAGCGGGTCGGGAAATCGTGCTGAGCGGCTGTTGCCTCAATGGCTGCCTACAGTAGGCGTAGCTAGTGGAGTGGCGGGTAGGTAGGGTGATACTCGAGGAGTTTAGTTACTGAGATCTCCTGTATTAGAACCATCGTCAGGTCCTACAGCGACATAGCTAGCCTGGTTCTGAGGGGTCTGTGGTAGAGCTGTGAAGCGTGTCTTCTTCGCTGGTGTTGACGATAGCGCAAGGCTGGCCTTTGCAGAGAGGAAGGAGTGTATATTGTGCGTGGGTTTCTTTGTCTGTACTCTTAGTGTCTTGATCTCGTTTTCTTGATCCGCTACGCGCTCGAGCGTGTTGTTCAGTAGCTGACAAAGCTTAGCAAGCTCGTCTCTAGCCTCGTTAAGCTCAGTTTCAGCCGTGTTAAGCGCTTTTCCTAGCGTATCGGTATGGTCGTGATGTGTGAGTACTTTGAGATGGCTACGCTCTAACTCACTAGCGATTATCGCTTGATTGAGGGTCATCAGGGTGGGAAGCGTAACCTCTATCTCCTGAGGCTTGTAGGTGTCGGTTCCCCAGGTAGTGCTCTTGGTAGTAGCCACGAAGGGTTTCTTGTCGTGTCGTGCCTGGATGCGGAGCTTCTTAATGGTGTAGTCTTCTCCAATCACGTTGTTAGGGTAGTGCGTGGCGGCACACCTAAGCGACTTAGGGATAGGCATGTAATCATTACTAGTGGCTGTTACCTTAGAATCGACCCTCATCTCTAGCGTGGAGAGCTTTCCCATGGTCCTAACCTATCCGTTCTTGTATGTGTATAGCGCTTCTGGCCCCTAGCAGGGTGAAGCAATTGGCTGATTCTCTGGCGCGGAGAAGATGAGCTGGTGGTGCTTACAGGAGTCGGTATCTCTAGCAGGGAGAAGAAAGTTGGGGGGGGGGGGTTCGCTAGAGCTCTCATAGCTCTCTTCCAATCTAATAGGTACGTTGCCTACTGCTGTAGGTCTTCCGGTTACCTGCTGAGTCGCTCTTGAGGCCTGCCGCTGCAGGGCTTATACAGGCTATCGCTCAGGGTTTCAATTGCCTACCACTGTAGGGCTTTCCGGTGGGGATCGTATGGTTAACGAACTAACGACTTGGCGTAGTCGTGTAATTGATCCTCTAGGTGCGGTCGTTAACGAATCAAACGCTCAGGTTGATCGCGCGGCTTGACCTCGATATTATGTCGCCATCGTCCGGCCGAGTTAGAGTGATCTTAGTGTAATGTGATGACGGGCTCGGTCTTTACACGTCATAGCATAGATGCAGGTTGACGGGATAAGTTGGCTCTATTTCAGCTACACTAAGATGGGGAGAGAAGAGGTACAAAGGGGGCTCGCCCCTAAATAGGGCGGTGCATGGCCTGAGCGTGAGCTAGCCATGCTCTGAGCTCTGCGCTAGGTCGTGGCTGGCGTAGCCAGTCGCGATATCATGTGGCCTACAGCAAGCAGAGCGAGCAGCACCGTCACATAAATAATATTTTTAACTATTTTTTAATAAGTTTTATATAGCTTACTTTAATAATATTTTAATTTATAATAATTTTCAATATAAATATAAATAACATATAAAACAGGTTTTAAAAGCTTTAAAAAAATTAGTTTTTAACTTAATATTAATAAATATAAGTTTTATTAAAAATAAGTTACTTATTTTAAGTACATAATTTTAATAAAAGAAATTAGCAAAAATTTAAATAAAGTAAAAAACATTTTTAACTAAAAATTTCCTAGAAATATAAAAAAAATATAAATGTATTTTTAAAGTTTACTAATTTCTACTAATAATTTATTAATAACTTTTTTTATATTATGTTTTTATTTACAGCCTTAACTAAAAAGAATACTTAATTTAAATTTAATAATATTTACTAAAAAGCATTTAAATTTTTAAAGTATATATTTATAACTACTTTAATTTTTTAACACTTTAATCTAAAATTACTAATTATTATAAAAGTTAATTTTTTAAATTATATAATTACTAAAGTACTTTTCTAAAAAAAAAATTAAATAAACTAAAACTTATTACTTACTTTTTAAATAGTTAAATTCTATTAAAAGTAACTATAAAATTTATAATAAAAAGCTATTAGCTATTATATACTATTTTAAATAATAAAAACTTAAGCTAAAAACTACTACTTTTTTAATTTAAATATTAAGTAATTATAAGAATTTATAGTACTTTACTATTATAAACTAGCTAAGCTACTAATAAACTTACTAAGTTAAATACTTATTTTAATTTAATTTCATAATTATGTACTAACTTAGTAAGTAAAATAAAAAACTAAATACTTTTACTTATTATATATAAAATACTTTAACTTTTTTATTTTAAACTATTTAATAAAATATTAAACTTAAATTTAACTAAAATAAATATATTTATTTAATAAATTATTAATAATAAGTATTTTAATAATAAGTTTATTTAGAAAATTCTATTACTAAAATAAAATAGAATTTAATACTCTACAAAGCTTTTTTTAAGTAAGTATAAAAACTAAAAAAAGTTAATTATATTATTATAGCTAATTAGTAATACTAAATAATAATAAACTTAAAATTAAGATTTTTTAAATTATATATAATTCTATTATTAGTAGCTATTTTTGTTATTAAAAAAAAACTTAAAATTTTATACTATAAATACTACTAGCTTTAAATATTTAAAATAATATATTAATACATTTTCTACTACTACACTTATTAAGAATTTAAGGTTTTTTATAAAAAGTATTATAGCTTTTTAAAACATTTACTTTTTTTTTTAAAAAAAAAAAATAAAAGAATATTTTTATAAACTTTATTACTAATTTCTTAAAATCTAAAAACTATATTAATATTATAGTAATAGTAAACTACTTTATAAAATACTAATATCTAATTTTTTATACTAATATAACTACTATAAATATAGTTTACTTTTTTTACTAGTATATATAAATAAATTATAGTTTTTTAGAAATAATTATATTAAACTAAAAAACATAATTTATTTCTACTTTTTATAATAAACTTTATAAATAGCTATAAATTAAATTTTAACTATTTTTTATATACTACCTAAAAACTAATAGCTAAATAAAAAAAGATAATAGTAAAATAAAATAAGTTTTATGTATATACACAAATTACTAATAAAATAACTAAATAAACTAACTTTTTTTAGTATAGTTTAAAGCTAATAATATTAAATTTAAATTTATAAAAGTTTTACTATTTTTAGTTAATATAAGCTAATACTTTTAAATAAGTTTTAAACTTTTTATAAAAACTTAAAAATAGCTTTACTAAGTGTTATAATTTTTAAAAACTAATTATATAATAAAGAACATAGCTAATATTTAATAGCTAGTTTTAAAAAAAAATTAGGTTTAAACTCTTTAAAAAAAATACATAAATTAAAAATAATTACTTATACTTAATTATTAAATAATAAACATAATTTAGTTTAATATATAAAATATTAGAACTAAATAACTATTTAAAAAGCTAGACTTAAAGGCCTTAAAAAAATACTATATTTTTAAGTAGTTTTTTAATATATATACTAACTTAAACTTCTTAAATTCTTAGGTATATACTTGGTTTTTTATATATTTTTACTTTAGTTAGCTATATTTAAAATTAAATACTTTCTAGGTTAATAAAACCTACTACTAAAACTTATTAAAATTAATAGTAATACTAAATACTATATTAAGTAAATTAAAGAACTATGCTTTAATTATAAATGAAATCGCTATAAATACCTTGTTAAATAAACTAAGTAATGTATTCTATAAGTAAGTAGCCTATCTAAGTAAGCGGCCTACTTTAGAACTCACTGAAAAATCAAGAATCCACACTTGAATATCTCAACAACCACTTATTAATATTTTCTAAAAATTGAAATTTAAGCTTTTCTACATGCATTACAGCTTCTATAAAGGTTGCATAAAAATTGGCTTAGTAATTGTTGAGATATTATGGTTTGGGAGCTAAAACCAAGTCAAATTGCTATATCTCAAAAACTACTAAACCAATTTTTATGCAACCTTTATAGAAGCTCTAATGCATGTAGAAAAGCTTAAATTTCAATTTTTAGAAAATATTAATAAGTGGTTGTTGAGATATTCAAGTGTGGATTCTTGATTTTTCAGTGAGTTCTAAAGTAGGCCGCTTACTTAGATAGGCTACTTACTTATAGAATACATTATAATAACTTAACATAGCAATTTATAAATAATCTTTAAAATATAACTACTATAAAAGAATTCTATTTTTAGACTTTAAATTAACTTACTATTTAAAACTTAACTTAAATACTTATTACAAAAGCTTGAATTTAAAAAAAAGTATTATTATAGTAATGTTACGGACGGTAATAGTAAGATAGCTATACTTAAAGAGCTAAATAAATTAGCTATAATAGCTAATAAAGCTCTAGAATAGAAACGTATGTTTAAGCTAGAAAGGAAGAATTATAAGTAGATATAAGATACACTAGCACAGGCTAAGATACAAGCTAAGAAATAAGAATAGAAATATAAAACTATACTATAGGATTAGAAGTAGTCGTGCACGTGACTAAAAGAGATTTAGTAAATAAATACTAATAAGAGAGATAATATTAAGACTAGACTTATTTTTATTATTTTTTTTAGCAGTATTTAATATACTGCCGACAGGTATATAATATACGTATAAAGAGTTTTCTATAAATATAAGACATAAAACAGCTTAGAGATATTTATAATTCTTTATAGTTACTCTAAAATCAAGATCTTCTCTCTAAGTTGAGACTTGAACTTGAGTGAATTAATTTAATAACTATCTTATTAAATCTATTATATACCCTCTTCCTACCTTGTGATAAAGCATAAACTCTATTTTATTAAACCTAGAGCTATCTATTCCAAATATGGAAAGAACTAAAAACTTATTAAGTAATTAGTTAGGGTAGAGTTACTAATATAAAACATACTATTAAGTTAAAGTAACTTATAATATTATAACTACCCTTTCAAAATATAGAAAAGAACGTTAGATTAATTCTAATAATAAATTTCTAATTACAGTCTATAACGACCCACTATAAGGATGAATAGGAACTTTATTTATTAGAAAAAAGTAGTAGTAAAGAAGAAGTTATAGTAGGATCTTTATCTACTACCGGAAGTACATCAGGAGAAAGTAAGAGTATATAATAAATTATTTAAGAATAAAAAGTAGCTATTATAGAGTTACGTGACACTCTAATTAACCTATAATAATAAATAATAGTAGGTAAGACTAGTAGAGGAGAAATAGCTAAAATATAATCTTCTATAAAGTTTAATAGTAATAGAGACGAATTAAAAATCTTTATAGCTATAATAGACCTTTACTATTAGTTTAATTAATCTTTATTTATAACTAACTAAGATTAGATCCTGGTAGCTAGTATGAATATAATAGAAAGAACTATAAAATAGTTTAAACTACTTATAAAAAATTATCTAGCTAAAGGAGACTTTAACCTAGGGTTAGTAGAACTCATAAATTATAATAATAATATCAAAAAAACCTTTAAAAACTATAAGAACTTTAAGAAGGAAATAATTATAGTCTTTATAGAAATTAATAAAGAAATAGAGGTAATTTAAAAGCTCTAATAGCTTAAATAACGCATATTAGTAGCTAACTATATAATAGAATTTAAGTAAATCTAATTTTAACTAGACTAGGTAGATTAACCTCTAGTTATAATATACTACGTAGGACTAAAAGATAGGATTAAAGATAAAATTTTTTAAGGAAAATAACTTAGTATATTTCTGAGAATTATTAAATAAGCAGTGACAATCAATAACTATCAGTACTAGAGAGAATAAAAAAAAAAATAATAATACTAGGCTAGTAATCTATATACTATAAAAGAATAGAAAAGATAACTAAACCTATAATATAATAAAAATCGACTAAGTGTCAGTTAAGAACGTATAGGTTAACAAGTAAAAATAAGATAAGTAAATTAAGAAATAAATAAATTAGTATATACATAGAGTATGTCTTAGTTACGGAAAGAAAAAACACTTTATTAAAGACTATAAATAATAAAAAGTAGACGTTAAACAGGCTTATGTTTAAACTAAGATACTAGTTAAAATTACTATAGTCTAAGTAGAACTAGTTAAGGACTAGATAACCAAAAAAGCTATTATATAATAAATTTAGAAGAAGTAATACTAGATTTATAGAAAATACATATATCTTAGATAAGAATATGAAATACTATATTAGTAGATTAAGAATTATTTAGTAGGACAGGCTAATAATATAATTACTATTATATAAAAAGCTGCTATTAAATAATACTAGACTAGCTTTATAAAAGAAGCTAACTAATTCTATAAGATAATTTAACAAAAGAAAGGACCCTTTAGAGCAAAGAATTAGAAATTTAGATAATAACAAAATTAAAAGATAATAGAAGGCAAAGAGCTAATATCTATAATAATTAGATAATAAGTAAGCTAGGAATACTACTAGATCTATAGATTAGAATACTATATAGGGGAATATTATATCACTAAGTACTAGAAAGTTATCCTAGAAGATAGGATATATAAATACTAATAAGTATTACAAGCAGCTAGTAATAAGTAGTATAGAAAACTTAGTAAATAAAAACTAGCTATATAGATAAATAAGATTTATAGATAAGAATTAATACTACTTATAAGTTATATAACCTATTACCACCCTGTTAGACATCTAGAGTTAGGATAGAACTAGAATAGAAAACTAGAGAAAAAACCTACTCTATTTATTTTATAGGTATAAGATAAAGAAGCCGCTGAGAGGACTATATAAAAGAAGTGCTAGATATATAAAGAAAAGACGTATACTAAATAAGAATATAAATAGGCAGCTTATACTATATAAGTTAAAGGACTAATAATAAGATAAATACTAAAATAGATAGTACAGAAATAAGAACTTAACACATAGTAAGAACTGATTTATATAGATTCTAAAGAAGAACTTTAGGACCTAAAGACTAAGAAATATAAATAGTTAGACTAGGATAAGTGCTAACTAGAATGCTGATATTACTAAGCTAAATACTACTAAAATAAATAGTTAGCTACAGAATTACATACCAAACTGATAACTAAGGAATGTTTCTTAAGATAGAAGTGCTAAGATTATAGAAAAGAAGCAAAAAATAAGTATAAAATACTATTATAAGACTAATACTAACTCTAGTAATGCCCTATCTACAGACTAAAAAAGAAAATACTAAAGAAACAACTGCTACTTAAGAGTTAATAATTAATAAAAAACTAGAAGGCTAGTAAGCAATAACCATGCCGCTAGAAGGCTAATCTAAAGTTAAAACACAAAAGTTATTACTTAACTATATATAACTTAGATAAAGACATGAAAATAAGTTATATGTAAACGTATATATTAATAGCTTTTAAATACAAGCACTTATAAACAGCAGGGCTAGTAAAACACTTATATTAAATAAGTAAATATAAAGATACTATATCTTAACTAGAGTTCTAGAGAAACCTGTAAGAGTAGTATATATAAATAATAATCCAGTAATATTCAAAAAAAATCTAATTAATCTTAAAACAGAAAATGTAACTATTAAGGCAGCAGGTTATATAGATAACTACTATATTAAAATTATAAATCTAAGTAATAAGGATTTTATATTAGGATAGGACTAGCTAGCATAATAGAATTTACTAATTAACTAGAGAATAAAGTCTATAGAAACCAGAAAGGACTACTATAGATAAATATAAGCTATAATATAAATAAAGAAAATAACTCTTTATAATACCACGTTTATTATGCTGAATGAATACTAGAGGGAATTTAGAAAATAGTTCTTTAAAAAAGCTAAAGACTAATTACTAGAATACTAAGACTAGGATTATAAGATTACACTTAAAGAGAGAACGGATTTAAAACTAGGACTATTATACCAACTATCCATTAATCAGTAAAAGAAGTTATAATAATATTTAAATAAAAACCTAAAAAAGGGATATATATAAGAAAGTAAAAGTACTATAGTATTACTAATACTTTTTATACTAAAGAAAAATAGTAAATTAAGGTTATATATTAACTACAGATACCTTAATAAAGCTATAGTAAAAAATCGTTACCTTATACTCTTAATATTAGAACTTATAAATAAACTCAGAGGAGCTAAATAGTTTAGCCTCTTTAATATTAAAAATAGATATTATAAAATATAAATATTTAAAGAACACGAATGGATAACTACACTAAAGATAAGATATAGATTATTTAAATATTTAGTTATGCTATTTAGACTCACGAATGCACTAATAACATTCTAGATAATTATTAACTATATACTAAAGAAATATTTAAATGTATTTATAATAGCATATTTTAATAACATGCTTGTATACATAAATAGGATGCTAAAAGAATATATTAAGCATACTAAAAAGGTACTACAGAAGCTTAAGAAACATAATCTATATATTTAAACAGAGGAATGTATATTCTATAGAAAAGAAGTTAAATTCTTAGGGTATCTAATATCTTAAGATAGAATAGTAGTTAACCTAGATAAGACTAAGAACATTTTATTATAGCCTATACTAATAAATATAAAAGAAGTTTATTCTTTTTTTAGATTTATAGGCTTTTACTAATAATTTATTAAGCACTATTTAAAATCACAGCACCCTTAACAGAATTACTTAAAAAAGACTAATAATTTAAGTGGGAAGCTAAGGAAGACGAAGCTTTTATAATTTTAAAAAAAATATTCTAGAAACTACTAATATTAAAGATATTTAACTTATAACTTTAAATGGAAATATATGTGGATGTATTAGACAGAGCTACAGAAGCCATCCTACTATAAGTATAAAATAATAAATATAAATATCTAGTAGACTTCTTATCTTATAAACTTATAACTACTAAGTTAAACTATAATATTTATAATAAAAAACTATTAGCAATAGTTTAAGTATTTAAAAAATAGAAATATTACTTAGAAGGAGCTAAGCACTAAATTATTATGTATTTAAATTATAAGAATCTAACAGCATTCATAATAATAAAGAAGTTAAATTAATAATAAATTAGATAATAGGAATTAGTTTCTATATTTGATTTTTAAATACTTTATAAAGTGGGAAAAAAAAATATAGTAGCTAACACACTTAGCTAATAAGCAGACCATATAAGGGATATACCAGAATTCTATAATATAATACTTAAGTAAAAATAGAATGGATTTCTGGGAAGCTTATAAATTAATATTAAACACATAATTATTATCGAAAACACCTAGGAAAAACAAATAAAGGAATTTAATAATAGATAACTACTATAGAATTTGGACTAAGGAACAATCTATATACCAGATAAATTATAAACTAAATTAATTAAAAACTAACATTCAGCAGAAATGCACGGATATTAGGGAATTAAGAAAACTATAGAACGAATTAACAGACACTTCTAGATTCTAAGAATTTAGAGTAAGGTCAGGAATATTCTTTTAGAATATATTAATTATAAAAAAAATAAAGTATTAAGACATAAAGAGTATGGACTTATGTAACCTATATCTTTACTAAATCTACTATAGGAATTAGTTATAATAGATTTTATTACAGGAATACCGACAATTACTACCTAAAGAGGTTAATAGTATGATATGATACTAGTTATTATTAATAGACTAATAAAGTACGCTTACTTTAAACCAACCCATACGAAAATTAAAGCAAATGAATTGACTATATTACTAATTAAAGTTTTGATTATATGATATAGAATGCCACGAGAATTTATCACAGACAGAGACAAATTATTCACGTTAATATTCTAGAAGATGTTTATAGAGTAACTAGGGGTAGAATACCGTCTCTCAACAGTATTTCACCTATAAACAGATAGATAAACAGAATGGATAAACCAAACGTTAGAATAATACCTACAGATATATGTTAATAAACTATAAGATAATTAGATTAACTTACTATTAATAGCTGAGTTTATATACAACTCTGTAAAGTCATTAACAATAGGAAAATCACTATTCTATGTAAACTATAGTTATAAGCCTACGGCTTATTAAGAACTATAGAAACTAGATAAGGTATTAGAACCTATAAGAAGGAAATTTAAGGACTTATAACTACTTTATAAGAATATTACATAGAAAATCACTTATAAAGGTAATCTTAGTAAATAAATTAGGAATAAATCTAAGGTTAAAGGACCAACCTTTAAGAAGGGGGATAAGGTTTTTTTAAAAAAAGAAAATTTAGAAATAAAATAACCATTACGAAAACTGGATCACGTTAAATTAGGACTATTTAAGGTTAAATAACAACCAGAACCTGTAAATTACGAACTATAATTACCTAAAGATATAAAGATTTACCTAGTTTTCTATGTCTCTAAACTAGAACCAGCACTACAGGATGCTAAACTATAGACAAAACTTAAACTTAAGAAAGACACTACCAAGTACGAAGTTTAATAGATTTTGGACTACTAACAGTTTAGGCGTTAGTGGAAATATTTAGTTAAATAAAAAGATTACAGACTTAAGAATAACACCTAGGAGCTAATTAGGAACTTAAAGAGCAGTTTAAAGCTAATTAACTAGTATTACTGGAAGAAGCAGTGAAGGCTTACTCTAGGACTAAGTCTAAGGCATAAGAAGAATACAGAACGTTCTATTTAAAACTAGAAAAGGAAGCAACATTAGATACTATAGATTACAGTATACTAGATTAACTCTAACAGATTTACTTCTTTTTTATTGCGTGAACTTTATTAACTAAGGTAAGCTTACGCTGGAACATCTCCTTTTTCTAAGAATCTATTTAGGCTAGTTCGCGACAGATCTGACGCTCACGAGCTCTCAACTCTTCCTTATGACAACAATAATTAAAGAGATTATCCTGGGTTTTTTCTAGTTGACAGTGAAGGCGCTTCTTGTTACGGTCTAACCGGTTCTACTTAGGCTAGGTCACAACTAGGTTACACTTCACGTTACGGTCAATACACTCGGAGCAACGCCTAAAGGAGAGATAGATTAAATAGTAATAACCGTTATCACAGCAGTAAGAACAGGGCAACGGCATGTGATGGGGTTTGTTATAGATCTGAGAAGCTAAACGGCGAGCACGTATTAGAGATGACTCAGGACGTGTTATTATTAGGAAGCTAGGCAGAAAGGAAAGGGAGTTAAGGGTCTTATAGTTTAGAACACCAAGCAGAAGACCTGCTGCCTTTATACTGCTTATAGAAAGAAGAAACTATCTTCCGGGATGAAGACTTGGAAGAGGGGGATAGTGTTACAGACGGTAACAGTAAGGCAGCTGCACCTAAAGAGCTGAAGGAATTGGCCACGACAGCCAATGAAGCTCTAGAATGGAAACGTATGTTCGAGCTGGAAAGGAAGAATTGTAAGCAGACACGGGATGCACTGGCACAGGCCAAGGTACGAGCCAAGAAGTAAGGACAGAAATATGGAACCATGCTACAGGATTGGGAGCAGTCGCGCACGTGACTAAGGGAGGCTTAGCAGATGAGTACTGATAAGGGAGATGATGCTAAGACTAGACTTATCTTCATTATCTTCTTTAGCAGTATTCAATATACTGCCGGCAGGTATACAATGTACGCATGAAGGGTTTCCTATAAATATAAGACGTAGAACGGCTTGGGGATATTTATGATTCTTTATAGTTACTCTAAAATCGAGATCTTCTCTCTAAGTTGAGACTTGAACTTGAGTGAATTAGTTTGATAACTATCTTATTGAATCTATTGTACACCCTCTTCCTACCTTGCGATAAAGCACAAATTCTATTCTGTTAAACCTAGAGCTATCTGTTCTAGATACGGAAAGAACTGAGAACTTATTAAGTAATCAGTTAGAACAGAGTTGCTGACGTAAAACGTACCGTTAAGTTAAAGCAACTCGTAACAAGTAACTACTTATAATACTTTATAAGATCCTTTTAAAAAAGTTTTTTCTATAAACTTTTTTATTATATTATGTGTTTATATTTTAGTCTTATACTAGTATATAAGTTTTTACCTAAATACTTTATTTATAGCCTGTTTTATTTTTTTTTATGTAATATTTTAAATTATTACTTAGTACTATATATTATAGTGTGGTCCTGTAGGAACTGTTACTCTTAAGCCTATTTAGATTAAGTACTATATAGAGTCTCCGCACAGGCCGTGCGGGCCCCCTTACCTCTGGAACCTTATATATATTCTGTCCTTAGCCTCTGTACGTAGCTCCGTAAGCTACGTCTTATAATCTACCTTACACTGTATACTGTTATTACAGTTACTAACTTTGTTTATACTCTGCTGTCCCCTAACATTACGTAGCTTCCACCCTTTTACATTAATAGGATGTTAACTGCTTGCTGGCACCTTATTACCGCCTAAAGAGTCTACCCTTTTATACGCTGCCTGCTGCAGCTCCTGCCGGTTACTCTAGCTGATCTAGAGGAC
Source organism: Zopfia rhizophila CBS 207.26 (assembly GCA_010093925.1). Taxonomy (NCBI): domain Eukaryota; kingdom Fungi; phylum Ascomycota; class Dothideomycetes; family Zopfiaceae; genus Zopfia; species Zopfia rhizophila. Next base: position 367,551 of record ML994640.1, read on the forward strand.
TCTTCTAACCCTTCTATACGCTGCCTGCCGCAGCTTCTGCTGGTTACTCTAGCTAATCTAGAGAACCCTTCTAACCCTCCTAACCCTTCTGTATACTGCCCGCTGCAGCTTCTGCCGGTTACTCTAGCTAATTTAAAGGACCGTAACCTTCCACCTGTCATGATTCCACCTATCGTGAGCCCTATCGCCTATCACTTTAGCTAAGCTAGAGGACTGCAATC